>VZSC01005081.1:553069-600772 GCA_013398225.1 Steatornis caripensis
AAAAGAAGAAAAAGTGAAATGGCCAAGCTGCTGAAAAATATACAGTGTTCCAGTAAAATGGCAACCAGAAAGCTGCAGGGTAACAGTGATTACCTAGGAGAGAGGCATTTTCTGATCTACAGAAATGTTTTGGAAAACAGTACTAGGATTACCTTCAAAAATAATGTGTTTTTATATATGCTATTTCTATTAACACACACACACATGACATAATAGAATGAGTATGAAATGGCTTTAGACTTGAATCACAAAAATGACTGGAGATATACTAATATTTCTTTCTGAAGAAAGATGCAGAAGACTAGAATCATTTTCCTCATAGTACCCTAGGTAGCTTTTTACAAGGAGACAAAAGCATTCAATAAAACTAATACAGAAGATCAGCGACACAGGTAAAAGGAAGCACGTTTGACGAGTGCTGTGGACATGTGGAACTCATTGCCGCTAGCTATTCCTGCATTCAAGAGCACAGGAGTCTTTTTAAATATGTGGGCATTCATATACGGTGACAGCATTCCCTTCTAATTTCACTTCAGCTGTGTTTATAGAGAAGTATATTGTGCTTCAAGTCAATTTAGATGCCAACTGGTGATTTAAGGAAGAAAGGTCTTCTACATGTACATCATTATCTAAGGGTACACAACAGGTCTTCTGGTACTTTTTCCGGAGGCATTTGTTGTTGTCTATAATCAGAGAGAGATTGTTGAACAAGCCAGTCCTCTAAAGTCCTTTAGTAAAAAGGACTCTTCTACTGTCCTTTATTTTTCATTGAATATAATATTTGTTGAGACCAACACAAACCTCATTCTGTTTATGGTTAAGTTTCTATGATACCACATAATATTGCATGATATAGCTCATGAGCTTCTGCAAGCTGCTCGTTTCACATGCTACGCTTATGTCTTTCTCTGAATAACCGCCTCCTTGCTTTCTTCAGGCAAAACATAGTAGACGTTGGAAAACAGTGGTTAGTAAATCAACAGCATCAGACTCAGGATATGCTCTGCACTGAAAATGACCGGGGCCAGGAACAGAACCTAGAGATTCTAACAGACATTCCTCACTTGTCTCCCACTCCTCAGTAGTGATGGCCAGTGTTGAAGTCCAGCTCATCTGAGATACTAAACTCTGTAGACTCTCAAACCATTGTACCTGTTCTGTGTCTCTGATCAGGACAGGTTGCCTATAGCAGAATAAATACCTTGTACACAGCACCTGGATTTTGTCCTGCAGTACATTTGCAAAGACATTGAGCTATGAATCGGTGTATTAAAGAGGCAGCATTCTTGTACATTTGTCTAGCTTTAGATTGAGATATGTATTATCAGTGCTAGATAAACAAACACAATGAAGTTACTATACTTACCTCCAAGTTTCAAGACTATAATTTTGATTTGGGAGTTTCCCTGTGCCTTTCGAGTTGACAAGATCAGCAGTGAAAGGCTATAAAATTACAGCTGTATTCGGAGCCAGAGGTGAGTCTAAATGTAAAGACTAGGAAAACCAAGTGTTATTTGAGGACTACAGGTTGGGGAAGTGGACAGCCAGGAGCGGGATTGAACCTGGAAACAGGACAGGTAATCACCTGTTCTAAGGATTGCACTCATACGCTCCAGATAATGGGGAGAGGGTGGAGGGAGGAATTTAGAGTAACTTAAAGTCATTAAGCCAGAAAGACTGTCCGATTCCTTCTCTGCAGTAATATGAAGTACCTTATTCAGGTAAAGAAGGGCTTTGCTTACTGTAAATCTCACAAAGTTTATGCCACCCCAGATACAAACTGCACACTAACTTGTTCGCTCTGGGGAAGCTTCACAGTTTGGTTTTGTTTTTTCGGGGTTTTTTTGAGCAATAATAGTGTTTGTGAGATGGCTGCAGTGTCAGCATTTATCTTGAAACTCTTGGATATTAGTTTTGACTGCAGTCACCTTTCTGACAAGTGTTATTGCAGCTGTGTTTTATATCCCTGTTCAGGATGATTTCTAATGATAATGCTCTGTCTACCTCACTGCTTCACACTAAATTATAGATGCCACTATGACAGGACAAACTATATCCAAGTGCTAAACTCTACTCCCTTTGTGTGATGTCAGTGCCTTCACTACTTTGTGCCTGGAATTAAAAACAGGATAGGAAGATATGCAAAACATTTCTGCTTAAAAATAATGTTCTGTCAGTTATTAAACAAGTGATATTTCATTTAATCAGCTCAAGGGGATTATTTTAAATGAAAAGGCAGAGAGTATGATTTTATTAACACATTCCTGCCCTAGAGTCCTACTGTAATAATTCTTTACTTGACTAAATTAAAAAGTTATAATTCAGTCCATCCACAACAAAGGCTTAAGGACGGTTAAATTTTATTAGTTTTTCTATTTTGAGCTGTGCATAGAATAAAGGGAAGGAAGGCATCGTGTGTCCAGAAAATATGGCCTGAAGTAAACACTGCATTATGAATACAAACAAACCAGACTTTTAGTGAAGGATGTTACATTATCCAGTTTCCACTTGTCAATCTGATACCTTCAGCATTAAAACCATGCTGTTTGTGCTACCTCTATGCATATGTGTTTGCTAAAACAAAGGCTGAGATTGGGAAGTGTACTTAAAATCTTGTTTTCGGGGGGATAAATAAAAATTTCTGTGTACATAACAATATACATGAGACTTTTTTCCCTTTCTTCTTAAGCAGTTCTAAGGAAATAGGGTCTATAGCTGTCCTTAAAATTTTGGAGGATGACATTGAATACTAAACCAACAAGCAATTTTTAATAATATTTTATGCTGAAAGTGTACACAGTTCTCAAAGTGGATTCTTGTAATTGTAATACTCTGTAGGCCCATTTTTTGAAATGAGAGCATAAATGTGTTCACTTTCATCTTGTATGTCTCAAATTTAAGACAGCCGACTAAATTCTGGTCTTGTTTATGGATATAAATCTTAATAACTATATTGAAATCTTTGGTGATATTCTGCATTTGCTCCCATGAAAACTGAGAGCAGAATTTCATCCCATTGCTATAAAAAGAAACTGGATATTACTCCTGGGAAGGTTAAAAACATTCTATCTGATATCACTTCAGATTGAAAACTGTATAATAAGTAAGAAAACAAGTGATAGATCAGACAATTGAAAGCAAAGAGTAGGTACCTAAATATTGTAAATAGATGGATAGACCGTTATTTTTTTATAAATTCCATCTCAGAGGATTACTTCATTTATCTTTTGAGAGAGATTTTCTCATTATAAGAGGTATTTCACTAAAAAATTAATTGTTTATTAAGTATTAATTAGATAGGATAGCATGGGACTATCTGATCAGGGAATATCAGTCTCAGTACTTTGAACTCGCAGGTGCTGCAGTGGTTGTAGTTAAGACGTTGTATCGGAGCTTTCCTTCGTTGTAAAGGGTTGTGTCAAGAAAATCTTTAATATAAAAATAAAAAGCAGTTCATGCATAACGCATGACGCCCTGAAGCATATTAGATCTGTTTATCTCTCTGTTTAAAACGAACGGTACCTGGTATAGTTTACATAACAAGGCAGGGATCAGTTTGATAAAGCATTTATATCACCTGGGGAACACGCTGGCTCATTTCCTCAACACCTTTCCGCATGACTCGTTCACCAGCGAGTGTAATAGCAAACAAAGTTTTAATAGGTCAAGAGCAGAGGACCTACTTGTGTTAAAGTAAAAGACATTTCAGTTTGCCCTTTCACAAATATTTCAAGCCTAGCTCGTATTTCAAGCCTGGGTCTCTGCAGCTGATCACTGAATAATAATTATTGATTAAATCTTTTATGGACAAATCCTTAATTGTATGTGATCATTTGCAGACTTAAAGATGATTTTTTTAAAAGACAATTTAAAGCTTACTGCTTGTTTGGTGTACATAAAATGTGTACATTATCTAGGGGGAACCAAAGGACCAAGATGGACTCTTGCCCTTCAGATGCAGTGGCAAAGCTCTAGTGACCTCATTAGAAACAGGATTTCATCTCAGAACATTAACATTTTTGGCAAATACTACAGTATAAATCTGCGAGTTAACATTTGAAAACACTTTTTTAAACAAATGAATTTCAATTTAGTTTGCAATTAAAATCTGTTGTTAGACTAACAGATTTTTTTTGTCACTCTTCCATTTTGTTTAATGTAATCCAGGATATGAGTCACATTTGCTTGTTGTTTCTATATGTGAAGAAAATACTGTAGCTGCTGTTTCTGTCATAGCACATCTGCTCTGCTGAAAACTGCAAAATGATAGATAAACACATGGACAGGAAAAGAAATAGATGAATAACATTTTGTAATGCTTTTTTTCAGTGAACAGTAATCATCACCAAATGTCTTTGCAGTTCAAAGGCTATTTTTGTTAAGCGGACATACATGGAGCTTCCATGCAGGCCATTGTAACTTTTTGGTATTCTTATTTTAAGTACTGAAAAATATGTTTTCCCCCAACTGACACTTTCAGGACTTCATAGTAAGAGCAATATTGTGTTCGTCAGCTGTCCCGTAACAAAGGGAAAAATGGTTCAGTGACGAGAATTATTATACTTTGCCTTTTCTGCAAAGTTCAACGGTGGAATACATCTTCCTCAGAACATAATTAATAACAATTTGTGGTGCTTTTATGCACAGATACAAAAAAGAGTATCTGTTCACTATATGTTATGTAACACAAATAAGCTGATATCACTTACAGGCTATGTATTTAGCATCCCAGTGGACATAAATCAGTAATTGAGCCATAGATAAATAGATTAGATGTGGCAATAGGAATGGAAAAGAAGCTGAGAAGAAAATCCACAAAAATAATTTTGCAAAGCTTGTCTTACGTTTTCATCAGAAACTAAGCAAAATAATCTGACAAGGGCAGAAATCAAGTCATCTCACAAATTCTTCTGCTTTACTTTTATCAGACAATGTAATGCAACACATGACACTAAAAATAATAATGTTTTCTCTAAGGAGAGGATGATAATAAGTAGGCAACCCCAACAGCCTTCATGGTAGCTTCTTCCTATGCTTCCTGCTCTTCTAATCACAGAGGCCCGTGCACCATTCATTCCTTCCTGGTCCCAAACTGTACTTCCCTTCCAAATGCAGGGAGCATAGGAGAGCTGCTTAAGTGGCAGCTTTGTTTTCCGCACAAAAGCTGTGTCCACGTCTCCATGTGCTGCTGTGCGGTTGTTAGATATAAACTCTTGGGAACGTGCCTTGCACGAGCTTAGAGGGCTGTGCGTTTGGGCAGCTCTCGGCACTCCGAGGTGCTCGAGCAGACCTGAGGAATGTGTATATAGATTGTGGTTAGCAGGATGCCTTTTTAACAGACTTTATTTTTGCATGAGCTCTTCTTAAGAGTGTATGTGACTGCTGACTTCTAGTGGCTGGCCTGCAGATGACATCAGTCCTTACTGCCCCTGCCAGAGATGCTCCAGTGGCTCAAGTGTGAGGCAGTATGTGGCACTCGAGCGGAAGGACCTGAGCATCTCCTCTACGCAATCCTCTACCAGTCTGTGGAGGTGCATGGGGTTGTTACTGGGACAGGGAAATAACACAGACAGGCCAAACTTTGGCTGAAAATGGCAGAGTAGAATTGTGAGCTATGGATTCAGCAATTATGTGATACAAAACACACGGGGGGGGGGAAATCATCACATTTCTTTGTTTCTCTTGCTCCTCGTGTCTCCTGCCCCTCTCTGCACCTTGTAAGAATACAATATATTCCTCATCCACTTGCCCCTGTTGCCATGCTGCATGTCATCAGGGTTTCTGCGCTGGTTTTGGCTTTCGTTGCTTTATGGTGCTATCCTTGTGTGACCTGAATTTTGTTGTGCTGAATCCAAAGATCTTTGGCGTTATGGAAGCTTTGTGAAAAAGGCCCGTCAACATTCATACAGTTCGACATAATCGTAAAGAGTTGTATAATGAAATATGTCTTTAAAGGAACTTTTTAAGACAGATGGGCTTATTAGAATTACATTATTACGAATCTATTTCTCAGCATTAGGTAAGGGGTCTACACTGGCAAAAAAATATGTGTGCCTCAAGTCATAACTCCTGCGTTCTTTTTAATGTCCTAAATAAGTGACCTAATTTTCAAAAATGGTGAGAACCAATTCGTCTCTCAGGTGATTTCCATGACAGCTTCCAAGTGCAATTTTAAAGCTGACTTGCAGGATCAGGTCCTGCTATTGTCAAGTGAGGTGAATTAAGGAAGCTGTGTATTCCTCTGAACTGCTCAGCTGTGAACTGTCAGAGTCAAATAAAACTGGGCAAGGCAAAATAGGATTCCTGTATGAAAAAAAATGAGAAGAAAACTGTGCCAGTGAAATTTAGATCAGCAGAATACAGTTTGCCATATTAGAATTCAGTCACAAATCAGCTCCAGAAATACTGCTCTAGCAAAGAAAAAAAGCCACACGCTGTTCATAACAATAAGTGGTTAGGGCTTCACTTATATACTTCCCTCGAAAGAAATGGTCTTCTAATTAAACAATTGTTCACAGAAATCACATCCCAAGAACTAAAGGAAAAGAAATGGAGAACTCATGATTGTTCCTTTTTATATTTTAGTGCTATGAACTGAAATACAGTTTATCACAAAACTAGATTTTTCTTCAGTTCAGTCTGTTGTTTATAGTAAAAGAAAATTACATATTACCATAAACCTATGAATCCAGTTTTAAATTCTTCTTCTGATGTTGAAAGGTCCACATGTAGTATGAAATCTCAACACCGGATGCACGCCGACTTCAGGAAGGAGTACTTTTATTTTGTAGGTTGCTCTGAGACAGGACATAAGAAGGATAATAACTCCCAGACTGTAGGATCTGGCATGTGGTTTGACCTAAAAGACTCAAAATGGAAGGTGAGAGCAAGCTCCACTTCTAAAGCTCTCTTGTATTAACAGTCCATCGCAACTCTTCTTTAACTTAGCACGTGACTCAGCTGCTCATTAAAGTCAGATCATTTAAGCAAGGTTAGGCCTCCTCTGAGAAGAGGGACCTACACTTCCATTCTCACGTAGTGCTGCAGCTTCTCTTTGGCTCCTCACGTTTGGAGTCTGAGACAGAGAGCTGAATGCAAGTAGAAGCATTACCCCAGGAATGTGACATTGCAGTATACAAGCACGGACAAAAACAATCATTGTATTCAGGCTGAGTTCTGCTGTTTGTCATTTATTAATGTTGTGGCATTTATGCCATAAACTCTTTCTACCTTGTGAAATCTCTTTTGGGAGACCCCTCCAAGCAATGTAGTCCAAGGATGTTTGCTGCATCTGTTTGATTTTTTTTTTAGACATCAGTATGCTGATCGTGGAAGGCCCTATATAAATTAACCAGCAATATTACCAATGTCAGGTTTTATGAATACACATCTCTATGTTGTATAAATATCAGCTGATCCATTTGCATGAGTCACTTATCTTCTAACAAGGAAACTTTATGGTTCATGATTTTGCATCGAAAGTTAATCATTGTCTCATGGCTCCGTTAGTGTTCGATAAAATGGACCTTCCTGGAGAACATTCAGTCAGTGTAGATGGATGTGACATTTAAGGCGCTCAAAGTATAGCTAACAAAGGAAAACGAATGAGCATTGCTTATATGTTCAGCATTACCTTTAGGAGGTCTACAGAGATTTTGGTCTCTGCTTGCACTAATCTTATGTTAGTGACTGTCGTATTACATTAGCAAATTTAATCTTTGTTAATGTGATAGAAAGTTGCTAATACAATGAGACTCATTATATTAACAACTTTTGCATCACGTTAGCAAAAGCAGAATTTGCTAACAGAATGCAAAAATTACCAATGTGATGAGGTAATCATTATCATTATTCTAACATCTGATTATATTAAGCAGCTACCAAATTTTTTCATATGAAATCACTATTTGCACTGTACTGAGGTTTTCTAGGGGAATTTGGGGTGCCTAAATAGGAAAACGCAAATATTGTTTAACAAAAGCTTTTTAGAGATAAGGATTTTCTTTTGTATGATGATATAAATATCATTTAATCAAAGTAATTCTGAGATTAAATTTCTTGACATAGGAAACCTTTTTTCCATAGAACAGTGAACCATATAATGAGCTGTATCATGACTAAGCCAGTAGGAGAGTATAAAGAGGACGTGGATCACTGTTGGTCTAATACCACCTTTTGGCTTTGAAAAGTAATTCCCCATTACAAGTCATATTTTTCAGTATATAAGGATTAACTTATGCAATATTTCACTAAAACTTGTTCATTTCACTGTGACGATTTATGTTTTTTGTAACAAGACACACGTGTATTGTAGACTAAATTTGCACATAAGATTTATGGTCTTCCCTGATAACTGTCCATTAAAAATGTACCAGAATTAAATTAAAATTACGATAATCATGTTTTTAATATAGAGAATATAATCTGACAGCAAAACTCTTTGATTGCAATATATAACATGTTACATCTCTATTACAATTTCTTTGAAATCAGTCTGATTATTATTATTATTCTCTGTAAAGCCTTCTTATACAAGCTATGTAATAACAGTCTTTTAACTTTAAAGATTAGCCGTAAAGATTGATGAAATGGACTCCATGATAATGGGCAAGCTTTGCAAGCTGCTTTCTGCCGTGTTTTGGGAAAACAGAACATTTTGAATATATAGTGTATGCAGCAAAGGCAGGCATCTTAGGCTGGTTGGAGGATGGAGCTTCTCAGTTACAAAGAGATGTTGCACTTAGTTTAGTCCGTTCAAGGACCTGTAATGACTTCAGCTGAAAGTACTTGAATCTTTCAATACTCGAAGAAGAAAACCACTGGCAAGAAGTTCACCACAGATCTCCTCGGCTGCAGAATTTACTCCTACCTTAATACAAATCAGCTTCATGTTGCTGCTTTTATCTTCTAGAGAAAGTGCATCAGAATGTTCCAATTCAAAGCCAGCAAATGAAGAAAAGAGAAGGTGAAGGAGTTGTGCATTCCTTTGGAGACACTCCATTTTTTTTCTGCTACTGGTTACTTAGAAACCACTTGAGAGTTTTAAACCTGGCAGTGGATGAGTAAACAACAGAAGCATCTCCTGCCATGGATCTTTTTATGGAGGAGGAATTTCGTAGGAACACAGGGATTCATATAATATATGAGTGAACATTGTCCATCTAGCCCACTAGCTTGTCTTTTAGAGTAGCTGGTACCAAATATTTCCAAACCACACGTAAAATCTACAGAATGGTAACTGTACCATATAAGTTGAAGCATGACACTTGACATCTAATATGAATTTTATTATACATAGTGTGGCACAATTATTCTTGTTAGCCCCATAGATATTTAGTCCTTCTTTTGAAGTTCTTTTCTAAATATATTGATTGTGAATTGCATAGGTTACATGTTGGGGGGGGGGAAATTATTTCTTTTTAGCATTTTGTCTTAATCAGCTCAGAATGCATTTTCCTTTCAATTTATTGGAAATCTCCTTGTTCTTATATTATCTTCTGTGTATCATTCGTTATTTTATGTATCTTTTGTCACATCACTTCTTATTTAGCTGCTCTCAAAGCTAAATATTTATAATCTCATCAGTCTCTCTTCGGATGTCCTTCTGCTAGAGTTTTTCTGTTTCCATTATTTTCTTTCTTAATAGCGGATGACCAGAACTGAACACAATACTCAGTGTAAAGCTTGGACTATAAATTTCCATAATGGCATTGTAATATTTTCTTTATTAATTTTAGATTCATTTTTATTGTGTTCTAACATCTCATTTGACTTCTTAGTCCTAACGGTCTCCATACAGAGCAGATGTTTTCACTGAGATATTTCCATTTCCTTTTATTGCCTAGTTATAGTTGTTTAAAACTCCTCAACATCCAGGAGTAGTTTCTCCAAAAGCATGCTACATCTTGCACTTGTTACCATGAAATTTCATCTCTTTGCTCCACTGTTCAGTTGTCTGCTCTCATTGCTGTTTAGGTCCCTCTCATGTTCCTTCTGATCTTCTTTTGACATAAATAGCTGCATTTTTAAGTCTTTCTACAATGACGCTCTCTATTCAAGTAAAACACACGGCAGATGGGAAGTCTGAGATGCTTTCTGCTGATATGCTTAGTTTAGGTGTGCACTTAGCATGAACAAGTGAAATGTTGAAACTATCCCATAAGAAGGGAGGCTAATAACCCAGATAGGCCAAACCCAGCTTCCTATGCCTCACGTTTTCCCTCTTTTTCCCACTACTGCAGCTGAGGTATAACAGAAATAACTTCTGTGGAGATGGAAGTTGTCTTTTATTTGTTCATAACGATACGGCATCCTGTAAATTGTAACATGAATGGAAATGTCCTAAATATCAGACAAGAGAAGAAAATAAAATGCTGTAAAAAGAGAGAAAAACTAGAAGAGAAGAAAAAATGTTACCTGCTGGAAGTTGGTATCAGAGAGGGAAAGCAGACATTTGTGTAAACCGTGAACCCAGGTACGATTCCTGGTTTTGGTCACAAAGTGAATTATGTCAATGTAAAAGTATTTTATATACTTCTGTAAACACAAAAGAATCTGTAAAGATCCTTATATTTATCTGTGAACATAAAGTCAAAGGTCAGATCTAGCTCTGCTTAAGATTTACCGGTAGTGTAGTATGTTTCTTTCCAATTCCCTTTCTTTAGTATAAGTCTGTGTTTTTTATCGTCTAGGCACTCTAGTAAAGCAACTAACCTTGTTAAAATAAATACATAATATTTTTATCTATTGGAAGGAATGCATATGAATACGCTTTTCAAATTTCAAATTGAAATCATCTGCAGTGTTACCCTTCAAGGACAGAAGGGTTAGCTGGCACACAGGTGGGAGAAGGGTTGCTCATTAGGGAAGGTTTGTTATATGATAAGGTATAATTAAGGTAATGGTCACAGCTTGTGTGACAGCAAACACTCTGGCAGTTGTTTGATTGCTGTCTGGGTCAGGAGATCAGCCCTTTCTACAAGATGTATCCACATTAGTGTGTTAGTGAACAGGTTAGAAAGCAAATTACAGCTGCCTTTCTTAGGCATATTACTGTCGCGGCTCATTGTTTTGGTTTTTTTACTGTACGTCAGCAGTAATATGGCTTCTGAAGACTTCATGTGACAGGTTAGGCATTTTATCCTTTGAGTAAACAGCAATCATGGTGTGAAGAAAGTGAGGCATTGGAGATTTTTCCCATTCTTTGAGAATTCCATTCTTCCTTTTTAGTTTGCTCCAAGGGCTCTTTGGGGATACATATATTAAGCCCTTTAAATAGTTCATAATAAATCTTTGTCTCAGGCTGATTCTGACAGTTTTTTAAAGAGTCTTTTAAGAGAGAATCCTCAATCATTTGTTAATCCATGGGGTGATCTTCAGACTTGGAGGAAAAAGAAACAGTGCAAGCTCCAGGGTTGTGAAAATACAATGGAGAAAAATTTTAACTCAGAAAAACTCAGGAAATACTGTACCGTGGAAATTATACCAATCATTCTGTGTTCTGCCTGTGTCTAAATAATCATTCTCCGAGTTACTCAGTTTGCAAACACTGGAGATAGAAAAATGGGCTAACAAAAAAAAAAAGGAAGAGCAATTATTCTTGATCATCCTATTCTTATCTTGGTTTTGTCTTTATTTCACTTAAAGCTTGAGTTGAAGGGGCATTACAGGAAAGAGAAGTCACTGTTCCCATTGTTAAAATAAAGCAAATAAATAGAAGTAGCAGTCCTTTTGTTAAGTGTTTACCATTCAAGCCTTGTGATAAATCTGCCAAAATACCTGCACTGTGGGCTGATTTTTAAAATGCTGTTTCCTGTGTAATATGACAGATTCTGATCGTGTCTGTCAAAAACCTTAACTCCACAGTCTAAAATAAATAAATAAAGGGGGAAAATATAAGAGGACTAAGATGTCCGGTTCGTTTGACGTTTGTTTTCACCAAATAATTTGAGTCGTTTCCTAAGAATAATGCGTGGCTGCAGCCCACTGGGACTACTGTTACGTATTTGTTTTCAGCAGCCTCAAGTCTGTCATTTTTGGAGATATCTGTTCTCAGCCGTCTTTGAATTTCAATGGCATGGTGCTTCTAATTATTTTAGGCTTTTTTGTAAGTTCTGCATAAGCAAAGAAATCTATAAATGCTGACTGAACTGTGTAAGGAGCCTCTCAGTGTATCTTAGGAATGTTGTTGCCCTGTTGTAACGGGAACGGTTAAGGGGTACTAATAAGGGGCAAAGCTATAGAGAAACCTGGGTAGTTGGACTTCTTACCACCTGAGCAGTACATCCCAATAGCATCAGCGACCTGCCATGCCAGCCGTGCTAGCAAGTTCCTCGGTGGCAGCAGCTTTAGCAGCCTGCCTGGTTCTGCCTAACCTGGGCTGGGTCGTGGAGTTTCTGTATGACAGATGAGAGGGAACAGTTGCACAGCAAATCTTGTGATGATGAAAATGTTAATAGCATTCTGAAATACATTTGGATGCACAGTGCTGAGGACATAAGTATTTTCATCTTTAAGTAATAGCTTTATTCACAGGATATTTTCACATATTATTTGTTTGGGGCAAGGGATTGGAAAGCCTATATTGCTTAATTTTTTTCAATTATTCTTTTTCTTTAAAAATAACAGTGTTAGTCACACTGTTTCTTGACATGGATAAGTAGATTCTGTCTGAGTATATGGCACTGTTTTCTGACATTTTAAAAGTGTTGCTTGACTGTCTTCTGAACTATGAAGCCATGCAGCTGGAGAAAGTAGTTCCTAAGGTACATTAGACCAGGACTTTCTACAAATCCTACAAAATCGGCAGCATTTCCCTTTATCCCCCAGAGAATCTGCATATTCTCATGACACTTAACACCGTACCTATTGCCACTGTCCAATAATGAAGTTATCTGTGAGCCGATCATTAAACCCTATGGGGGAAATGTTCTTGCCAATTATATTCGTTTTCTGTTGACAACATATGGCTTTTGACTCAGACTCATTTTTTTACTGTTGAACCATTCTAAATGAACTAAAAAGTTGTTTCATAAAGAAAATTATTTCTTACCTTCCATACTTCAAAATATTTATTAAATACCAGTTTGCATTTGACACACCAGTACACGTCCAGGTGAGGTTCAAACTTGGAAAAGGAAGCAGTTTGGTAAAGCCCCTATGACCGGAATCCAAAGAACCTGTTTGCAGTTTTAAGTAGCTGTTCACTGTATTTGTTCACTGTTAGCAAAGATGAACCCAGATACTTGCCGTGTATGGAAAAATAAGAGGTCAAATGATGCCACAATCTTACCACCCTTTCTTGCCATTTTCACTGTGTGAACAGAAAGTGGTAGGTCAGATGGCCCTCTGTGTTTACTGCTGCTAAACCAGCAAACCTTTGCCGTTAGTAATGATCAGTCTGTGTTTGCACATGTATGCTTGCTCAGTTTAAACGTATACCCAGTAGCTACGTACTTTTCTAGAAAGGTTCTTCAGCAAGGTTACACAATTTGTGCAAAGTGGTTTTTTGGCAGGATTCTATACACATTGATATAGCAATCCAGTAGATACTAGCAACCAGTTACTGCACCTTGGTTGGGCTGCATGGAAGATTCATGTATATAAAATAGCGTATTAAAGTAAACTTACAAAAGCAAAGAGCAATCATTGCAAATGTAATTTTTTTTCTTCCTCTTTGGGATTCTAATTTTAAAAGCATTAAAGAAGACAGCTGCTCATGCTGTGATATGCGCTAAACAGCCTGAAGGATGGAAAAAAATATATTTGTAGCTCATAATAACTATTGACCTTTCTGATATACAATGTTCTCTGTGTTAGCTATTCTGTTCTATCAACAGTGAAGATTGAACATGACTTTTTAATAGAAAACATGGGGTTTCAAGCTGCTCTCACAAAGGTGTTTATGTATTGTTATTTTGTATTGTAGTACAAAGACTAAGTCCTGATGCCCTTTGTCTGACATCATGTTTGTCATAAAAAAGCCCCACTGTTACTGACTGTTTTATATGAGGAATTGGCTCGTAACCATTTTATAGTCGTGATAAAGGCATTGCTCCACTAGATCCAGAACGCAAGTATTGAAAATAGAATCTCCCAAATATCCCAGCAGCACAAAAAGTGTTTTCTGAAGAAACAGGTTCCTCGAGCGGCCATTTTTTACAGGGGTATTCCACTAAGATTTGAAACGCTCACTTTTTGCATTCACACTGTTTGTCCCTTGGCATATGCAGGCTGCTGCATAATAGCTCTTGCTGGGTGTCACGTGCTCTCAAAGAATATCTTTATGATACTCCATTTTTTCTCTTCAGCTTGCCTGCTTCTTAGTTGCTGACTACAGAAACATCCAGTAGGAGCAGCTTGACTTTGACACTTGTGTATGTTTCCCTGGAGTGGGATTGTCCAAACATCGACTGAGCAGCATGAGGTAACTCGGCTGCTCTTCTTTCCCTCAGGGAAAAGCTTCACCAAAAAGCACCTCCCATTTGGCATATGAAAATCTGGAAAGCAACCTCTTTATTGTGCCTTTAAAGCCCAAGCAGGCTGGCAATGTTAGGCAACATCAGAAGGGACTTTTTGATGTTTGTTGGGGGTTTTTTTATGCCATGTGCTGGGAAGGAACTTTAGTGGGCCATTATTGGCAGCTCTGAACCACAGTTATTTTCACAGCTATGCTCTGGAGTGTCAGTTAATGATTCACAAGTTACTAGGCAAGAGCAGAAAACTAGCAAGAGAGTAAAAAATACCCTCAGTTGATCCTTCTCGGGCATGAAAGATGGGAAATCGGCATCAGCATTTAATGGCAGTTTTGTGCTGAAACAAAATGCTCAAAATTGTTTATAACTTGCTCAGTAAGGAGGATAGTGATCATTTAAGTGGTGGAAACCAGCCACATCTCAAAGGAGATTTAGCGTCTAGTCCTGTATTCCTCACGGGCCCATAAAGCTCTCGGGGAATTCAGTGAAGGTTTTACCCTCAAAACTAGTCAGGGTCCTTTCTTTCCTTTCCTTTGTTTCCTCATTTCCCAATTCCTTTTCTCCGTACCCATTCCCTAATAGAGGACAGATGTGCTATTACTTACGATCCTGTAGTCTTCCAACATCAGGACCTTTCCTAGCCATTGGATGTGTTCTGTTTCAAACCTTATTAGAATTGCTGCAAAGCAAGTAAACGGTAAGGAAACAATGCAACTTGGGACCGCCACTGAACCCTGAAAATTTATGAGCGTTGCTGACCTCACATGAAACAAAGCCAACAGGTCAGGTCAGATTATTTATTCCATTGCTTAAAATAAATTAAGTGTAAAAACGTAGAAGCAAGTTTGAGCTTCATGGGCAGTGTCATTTCTGTACCACTCACTCACTAGACCATAACAGCTCTTCGGGAGTTGTTCTGGTCTATTGGATGAATGTGGATACATTTGCGAGTGTTTAGATAACGGATTGAAGCCCAGTAGACTGTAACATTTCCAAAGGCTTTGTCAGAGTTAAAGTTTCCTACCATGATTAGTTCTGTTAATAGCAAATCTTCATTATGTTGTTTTCAAACAGGCAAAAAAGGTCTGTGTATTTCACAGATCACTGGCCTACCAAAATTTTTTGTAAAATCTGTCTTTCGGTGTCACAGAAGTAACAAAAATCCTATTCATAACTTCATCCTGGCAACAGTGTATGTATAGCTCTATTCTGGCACCTAACTCATTCAGTATTTTACCAGATATGTAAAGAATTCTGCAGCATAAAGTGTACNATTTGTTGTAAAATCTGTCTTTCGGTGTCACAGAAGTAACAAAAATCCTATTCATAACTTCATCCTGGCAACAGTGTATGTATAGCTCTATTCTGGCACCTAACTCATTCAGTATTTTACCAGATATGTAAAGAATTCTGCAGCATAAAGTGTACATGAGAAGTAAATTGCGTGCGTTGGGAATTAATAGCCTGATAAGGCATGTTTCTAGACTAGAAGAAGAAATAGAAGGAGATGCAGAAGCAGAAATAGAAGAAAGGAAGCTTTGAGAGGCATTAATTGAAGTAATACTTCTTAGTCCAATAAAGAGTAGTTCAGATTACTTTGGTTCCACAAGGATAATAGAACACTCAAAAATTTCTCTGCATAATAATAGGGAAAGCCTATCAATGAGTTTTTACTTCAGGTTGTCCTACATAACTACAGCCAGTACATGGGCCTAGTCTGGATTAAAAAACAAACAGGGTAAGCTCATTATTTGTAACACTACAGGATAACTTTTGAGAGCACGGTGTATTTCTCCGCAGATGCAGTCTTTTGTGTGCCCAAAATATAGTATGCCTATAGTAGTGTTTGCGCTTGTAAAACCTGCAAACTGAGCATTAACAATCACAGAGAAATACAGTTTGCAGATTAAAGTTGTGTTCTTTGTATATGTATGGTAGTTATGTGAAACTATAACTTATTTTGCCAGTAATTGCATGCACAGTTTTGCTTATCCATTGGTAAAACAGCACTAAGCTCTTTTACAGAATTCTGGCTTACTTTTGGCTGCGGTGATGTTAAATCTGGTGTATTCTGGGAAATGGCGCAAGCACATTTCAAAGGCTAGTGTAACCACATACACCAGACTGAATGTCTGAAGGAAGCAAAGCCCTAAGCAACAGGCCACACAGGATGCTAGAAATGATAAAGTAATAATCAGGGACTTGATCCAAGTCTTTTCATAGTATTCCTTCTTAGTTAAATGGGACTGGGGTCTAGTGGCTTAAGTTTCCCAAAGATAGGGAACTTGTGCTGCTTGAGACACACCTGGTATCCATCAGCCACTCCAGAAAGACTTGGGTCTTCTCAAGGTCCTGGGTGAAACTGCCATTCTTGTACACATCTCGGACACTGTGGGGCAGCTCACAAGAATGCTGTAGACCTATGTGTTGGCAACTGAATTAAGTCGTCAGTCACTTAGAATTTGTTGAAATTCTCCTGAAATTAAGGAACTGTTCTTCTTAATGCATTTCTAATAGTTTGTCTCATTAAATTTCATATAGTTAAGCACTGGGGTTTTCACTACTTCCTTTGGAGGAAATTTTCAGCAAATCTAAAACTCAGGATTAGCCTTGCAAATTAAAAATATTAACTACAGAACATTGTGGCCAAACAGTTCAACTCAACAGATTCCTGTGTAATATCCAAGTTCTTGTGAATCCACAGTGTATTAGGTGGATCAGATATTAAAAATGTTATCCCACTTTTCTGGCTGTTGTATCTGTATTCAGTGCCACTTCACTGACTTGACTTTTGCCTGAACGCATATGCTTTTATCACGTTAAAAAGATATGCTGTGTATATCTGAGTTAGTACACTTGCTCTCCCAGTTTCAAACATCTGTGCTTAACAGTATGCACCATAACATGTGGACTATAGCCTAGTAATTACAGATTCTTATTATAAAAATAATCATATCTCCATATGTAAAAATGTATTTTAATATTATGAAAAATATGAAATATATATATGTAAGGCTTCAATGTCAAATTAGTTGTCAAAAAATAAGGATTTTTTTATAATGACAACCTAACTGAAACAATCAGAGATGCCAGCCCATCTCATCGATTGTTGGATCAGGAAAATTTGGAGGGATAAGAGAGAAAAAAACCCCAACAACAAAAAACATTAAAAGAACTAGCTGTCAACAGAATGGTAGAGTTTGAAGTTTTTATGCGTTTGAGTTTCTAATAGGCTTATAGGTAATGAAAAGTGAATTGTCTTCATCTTGGAAGTAGAATGACAAGAACGAACAGTTCATTATCTTGCCTGAAAACATTACCTAGCAATAAATTCTTTAGAGGAAGTAATCCTTCTTTCCATTTCTTTTGGAAGAGTTGACCTGAGCCTTCCCCTTCTCAGTGAAGCCCTGGCCAGAACCCAGCATTATTCCCCCTGTGTAAAGGAAAGAAGGGAACTAAGTCACCAGAAGCCTGGGGTCCAAATCTTAACTTCTTCAGCTTTTCGGTAAATAGCAAAACAGAAATTTTAAGAGTATTACTAATTTAGAGACAAGTACCATGAATTTCAAATCAAAATCTGATTGTTCGCTAATTCAAGTTCCTGTTTATAACTGGGACAGCTTACAGCAAAAGTATTATTCCTATAGCTCCTTTTACAAATAGTATTGCCTTGGAAGAATGAACTAGCCTCCTCTTTGCCACCCACAATGTTAACTAAATAGTTCAGGTAGTCCTTGATTTTGCAAGATGCTGAGCACACACCAGCGAGACCAAGAGAGCACCTGTCGAAACTGATATCTCTGTGTTCATCGACTGATCTCCAGGTAAGCTGCCTGTGTGCATAAATATGCCTAAGTGGTTTATCGGAATAGTCCAAGAATCTTCAGCACCTTCCTAGACCAAACTTCAGCTTCCAGTACTTGCCCATGTTGCCTGCAACCAGACTGAACCCACTTCACTCAAAGCCATGCATTTGCATGAGTGCTGAGTATAATTTCATAGTAACTTGCGCTTACTGGAAATAAATTGTCTTACCTTGAAGCTTGTGAATTGTTAGAAAAATCTATCTTTTAGCTTATAAAATTATCAAATTTGATCTGTAAGCTATGAGAGAGAATGACCTTGGCAACCGTGCTTTTTTGAGAGTCACTTCTCTGATTAAAAACACATTTTAAGAGGCAATAATACGAAAAAAACCCAGGACAGTTAACTGCTGAAGGTTAAATTTTCCTAGAAAGTCTTTTAATGCCTGGTTACAGACAATAAACTGCACAGAAGAAATAGAAACATTTACAAAGATGCATCTAGTCCAACTGAAAAAGATAGATTTATATTACCTAATTATTCATCTAAACATAATGATTCTCAGTTGTCTATGCAAAGGATTGTAAGACTTGAAGAAAATGTGGGAAGAGGTTTGCAAGTGTAAAAGATAACAGGAGAAGAGCTCTGCCTTTTCCTTTCTATTTTGTGTGTTCCCTTAGCTTGTTTCTCATTTAAGAGCCGTATAGTTGGTGTTTGAGAATGTCTCTTAAAAGCTGTATAGACACCTGTTTTCGAGGAAGAGAAATGAAAGCCAGCTGAAAGCTTCCTGAAATGCTATCAAATCCAGGATTTCCTGTGTGTTAAACCATAACCTTTTTTCCCACCAACTTCCTCAAATTCCTTGTTGGGGTTTGGGTTTCCCTCTGTAGCCGCTTGTCCTCCTGAGAAGCCTATCTTTTGTCTGTTTGGCATGTGAAAATACATTTTTCTCCTCTCAATTATTTTTAATGCATGTGAGGGAAAAAAACCCCAGAAGTTGGTGAATATTTATTCAGGCTGCTTTGTCAGCATTTTGTTATTTAAGACATAAATCAAATTTGGAACTTCCTTTTTCCTGAGGGACAAACTGTTTATCTGAATTTGAATGTGCTTGTGAATCAGTCATAGGGATGGTGCTTTTGCTATTGCACGATGCAATTATTTGCATTGTTTTACATCATTTTGCTCTATAGTGTTAAGGTATTCAGGCTGCACACAGGTGCGGAGTACATCTGCAGATCGCGGCAGGGTCAGAGCCATGGACCTCAGTCCTCCAGTTATGTGCACGTTTATTAGTACACATTCCACTAACATCAGAAAAACTCTTCCAGCAGGTGAAGTTAAACAGTGCATGACTGGTTTGTGGGGTGTGAGCCCAAGATTATTCCCAAGACAAAGCCCGTTGAAGGATCACAGCTACAAGGCTTGTTCACAAAAGCATGCTTAGGAGGAGATAATGAAATAATTTTGTGAATTGGCTACTATCTCCCCATTTGGCTCTGTGGCTCTTAGTTAGCATTTTAATATTTTTGGCACTTCTGTATGGGTATAAGCTGTTGCAGCTTCATGCCTGTGACATGGACAATGCGTTCCTTGTGTCTAGAAACCTCATCCTGCATTAGCAGCTTTGGGAGTGGAAAGAGAAGAGGTTTATTCCTTTAGGAGTATCTGCTGAAGATATTTAAGGACACACAAAGGCGAGTGCTTAACCAACAGAGTACACAGTTACCTGTTTTGCAAAGACAATCCAGGCTTCCTTTTTATACTTCTGAGCCTGACAGTGTATAGTGCTTTCATTGACACGCAGTGAGCATTGACTTTTATCATATTATTAGCATTCTAAACTCACAGTTTCAGAAGTTTATAACTCAACAGTAGATTTAGACTCAGTAAATTCAGCCCAGGAGCACTGTTTTTCAGTGTAAAAGACATCTTCAGTTGCTACAGTATCAAGAAAAGCGGACCTTCCTTATTTCAGGCTTTTTTAAAGATCTTAGATTACAATTTAAAAAAAAAAAAAACTCTTGAAAAAATGAATTGCTGCAGACTTTCATTCCGGTGTTCCTCAGATTGCTAGCTTCCTTTGACATAATTGGAAAAAAATTGAAAAGGCTGAGTGATAAGCGTTTAAAATCAACTCCTGAGAACTCATAATGGACCACATTCCATATATTCCTGTGCAAATCTCACTGACATCGGTGGATGCGTTCTGTACACACCCCATTTTTAAAATCCTGCATGCATAATCACCGTTAGCATTGTTACGGTATCTACCATGGGTGGGTGCAACCCTGAATGCAGATTCGTACAATCAGCCGTAATGGTTCTCTCCTGAGAGAAATTCAGAAAGCTGTTCATAAGCTGTTCTGGACTTTCAGGTAACTAATCCCATCTCACACATACACTCAGGTACTTTTTGTTAAAGAAAATCGAACACTTCAGAATACATATTTATATGACAGGCACTGTTCCAGTCTGTTGGATAAATTATATGCATTTTATAACATTCACTTACAGAGATGTACATCTTTGTACATATTATGGTAACAGCAAAATAATGTTAAGCTTCTGTTATAAAGTGACATAAGCCCAGAAAATGTCAATGCCGAGTACACTGTACTAGATGTCAGATGTTTTCCTTTCTTTCATAAAACTGTGTATGAAAAAAATTGCTTGGGAATGGGACATATGTATTACAGCCTGATCATTTTTCGAGCGTGAGGTATTGTGTGTTTAATTAACATTACTTTTGTGTGTTTAGGTAATTACCATTAGAACACATGAGGACATATTGTACTTACTGCCTGTGCTAGAGCATAATATGCTGGACTACAACAGCTACACTTGTTAAGCTGATTTTAGCATTTCTTCACACAGCAGGAAGCACCCATGCTGTGGTTTCTTAATGTACTCTTTAACTACTGCACTGTAGAGTACTGTACAACAAAAATAATAATTAATTATGATCCTCATCTTACCAGTACTGCTGCTGTCCTGGTGACCCTTGTTGCTGTTTCAGGGTTCCACTATGCTGTACCCTGAAACACGTATCTTTCAGAGTTTTATTTCTTAGATGAAAGTGCTGAACAGAGCTGAATTTTTTGAGAACAGATTTGTTGCATGGATTGTGATGGCTTCACATTTGTTCAGGCCTCCAAGGACCAGCACCAATAAATGCGAGAGAGACAACAGCAGAATGGCATAGTTTCCCATTTCCACCAGGATGAAAAAAAATACTCTAAATTAAGTCTAACCTTAAATGTATAATCTGTCCTTGGGAGAAAAAAAAAAAAAAAAAGGATATAGCATCTTCAAGCTCTTGGCATCCCTTACGAGAAAAAATTGGTTCTAAGGGTCTCTGATCTTGTGTTTTAGTAAAATAGAACTGCACGGCTGACTGACAGTTCTGATCTAAAGCATTTACGTTTAAGTTTTGATCTCTCTGCTTTTGATTAAAACTAATGAGCTCATTTAATTCAAAATGGGAATCTCTGATAAGAGAAATAAGGTTGATGTGATTGGATTAGAGGGGCAAATTAAACTCTTAGAGCAGAAGTTTGTGCTTATATAGTGTATTAAAAAGCTGTTGGCGTATTATGGCGTGTTAGATGATGAGAAAAATTTCATAGTAATTCATATTTAATCAGAAGAAATGAAAGTACTAAATATAACATGGCTCTGCTTTTCCCTCGAGTGATAAAGAGCTGTACATTTAAAATGACATCAAATTCATGCTCTCTAAAACAAAAAAATCTTGAGAGAGACACTAAAGAAAGAGGCACTGTTGTCAGTTATTTCATCACAATACAGCTGAAATGTCACAAACATAAGTTAAAGTGACCACATTAAATCAAGGACAGTTCAATATAATCCTTAGCTCGCAAACAAGTGTTTGTGTTCCTGTTGACTGCATAACAAATGCTTTTGAAATACTTAAATGCTTTCTACTAGTAGTTTGGCCAGTTCTTCAAAACAGTAGCAGAATAATTTCAAAATAACTTTTTTATTCAGTGTTAATTACTCACTGAAACGGGAAGTTAGTTAATCTCCAATAATGCTTGCTTATTGTAAGCTGCTCCAGAATTTTAGCATGAACAGTATTTTGGGGAGAGTTTGGCTCAGGGCTAAAAATAGCAATAATAAAAATTGTATAGAGAGTATCTCGGTGCTGACTAGTGTTGTACCCACTATTTTATCACGGTTTATACTAGAAGTATTTATTTATTATTTTAAGTGGTTGCAGTTGAGGGAATGAGAAGCACAGGTGAGATCTATAGTTTCGGGGAGGAAATCGAACTAGAAAGACATTTCATTAGTGACGAATTAGTCACCAATAATTAACAATGGTGATGATGATGATGACAATAATAATAATAATAATAATAATAATATGTCATTTACTTGAGCATTTTTGCCTTCAGGCTGCTCAGTGCTTTACTGATAATAATTAACCCTCAGTAATGGGGAAACCAAGGCGCTCAAAACCAGCAGTGACACACTCTAGGTGTCACCACAAGTGAGGAGTGGAGACTAGGGAATAAAAGCCTGCAAATGTTCAGCCTCTTTCAGCAGATAGAGCTGCTTCCTCAGCGAGACTTTGTCTTTTGCAAAATACTGAAGAACTCCACAGTTCTTAACACAACACCATACCCTAAGAAAATAACCCCAGTCATAACAAAATTGTGCAAGAAAGAGTTAATGAGACAAATCTCTGTTAAAAATTCTATGGGAAAAATAACTTGAAAATGAGACTTACTGAGTATACATATATTTTTCAATTTTTTTTGCTAAGTAAACGTCTTCTAAACGAGGTAAATTGATTACAACACTCTTAGCATCCATCAGTCATTTATTTTTAGTGAGTTCAAGGATTGCACCTGAAAAATAGCTTAGAAGGGGATGTATAAAATCTAAATTATGTGTATATGTATTTTTTTCTATTCCCTAGTGGAATCTACAAGCCCCAGTTTACTAACCACTGACAACACTCTAGAGCGCTCTTTTTTCATCCGAATGAAATCTACACTGACCAAGCGAGGCGTGCACATCAAATCGTCAGGATACAAGGTAAGGGTTGCATGGTAGCCTGAAATGCTGACATCTTTAAATTATGTTCATCCATGTTCCAGGGACACGTTAATAGACAGAGAAAGGAGCTATTTCACATTTGCGTATGTTTCATTCCTTTTGTTAAAGAATAATTAATACAGCATTTCCAGCCTGAGGTTTGGCTTGGTACCACATCTCCGTTAAATTGTTCATTATTACAACAAACATTGATGATAACAGCATGATAGCCTTCGAAAGAGCAACGCTTTCAGAGTAAAGGCATATTTTACCAAAGAAGGTGAGTCACAGTAACATCACTTTTCCATAGTGGAAAATTACTGCTCATTTTGTTAGACTGTTAGTCGTCTTATGTTTTTCCCAGAGAGATAGGAGTTCTTCGTGCAGACAGTACGCTAAAGCTATTTAATTTCGCTGCCGTTCTGGCTGAAGGAAACAAGCCACAATGAGTACTTTTCCACCATTTTTCTTTCATTGTCTGTCTGAGGGGCATCTGCTGCTGGGGATCGTATTTGCTGGATTTCAGACTCTTTTAAGATATGAAAGTCTCTTGTTCCTTATCAGCAGTAATCTCATTTTTCTTCAGTCATATATCGCTCATAGTGCCTGTAGCTATCAGTGGCTTTGCAGTATACTAAAACTAGAAGGAATAGCACATTTTTAACATTGTCAACTTGTGGAATGAAATATGTCAGCCATTAAGTATTATACAAGATAAGAGAGTGGTGCAAGAAAGTAAGTCTGAGAATGTGTGTGTATTTAAAGAAGTTGCTTGTCAATGTTCATTTAAAAACTTTAGAACGCTTTTTTTTTTTCAGTTTTCAGAGGAAAATTTGCAGTAAAATTCCCCAATTCACTTACCCCCAAAAAGTCTCTGTGAATATAACACTGAGGTAGTCTACCTCAGTAGCAAAAATCTGATAGAAATGTCATCTTTGCAAGCAAATGACTGGGAGTCCTTCTGTTCGATAGTTTCTGGGACAAGATGGTTAAAGTAGTTGCTAATGGGAGTTTAGGTCCAAATCAGTGGTTTCTTAATGCACCACAAGTTTTGATCTGTGTACTGCTTAATTGTCAAGACCTGAAAGAGTGCTCTAAGTACGTCTTCATGCTGGCCAGTTTACAAGTCTTAGAAGGTATCAAGACCAGGATGTGTATTGTCAGTCTCAGGAGGAGGAAGGCAAATGAATGAATGAATGGGCAGGTCATTGAAGTTATACTAATTTTCGTGATGAGGCGTGGTCCATCCAGGCTAGGCCAAAGTTAGATTGGCAGAGAACTGGCTTTGCTGGGTATTTTTGCTGCAATAGTAATGGGAAACAATAGAGAATTAGTCTGTGGACTTTGGTTCTCACCTACATATAGCAAAAAATGTCAGACTACAAAGGTAGACATGTGAGTGACTTTGTCGTTCTCTCTTCTTGGACTCCTGTCAATCTAATGTTAGTCCAGCACCAGAATAGGACATATCTAGGATGGGCTGGCTTCACAAGGTTGGTTTTTAGCTTGTTACAATACGGTTTTTGAAATTCATAGTGGACCCTTTACTCAAAAGAAAGGCACAGTGATGTTTATCGTAAAAATACAGTTTTGTTTCTCTTTGAGACCTGCTAATGCCTCATGGAAACACTGAAAGACATAACTGAGATGTCACAGGTAGAGCAGAATGAATTTTGAAAGATTAGATATAATTTTTTAGCCAGCTTTTTCTGGACAAAAGGATGGGTAAAAACTATGATAGTCAACAAAACTATCTGTAAATAAAACATCTGGTTTTTTCCAAATTTTTCAATGAAGCATCAGCAAGTCAGCTTGAGAAAAATTACATAAACAGGGTACAGGTACTAGGCATGTGTAAATATAGAGGCGTAGTTCTTCTGGTTTTTGATGTTTTCGAGAATTTTGTAACTGACAGTGTTTGGCTGAATTCAGCTGCGTCCAGCCATATGAATTGTACTTTGAGAGTTTTTCAAAAGTGTGGTTATTGGCACTCTGTGTTCTATGGAAGAATAATTATCCACAGCCTCAATGAGCCCCAGAAAGATTGTGTATTCATTTTAGAAGAGTTGGATCATATGAATGTCCTTTTAACCGAGTGTTAAGAACTGCTTTATTTAAAAATCATTCTCAGTTCGTGTATTAGACAAGCATAATAAAACTCAACTGCTATAGTGAATTTCATTCACACTTTTAGGAATGTTACCAATTTATTCATTGATTTCTAAAAGTCCAGTGCCAGAAAAAACTTAAGACTTCTTGAATTTGTTCAGATTTATATTTTATTAAAATTAAGAAAGATGCATGAGCCTTATGGATGTACAGCTATAAGAAATTATCAAAGGGAAGAATAGTTACATAATATTGACAAAGCTCATGGGAATAGCTGGCTAAGTTCTGTGTCAGAGGTCCCTGGAAGACCTCCAGTACTTACTCAGGAAACACTATGCCAGCTGGGGTCATGTGCAGCAGAGTTCCTGCGAGAAATCCTGGTGGAGCAGGCTGACTCAGGAGCTGCTGTCTCACAGCTTCAGGATACAATAGAGCACTGAATTTTCCCTCTGCAAAAACCAGGGGCCCTTGGCTAACAGCTTCACTCGAGCTCTTGTGTCATTGTGGGTGGGTAGCCCTCCTGAATCAGCATACAAACATTCACGAGGATCAGTGTGCTGGGAACTGCATATCTTATGTGAGTCATGTTTTAGCTCTGCCATAGGTACTCAGCTCCCCGTGGGTTCAGTCCTCCAGCAGTGACAATATTTTTCATCTTTGTGAAGTGGTTGTGTCTTGTTCCAAACTCTTAACTCGGCTCAGAACCACATCTCCATATTTTCACTGCTTTGCGGACTGCTGATGAATGGTTTCTTTAGATAGCAAATGATTGAGGTGGTCCACAAGATGCTTAGCCAATTTTCAGAATGAGTGATCCCTGCCTCAGGAAAATCACATAAAATTGAAAACAGCCAGAGAATGAGATTGATTAATCATTTGGGTTGATCTAGTCAGGACTAATTTTCTGTCAAAAGAAATGTTGGAGCAAAACCCACACTGATAGACTTACACATATGTATACCTCAAAGGAAGAACCTGTCCCAGACCTTCGGACATGAGATGGACCGTGTTTATAGTCCCTTCCTGGACTGATTTAATTAGTCCTGGGTTATACCTAAAGATGGAGGTAATGACCTTTTTTCCACAAGTTATATTACCTTAAAAGTCTGAAATGAGAAGGTAGTTACATGATTAATCCCACCTCTCTCCTTCACTTTCATTGTTTCCCATCACTCTCCTTGAATCTGATTTTCCCTATTCATAAGATTCTTAGGCTCAGAGCTTGTATGAAAAGAGTTTATGTACAGCGCCAGGGAACTATTCAGTTTTCAGTGAGTTAATCTACAATTTAAAAAAAAAAAGACAAATAAAATGTAGTCAGCTGATAAAATAATTGAAAACAAATAAAAAGAAAAAAATAATTCCATTCACTGCAAAACTCAGCCTATGGTACCATTACAGCTGTTGTCTAAGATACCTGATGCAGAGACTTACTCTTTTTCTCTGCTGAAAATGTGTCATGTCTTCCCTTTTCCATTTTTTAAATCATCAAAGATAGTTTTGTATTTCATTTGGATTTTTTGTTGTCTCCATTTTAGCTCTGTTTGCATTTGTTTTCCTCCATTTGAGGGTCACAATTCTGTCCACTTAACCACCTTCAGTGTTTGTGTTGTCCTGCTTTCTCAGACATGTCAAAGCTAATTTTAAGTGAAAACTACTTCGTTCAACTCCAGTTGAACATTTCCTACAACCCTGTAATATCCTGATATTGTTTTGTCACATTTACTTTCACGTCAGATTGTACTAGGATTTTCTTTATTCCAACCTTCAGGCCCTGATACTGGCCTCTTGAACAAAGCCTGATTAGTGGGGTGAAGAAGTAGGCAAAGCATCAAATGTCATCAGAGCCAGTGACGTTCAGTAGGTGCTCATAATTTCAGATATTCGTCAGAAACCAGTAGTTTCCAGTTCATCAGCTCATCAGATGTGTTAGTGCATATCCATACATACTTCTCTACTGTTTTATGGAGTAGCCTTCTCTTGATAAGCTATTATAGGAGGAGATTCCCTTGTACTTTTACTGTCACTGTGGCAATCTCTGAATTCGGTGTAACCAACATCTGTTGCCTCTCCATCTCCCAAAAAGCTGGCAATTAACCTTCTTGGCAATCCATCAGCAAAGTTAAGGGCATCTTAAAAATCCTTCAGGCTGTACCTTTCTACTTGGAGTGGTACTTTCTGTCTGCTGTGCTACCTAGATGCCTGCTTTGGCTCATTCAGTGTCAACAAGAAACAGTCTCCATGTCATTAAAACATCAAAGTCATTGAGGTCACAAGGCACTGAATCTACTGCAGACTCTTCAGTGACTGGAAGTAAATATAGCAGCTATCATGCACTGAGCAAAATCTTACTTACAACCTTAGACATCTGAGCCCGTATTATTGAGAAAAGAAATACTTGCTGGGTTATTCAGATACTTCTGCCTTGAAGTGAGGCCTTGGTGTCTTTGGATTCTTTGGATCTTGGTGTCTCTATGCCTTGGGATTATGGAAAAGCGTATATGTAGTCTTTGGACATTAATGAAATGGACTTTGTTTCAGCTATTGGTATATGACTTTAAGGAGTTCCGAAGTCCTTTAATATAGCGCAGAAGCGTTAGCACCGCATACAAGTGTAAGCCCTGCATTGCTGGTTTACAGAATCACAGCTCTTATCAATGCCAAGATGAGGTATTTACACCTGTTTTTCTCTGTGATGTTCTTCACGTGCAAGAGAATTGTGGAAAGTAAGCAAGCTTAAACAAACTGACCAAATTGCAATGAAGGGAGCAAAGTTATCTTCATTATTTATTAAATCACAGAGGACTGATAAACCTAACAGCATAATCTGAAGTACCAGTGGACGTACTGCATAAAAATAAGTAAATTGCTATATAAAAAGTTTGATTTAGCAAGTTTAGTTTAGAAATGTTAATGTTTTCTTGCACATTATCTGCACAATATCTGCATTTCAGTAATGGAGGATTCGTACTTGGTTAGCTATGCCTCACACATCAGTTGCTGTATATCAAAATGCTTTAAATAATATTTAAAACTCCATAAAAGTGTTTTCACAGATTAGTCTTTGTAGTCTACATTAATTTATATTTTTGTTTTGTGCAATGGTAACTTTCTACCAACATGTTTAAAATGAAACATTTTCTGAGACTATGCTCTCAGATTTTGTATTTAAAATCATAAAGTTAGAATACTTTGAATGTCAGCTTTGAAGATGGAAATCCAAATTTCTTGTTGAAATTTTATGTCCATCAGAGGTCTATTATCAGCCTTTTTCACACTATTCCTGCCTTTATTCACAATTGAAAATTAATAATTTTTATTATTTCTTTTTTTAGAGGAACTTGAAGAGTCAGACCAGATTTGTAAATCTCAGTTGTGCACTTGAAGTAAGTGCAGGTTTTGGCAGAATTTAGATTCATTTATCCAAGAGGGCAAGAGAGACAAAAACTCTGTTAGAGACAAAATTATGCCATTGCATTTGCTTTGTGATATGATCCTCTTGATTCAATCCAAAATTGAAATGATGGTTTCCCACCTAAGTGAAAGATCCACCTAGAATTCAGAAACAAGATGTCCCTATCCCAAAATCGCTTTAAGGACCCAATATATCATGGGCTTGTTAAGAACACAGCAGAAGACCACCTTTCATTCCAGGGGAATAGAAAGGAGGACGAAAGAGAAGGCAGCTGGTTTTTTGCATAATAGTCTAATTATTAGTTCGTATCTCGGATGTGGGCTGTCTTAGAGTCAGATTTAATTCCCTCCTCAGCCTGAGGGAATTCACATATCCCACTTTTCAGCTTGGCCTAAATTCTTTTCTTCTCTTCTAATATTTTCCCCCCTTGAAATCTTTTCTGTCAAGCATTTTACTCTGTCCCAGAAAGATATCCTGACCTTTCTCTGTAGGAAGAAAGAAAACTGCAGAATTTAGTATTTCATCACATGGCTACTGCCACACCTCCTTAATTGAGTGAAGAAGGAATAAGAAACCAACATCAGGAAGCATTATGTGAAGAGTTTTCTAAATGTCAGCACGTGCATTCCCCAGACTTTTCAGCACTGAGAAGACTTAAAGGTAATTTGTCAGAGAGAAAGAACTGATCAAGAATTCACCCATGTAAATCGATGACCTTTTAGTCAAAAGGAACTCTCTTAGCTAGTAAAGATGCAGCATTACTTATAAAAGAACAAAATACTAATGGGCCAATCTAAGTCTTATGAAGTATCTACTTGTAGATATAAAGATACGGTTCAAGAAAAGATGGTCTGCAACAGGATTAAGACATGAGAGTTCATTTTATGCCTTGCTATAGAGCTGGGAGATTCTATTAGGAGAGCTGTCTGGAAAAGCTTGGTTCACACTCAGCATCTAAATACGTTAACCGATTTTTTAAAAGTGTTCAGCAGCTACTAACTCCACCTTCTCAAAAAACATTTTCAGGACTGAGCATCTTTTAAATGGGATTTATAGCACTGTTCTACCATCTGGAGATGTGAATATATGTTAGACAGTCATTATTGCAGTAGCACTAATGAAACTAACGAGTTAGTATTATATAAAAGGCCTTTTTAATAGCAGTCGTCTTTAAAAGAAAGATTCAAGCTTTGATCATTCCTCATGATGACTGCAGCTGTAGCATTCCTGACACCTGTATCAGGATGTGTTTCTTGTCAAATAGTGTCTTCAATGTTCCTTTGGCTTCAGAGTTGTGATTTTCTTGCAGTGTATTACAAACCGTAAATGGGAAATCACAAGCTGGATTCTGAAAGGGAAGAAAACATAAAACTGAGCAAACACAGATTACTTTCTGGGAGTTGTTCTGTTTTCATAAATTCTGTTACCAAGGAATAAGTGATATAAAAAGATAATATTAGCAGCAATTGCCTTTGATTCTGATCTTTAGGTAGTATAATTCTGAAGCTACCTTTTTTAAAAGTGGATATGACAGTGAAAGAAAACTATGAGATCAAGATATACTCTGATACATAATAAAATATTCAAAATGGCCAGAGATCAGCTCCAAGCCAAAACTGGTATTCTTTCAAGAACCAAGTTTTATTAAGTCTTAGAGATACAAAATGTTTGTTGCACTTTAACAAGTAGCACTAATTATCTAGATGTTTACTCTTAGTGCAGGGTGAGACCTGTTGCAGTGTTAATAAACAGAGAGTGGGATGAGAACAATGAGATCTCATCTGAGTGGGAACCAGAAGGTACCTCGTATAACACACTGGAAGAAAGGTATTATGCTCCCAGGTGGGAATGCCTACGGAAAGAGAGAGGTCTTCAGTCCGCAGAGTTAATCTTAAGTTATCCACCAGCGTTATCTGCCACTGCTTATTGTTGATAATTGGGAATATTGCCTTATGTAGGAGCAAAGAAAACCATGCAGTGCTCTGTGAAGAATCACCAGCCAGAATTTGCTCTAGGACAGACAGATCCTGTTGCCACCACCTCTGCTCCACTTGGCTGTTTTGTTGCTGCTGCCAGTGGATGTTTTAGCCCACCTCCTTTTTATAATGTAAACATTGTTATTAGATGTGCAAGTGCAGACACTAATAGCTTTTCTGATTATCTCTACTCCGTCCAACAGTTCAAAGTTTTGGTCCAGAGTATGCTTAGAAAAGACAGTAAGCTTATACACTGAAAAAAATGTAACTGATATTAAGCTAATGTAGATGAGTACTTCTTCCTGCTCTTCAGCAGATACTTGGAGAAGCAGTATCATCTTTCCACTGGTAAAACTATATGGAGTGTGAAACAGTCAATGAAATTCAGAACTAAGATGAAGCTGAATGGAAGGTTCTTAAACTTGCGTTTCAGTGAATTTTGCATTTAAGAACATTTGTTTCTCATTGTTGCATGTTGTCTTGATCTGGTAACATGAGATCAATAGCTGTTGAATGGAAAATATAGGTCTTTAATTGATAGTCATAAGGGTATAATCCTGACATCTTATGCAAACATGTATGTGTAGTTAGGTTTTGTAGAACTGTGATGGGTTAACTAGAGGGAGAAGACCACATTTTTGCAAGAGAGTGTTTTTCACTGTTGCCTCTGCAAGTAAATGTTTTCGTAAAGAACTGCAAGAAAATTCTAAACAAAAATATCTTCTAGGAATAAAGTTGTTCCACAAACGTGGAGCCTACACTCAGACATTACTTTCATTACACTGTGATCTGTCACAGGCTGTATTAGTGGGCAAGCAGAAGTTCCTTTTGAAGGTATCATTCCTGTGTAAGTAAAAGAGATACCAGGAAAAAGGCATTGTTGCGCTCAAGGAGGTAAACTGTGAGTTATCTCCTGTCTCCACATTCACTCCACAAAGGAAAGGCCACCATGCGTGTTCCCTTGAATAGCTAAGATTGTGCATCACATTTTACGTACCAGCTACACAAATTGGGTCTCATTAATAAATGTTTACAATCACATGTTCTTTGAAATTTGAAAAACAATAGAGAAAATCTTTTACCAACAGCTGGAAATATTTAAAACACTTTTTAAATATTGTCATTATGAATTACTTCCTTGCAATTTTTCCTTCATCATTAATTCATGTATTAAATACATGCTGAAATGTTACCTGCCCACAATTCATAAGGATCAGGCTGTTTCTTTGTCCTGTTAAAGCTGAATCCTTTTAACAGTTCTTTTTTTCCTGCTCCCTACTCTTCATATCTTCTTAGTGATATAATAACCGCATTAATTTATTTGCGTTGTGCAACAATGAGATAAACACTGAATTATGATTTCACCTCATCGTGAACTTGGAAAAGCAGCTTTACTTCTCATTTATTTTTTAACCCATAATTCCCACGTGGTTTTTAAACTTTCTTACTTTTTGTGCAGGTTCTTACCTGCGCAAAGCATTATGTTTTATTGGCTTTTTCCTGTTGCTTATAATACCATTTATATTAATGAATGTACTTTTGCAGCCCTCTGAGACTGGAAAGTGCTGACATACCAAGAGATCAAGTAACTTGCCAAAGATAACAATGGCTGTTTGTGTCAGAGCCAACTGCGATTACATGCTGTACTTCATCCTCAGCCTTTCTTCCGAGCGCGTGAATATTGTCAAATGATCTCTGTGTTCCAGTACATCACACTTCATTTTCTCAGGCTGGTACTTCCTTTGTTTTGGTGGCTGCCCTGCACAGGCAAAATTAGATGCCAAACAAAAAAGTACTCAGATCAGATAGCGTGAAGTTTAGCAGAACCTTCATAGAAAACCCAGAAAAAGATTAACTCATGCTCTCAATTGGGTTACGACTGGCTGTAGAAGAGCTACTCCAAAATCCTTTTCCTCAGAAAGAAAAAGATGCAGCATACCAGCAGAAAAATGCATTTTCCTGCCCCTTGGATTTAGCCCAGGGCATCTCCCCGAGGCTGCTGTGCCTGCCACCTTATTGTGGGAGAGTAGCAGGGCTGGTGGCTTCCACCTCCTGGGCTGGCAGCTGCCTTGGCTCCCAGCAAACTTTGCCTTCCTTATTTCAAAAGAAACAAACTTTATATAGAGACTTTATTTCAATTTGATTAATATTTTTTCCTATCCACCAGAGATTTCTCCAACCTAAAGACCTCCGAGCTTTATCAACTAGTGTGAAGCAATACATGTAATAAGCACATGTAAAGATGATAGGGAATCATTATGCACTGTAGCTCTTTATATTTGGACAAAAGGGGAAGTATTAGCAAATCCAAATGCCCCATTTGCTCACGCAGATAGTACCCCTTTGCAGGTGCTCTTCGCTGACTTTCTACTTGAATAGGTAGTTACATAAGGTTCAAGGCCCATCATTTGCTCCAAAGCCATTTTTTTAGTATAATTTGCTGTCATATGAAGAAAGGTTCCTCTGTACCTGCTCATTTGACAGAATAGGAGAACAAAGCCACAGAGCATTTCAGTGATGTCTCCGTCACCAATATGCCATACATGAAGCTAGTAGTTGAACAAGGACCATCACATGCGGCTTCCATTCCCTGTAGCTATTGACTTAACCTGGTGCAATGACTTCTGGATAGTGATCTGGACTCTTTATTTGCTGTTTTTACCTTCTAGAACAGAAAATTGATCATGAGTGTTTCAGGGCTTGTTTCCCAGCAAGAGTTCCTGTAGTATAAATGTCCTTTTTCTTGATTGTCCAGAGCGCATGTACACCACTGTCTTTGTTTAGTCAGCCGTTCTATTACCCAATGACCCCTCCTATGAGGGAAGGGGAATTGGGAAAAAGAAAGGAGACCCATGGGTTGAAATGGAAACAGATTTAATATAATAACAATTAATACTAATACTAATACAAAATACACAAAGTTATACTCAGTCATGTAGTGATGGTGAGATGCGTGCTCCCAGCAGTGAATGCCAGGTGCCAAACCCTGCGAGCACTACAACTCCAGTGAAAGCGCGACAACCACAGCACAGGGGAGAGCGGCCTCAGGAGCTGAAGGACGGACCACCGTGGGGGGAGCCGTCCCCAGCAAACTTTCCAATTCATAGGAAGCGTGATGTTTATGGTATGGAATACTGCTGTTGGCCAGCCTGGGTCAGCTGCCCTGGCTTTTGCTCCTCCGAGCTCTAGCCCGGCCCACTCGAAACTGTTAAAAACCTTGATCTCTGTGGAAACCCACATACTGTGGCCAGCCACAAACTAAAACAGTGTCTTACCAACTTTGTTCCCACCGAACTGGGTGCTGCAGTCTTCTCAAAAATGCAGCTTTCCTGAATAGAAAATTGATTCTGTGATTCTGTGCCAGCGAAACCAGGATAACCACTATATAACCAAATAAGCCATTATGCTTCTGTTTCTAAATATTTAAGCATGCCTCTTGATTCATCTGTTTAGTGCACTGATACTAGCTGAAGAATGGCATTTAATTGAGCCCATCTGCTTTACCTTATGGAGAAGACGGAATATAGATGTTTGGTGGGAAGAGTTTCAGTTTCTCCTTTTTACAGCATCATTAGGAAGCCATCGTTCTAATAATAATAATTCCCATTTGACATCATGGAGGTAAAAAGAAATCACTGCTGACATCAAAAATGAGGTGATATTTCAGCAGTATTATTTCACTGAAGATAAAATGGAAGTCTTTATTACTCCCAATGCTTTTAAAGAAAGCTGAGCAAGGCTTATTCTGACCCTGGAGCTTATATACCTTATTGCATCTATAACCAGTATGAAATAAGAAATTTTAATTGTTACTGCTATATTTTTTGGCTGTCCCTCCTTAGAACCAAGAATTTTGTGCCTACTTAAATGAAAATAATCAGTATCTGAGAATAAGCTTGGGAGAGCACAATCATCTTATTTTTCTCCGTTATTTAAAATTCATGCAAAAGACCCCAAACAAATTAAAACACTAAGTGTATTACAAGAAATGGTAATTTTCTTACAAACTTCATGTTGGAGCCTTTATGGGGAATCCATACAGATTCCATGAAGAGGTCTGAGCTCTGAAGAGGTTACCCTGAAAAGGGTTACAAGTTTTATTTCACTTTTTATGGGTAGGTATTTTATTCTCTCTGAACTTCTGGTGCACATTGCTGTGTGAATTGCTTGTCATTGAAAGGACACAACCAAGGTCTGTTTCATCAGTTGTAAACAATATGTTTTTCATTTTTGTTTGTGATAGCACATTAGGAGCTCCCATTCCCTTTTCCTTTGTACAGACATACTCAGTTACAATTCAAATCTTTGTCTCTTTTTCCATCCTAAACCAAAAAAATATAGCACATCCGTGACTATCCAAATATACTTGGAAAAGAGTGTATCTGTCTAAGTTTGGCAGTATTTCCTAAATTTGAGATCTGTTCTTGGTCTACTGCTGTTCTTTTTTTTTCTTGAGTTTAGCGGACATATGAAAAATAACGTAGTGTGCAAACAATTAGAGCAACAGGATGCAAGTTTGGTGACTCTAAAATTGACAGTATTGCTCTAATTAAAAGAAAGTTCAAGAAATACGGATTTTTCCCATGGCTTCACTTTACAGAATTGGTCACATACTTGCGAATATTGTCTCCTCTGTATAACAAGAAGGGCCTGAACAAAATGTTTCATAGTCTTTTCACAATCAAATTTAAGAAACTTTTACAATTAAATATGTGGTGGGATTATCACATTATTTTGTTCCAGGCAAATATGTTTATAGCAGAGCACTCACAGCTCATCTGCTGTTGAGTTACTGCTTCTCAGTTACTCTCAGAATTAAGATCTGAATTCTTACAGGTGTGCAAATATTTAATAGTTATAAGCCTTTAAAAAATCAAAACTAGTAGTTACCAGTTACAGTGAAATGTTTAAATCTGAAATGAACTCTGCACTTTCAACATAAACGGGTGTCATTCTATGTACAAATAGTTTGGGCTTTTCCCCCAAGAATTTGTGCATGAATGAACTGAATGCTTAATTTATTTCACATGAATTCCGTGAGCCCTTTCGCTTTTGACGTATTTTGGAAGGTCCAGGCATGTTTTTTCTCTGAAATATTAGATAAAGATTTGTCTTCTTGGAAATCATTACCTTATTAGCCTTTTCATTCATTTCTCCCTGCTCAAGTGCTCAGAAATGTACATTTTTTTCCTAACTAATGAACTGCTTTCAGCTCTTGTCATCCTTGATGTTGCTGTATTGTTACGAAGACTGCGTTAGTTGGGTAAGTCCACCACTAGACCTAGCAGTGTGTTTAAGAGATACCTAACTGTCAGCCCTGCTTATCACTGAACCCAGTCTGGGTCTTCCATGGTCACATGCCCAGGGTTAGGAATGGGACGCTGGACACACTTCTTCCTGAGGAAGCAAGGAGCGGGTTCACAATACGCAAAATGCATTATGGGTTGTTTTCAGTCACTTTATAGTCATATGCATTCATATATTTTGATACGGTTGAAAGATGCAGACTTTGAATGGTACAAAACTCACAGAAGAGTTTTAGATCACTGCAGCAACCACAGACAAAGTTCATGTTGACGATTTATCAGCTCTTCTCCGTCAAGGAAAATTGTTTTTTAGTGCCTGCCTATTAGCAATCACATACGTATTATGAAATTGAGTTTTGGGGAGGACAGCCTGCCATCCGTCTTTTCTGTTTTTTTCACAATGCATCATGCTAAAGTTAAAACTTTCTGTGATTCAAAAGGGTGTACAATATGAGATGTCTACACTAGAGACACTTGGAAAGAAAAATAGACTAAGTAGAAATGTAAATCTTTATAAACGTCATAAATGGGCAACTACTGATGCTGTACTTTATGTTTCAGCTTCAAGTGCCCTCCACATTTTCTACACACCGTAGTGCCCACCATGTGTTCTTACTTTAGATTTCAGGGTTGCTAAACTGGTAACTAATTAATATATATCTCAAGCAGTGTGAGAATCCTTTCTTCATAAACTCTGTCTGGTTCAGGGTTGGTTTTTTTTGTGAAATGGAACTGCAAATGCCTGATGTGGAGAATGAAAAAGATATGTTCGGTTTCTTTTCTGTGTCCTGATATGCTAAGATTTTATCAATAATATTGTTTTCCTGTAAAAATATCTGCCTCAGAGAAAATCTGCTGTGTAGCTGTCAGGATTACACCTCTCCGAATATGCCTGCGATGATTCCGTTAAATTGATAAAAACAGAACACTCTGCTATATAGAAGGATTGTTGAAAAAAATATTCCGAGGCCCTTTCATGTGTAACAGCACTTGTATGGCAGTACGTTTATTGTGCTATAAATTCCATCAGTGATTTTGGCCATTTCAAATTGATTCTGCAGTAACTGTAAGTAATGAACCTTACAGACAGAGCCAAGGTAAAAAAAAAAAAAAAAGCCAATAAACTTGTGGCTGTAGGAATACAAATTGTAGAGTTCTTTCAGCCTCAGTTTTTATCAGATCATGCAGCCAATACCTCACAAAGCCAGAAAATATATCCAACAGAATGTACAGTGCCATAGCCCTGGCTTTCTTTAAATTTAGCAGCTAAACCAGACAGTCGATTATTTGAAGCACATGTTTGTACGAAGTGTCCTGTGAATTTCGCCTGAGATTTAAGGAAGGTGCTCAGCATAAGTGGATGACAAAACCGAAGAAATTACACTAGAACTGACTTAAACAGCATAATGAGCCAAATCCTGAGCTGCTTTGCACAGTCTAAGCAATACCAGGCATCACTGGATTTCATAGGGGTGCAGGTCGATGTGCAGTGGACTACTAATGACTTACCAGGTCAAAATATCTATGTCTCCAAAATTTACATACATTCCTAGCTTATTTCCCTTTCTTTACTGAAAAGTTCTACCAAGTTAAGAGGAATGATGTGATTGATATCTTTTCCCCAGGTATCTTTAACGATCCCATAGCTTTTAACAGAGGATTTATGTGCTTGCTAAAGATTTCCACAGGATGGTTTTAAAACCCATCAAAAAGAACTGTTCTAAGGCTTTTCACGTTAGTTTTGTAGATTTCTGTTGCATTCTATAGGAACCCACTGATCTTGATTCGTTAAATATTGTATACATTTCTCAGAATCTTATCAGTGGATGCCAAGATCGTTTAGACTCTTTATTTTGCAAATAGGCCACGGATGTAGTCCCATTAAATCGGTGGGCTGGTCATGTGATTAAAGCATATGTGAATGTACATACATGTTCCACGCTTACGTGTTACATGCAGAGCTAACTTTAGATTTAAACTCAAATGCTGAAGAGACTAAAGTGTTCTTCAACATAATTCTCCCATTACAAGAGAGCGAAACAAGGCCGTGTTTTTTATTCGCTGTGCAAAAATAAGTAAATGTCTGGGTTGGGTTCCTACAAGCTCTGCAGCACTTCCATGCGTCACAACTTGCACGCTCATGTGTCTTACAGTCTGCGTTGAATGCTGAATTCATTCTGTGTGTCTTCTTGTACCTAAGTCTGCAGATTTATCTGAACCTCTGTATTATCAGTGAGAGACATTAAATCTTCATTTTGTGATCAAAATGCTTGGGTCCATTTTAGCCTTGTATAGGCCACAGAAAAATTCATTGTCTAAGGCATATGCCTTGCCTCTCTGTATAAAAAAACTGTATTTTGTCCATTGGTCTGGTTTACAGCAGCAGCCTGAGTGACACACAGAGGAAAACAGACAGAGACTGAGGCTTTCAGTTAAACACCAAATACAGAGAAAGTCATAACTGAATTATGAGAATTGGGAACGCTGTTTTTTCTCTCACTCTGCTGTTTTGTGTTGCAATGAGGAACACAGTGAGCGAGCCTGAAGTCTTGTGAATAGCCCCTGGTAACCAAGAGCAAAGAAACCTGGCTCATTATCTCTACTCCCCTTCTGAATAAACATTTCAGCCACCGTAAATGAGTGTGACATGAAGGGCAAAGGAATGGCCCTCATTCCAGATGAGAAACACTTCCTAGCTGAGCAACCTGAAGGTTGCTGTGAAGGTACAGATCCTGTGACCACTGGATGATGGGGCAAGCTTACCATTTATTTCAGTACGACCAGAGATGCATCATACTCTTAAAGGAGAGATTCCCAGCCTTGCAGAGGATAAGTCCTAGGTGTTCAAACTGATTGTTGGTTAGGACTGCAGAGCTGTCCTAGTTTTTTCTTGTTATTTTGTTAAATTACATAGAAAAACTTAGTCCAATATAGGGAAAGGTTCAGCGTGGATTGACAGATGGCATGCAACACCCCTCTGTATCTCATTTATAAATATGATTGATGTGGAGGTAATTTCTGGGTAAATTGTTTTTCAAAAAAACCCCATATTCTTGGTGGTGGGTTAGTATAAGAAAATTAATCTCTGCATGTTAAACTTGCCAACTTTTGAATTAATTGCATGAGCATAACAATCAATTAATAAATGTTAAGCAAACAACAGGAAATCAGTGAATTAAAAATTACCAAATTGATTCCAAGTGCAGATAAAGCAAGAGGCTGCCATAATTCTTCAGTGTAGATTCAAGAACACGAATATTGTCTCATCAGTTCTTGCTCCCCATTTATTCACATCTGGCATTTAAAACAATGCTGGTTTATTATGATTTTTACAAATAAATTGCTATCTATAATCTAGCTTGCTACATGAAGTGGATTACAGAAACAAACCATAAGCAGTAGTCCATTTGTAGTTGTCAAGGAGAAGGTCAGAGATTTGCAAAGGCCATCCATATCCAAGTGGAATAGAAGTTTTTTCTTCGATGAGAAATCACATACCTTGTTTGGGTGGACTTCAGCTAGTAATAACAGTACAGTTTCTTAAAATACCCACAAAAAGCCTTCTCCCCATAAAATTAACTTGATTTTGGGTTACAAATCTTTTGCAAAATTGAGATGATTTGACATGAAACAGATCTAATCACTGAATATTTCTGGGTGAATTTGATTTGATTGGAATATATTTATATTTTTACATTCTTCAAAAGTTTCAGGAGAGGCTTAAGATGGCACTGGAGGCTTGCAGCTCACATGTCTATGGAAAGGAGCTTGAGCCCGAGATCCAAACTTTTATGACCTATTGCTAACACTGCCACTGAACACACAGTTTGTATGTCTCTATTTATTTATCAGTATTGTCTTATTGTGTTTCACAGAATTGTGCAAAATAGGTCTGTATACTCATTCTCATTTTTTGCAGAAAGTCATTCAGATATTTGTTTCAGGAAGGACGTCTCCTAGTCAACATACTCCTCTCACATACGTTAATCTATAGTGCTTAGTGTAAACAGTAGGCAACTCCTTCCTTGTGTCTTAGCACAAGGGAGCTCATAACCTAGAACAGTTCTACTGAAACTAAAATAAAAATAGAATTTGTAGACGTCTGAGAAAATACAGTTATGTCAAGGAAAAGTCAAAGTCTTTTGCAAAGCTTTCTCAGGGAATTAGCAACTGTGTCTACAGGGATTTCCATGTGATACAGAGTAGCTGCATTTCCAGCATGGGAACAAGCACCATCCCTGACCAAAAGTCTGAAAGAAATTAAGCTGCCCGGGAAGGGGGGAGGATTCACTCATGGATAAGTGCATGCTTTAAAAAAACGAAAGACAAGAATGTTCAGTTTTCTCAATTTCAGTGGTCACTGCTGCTTTTTCACAGAGATTGCTGTTCACGGGGTCTTTGGTTCTCAACATATTCATAAATTAAAAGGAAACCAAGGTGAACAGGAAAGTTACAGTGCTTATTAGATTGTAAAAGTCTAAGTCTAATGTGAACAGTAGCACAAGAACTGCATTATTCTGTGTGAAGGGGCGATAAAATAGCAGATTAAATTCAGTTGAGCTAAATATGAAGTAATATACCTGGAAAAAACCAATCCTGACTGTATATATAAAATGAAGAGCTCTGAACCTGCTGTTACTGCTTGGAGAACATACCTTGGAGCTGTAATGGGCGGTTTATGAAGGAAACAGCTCAGTGCTCAGTAGTGGTCAGAAAGCAAACAGAGTGCTAAGAAATTGTTAGGAAAGAAATGAAAAATGAAACAGAAAATGTCATTATACCACTGTATAAATCGATGCTTTTCCTTTATCTTGAATACTTGCGCACTTGTTATCCCGCCTCATCTCAAACTGAGGATAGTAGAACAGAAAAAAAGTGACAACATTGATCAACGGTGTGGAACAGCTAAAATATACCTAGGAGATTCAGCTTGGAAGAAAGATTACTTTGGAGGCACATGGTAGAAAACATTACTGTATAGAGAATGTGAATGGGGTGTAATTTCCTGCAGTCTCTCAGTTTGTAGGGTGGGGAAAAAAATTGAAGTAGTAAATGGCAAATTCAGAACAAGCGAAAGAAGGTACTTGCCAATTCCAGAGTTCAACAGTGAAACTCATTGCCACGGGGCACTATGAGTGCCAGAAGCTCACTGAACAACTGTGCCTTTACCTCGGGAGGTCCTGGGAGAATACATAAGCGAAGTGTCATTAGATGCTCGCCTAGTCTGATGCTCTCCCTTAGTCAGCCCGAATGACACGTTAAGATTGCTGACCTAGACAGGCCTTTGGTTTGACCTGCTACAGCCGCTCTTAAGGACACAGAGTTGCTTCTCTGGAAGGGCTGTCATGGTGTGCCCTAGCCTTCTCCTACAGCCAGAGTCTGCAAAGCCGCTTTAGGGCTTGGGGCTTGCAGTTTGAATGCCAGCTACTTTCTTTATTGGGACTATGTGAGACTTATTTAAAACTGTTCAAATACAACACTGAGTACATTCAGGGAACTACTGAGACTAGATGTTGGAAAACGTGCCAGAAGACTCTTGCCTCCCATCCTATGGTCATTGCTTTTCACCATCTGGATGTGGAGGCATTACTAGCCACCTGCAGCAGCTCTTCGGAAATTCACAGTTGTATTTTTCACAAAATCGGCTCTTAAACTTTGTATGTTTTCCCCTTCTAAACTGACTATTTGTAGTTTAGATTCATGTAAGTGTCATTGATGGGAGGAAGACGAAAGCATATTAATAATTATGGGAAATTAATATTTATTGCCCATCTCCATCTTTGCAGTTGTCACAGTTGTGGTGTTCTGCAGGAAAGCTTACACATTCGGTTGTCCAAGAGCATTCAGTGCAACTTGTGTGTTTGTATATAGCCAGTGGAAACTGGACCATGCTAGGGGAAATCGTGCAAGCGTTAATATAAACAAAATGGTTGCTTCGTTGTGTAAGAGGCTGTACCAGGCACCATTAGCACAAGCATAGGAACCTTGGTATTAATGACATTCAAATAGTAGTTTTCAGCCTTTTTCATAGTGTGTCCCTGCTTTACTATGGGAAAAACTCAGATCTTTCCACGCAAGTAACGACAAAATATGGAAGAGTGAATATTACTTTTCTTGACTAACCTCAGAACGAATTCTAGGGTTGCAACCCCAGGCAGAGAGCTTGAGTAGAACATAAACATTACCGTCTTAATCAAGGCTACACTGGGGAATCCATTTCTGTCTTTACAGACAACAGCACTTTCTACATTTTTTCTCTGTGTGTGGGAAAATGCATTAATATCAGATACTTTGTTTTATCTGGCCCTTGCTCGCTGTGCAGAGAATCACCTAAGGTAATTGTTGAACTGCTGAGAACTACATCAAATAAAACAGTAGGGAGAAAAAAAAAGAAAAAACCCTTTGTTTCTCCCTCCAAAGGGAGAAATAAAGACACTACATCTGAAGAGTGCTTATTATTGGTTGTGTTTAGTGCAACACAATTTGGTTGCCCTGACATACAGGTTTCAGGCTAACTTTTTTTAAAAACCTTTCCACCCTTTCTGTTGCAGAATGATGTAGCCAGTTTCCACCACCCTCTGATACTCTGATAAACTGCATTTGAACTGGTGTAACAAAAGTCCTTTTTCAGGTTTAATTTTTTCTGCTGGCAGAAGCCCCAGAATTCTGGAAAAGTGAGCTTCAAGAGAGTTTGCTCATGGGCAGGGATGACAATTCCTTTATTAGAACCCTGCACACTTCAATAGCTAAGTGCTTTCAACTTTCTTTAAATGGTATTAAGGAAAAAATATCCTCAAGGCATTATTTTTAAAGGGGACTTCAAACATTCCATGAGGAAAAAAAATGAACACCAAGGGATTTGCAGTGGAAAATCTGTTGAAGTGGAGCTATCTTTTGAGTTTCAGGGTTAAAATAAGCATTGGCCATAAATCAAGGGTGCAGATTACCAAAAATTCTGAGACATTCCAGATTCCTAGCTTAGACCAGCAGTAACCAGATTCTATAATAGATCATTTAGAAATAGGTTAGGTATATTAGCTAGATTTTGAATTAAAGATGTTTCATTTATTCCTCCAAATTCAACATACAAAATCCATTATAACATTTGCTAGAAGTATAAGAAAATCCCAGGTTCTTAATCTTTTTTACTATATAGACTTAATTCTGCAATAACTCAATATTAGGTATTTTAGAGTTTATATTTAAAAGCAGCTGTGAAGCAAGCACATATGCAAGGGTAAATCTCCTCATCTTGAATCCTTGTACAAATGGTCTGCTCTGGAGGTCATATCAAAGAGATTCTTTTTCCAGCTTAAACCTGTCTTTTCTAAATAGATCTCAGCCTGATCTCATTTAATGAATTGATGTCTGGTTTCTTAGTCATTATATTTGCTGTATTACATATCAAAAGGACTCTTGAGAAATTCCCCCGAATTGATAGTTCTAATTTCTTATGTATAGCTACTCTATATTCACTCTGAGGACAGCAGTATTGTATGCTAAACCACGAATTGTAAAAATTGATCCCTTTGTATGTAGGTTTGTATTAAATTGAGATTCTTTATTTTTTCCTGTTTGTTGCCACACATGGGTTCCTGGTGTCAGTTTGTATTTGACTGTTTGAGCATATTAAAGTTTTGCTAGTGCTTATGATGTTCTTGCCAAGAGCACTCTTGCAGCAATCTGCAGTAGAAGTCTTTGTGACAATTACTTCAAAAAGTATTCTGTTATAAAACCAATTTTTATGGCTACTTCTTCAGGTTGCAGTGTGATGATTTCATTTAGTTTCTTCTTTTTCCATTTTTTAAATGTTGATCTTCTTCAAATGCTTGTAAGTTTTGGATTATGAAAAAATAATGCAATGTTGATAGATGGAGTTGTTAAGACATCTTACAAAGGAAAAGGGTTCAAAGGTATTAAAATAAAACCTGGCATGCTGAATTACTAACACTGCATATATTTAACGAAAATTATTTCATAGTAGAATGTTTGGAGCTCTTATTGCAGAGGCTGATTATGAAAACGGAAACCTTTGCAGTTGTATAAAGCAAAATAAATGAACTCAAGAAGGTATTTCTTGAGCTTGTATTATGAGGCTGTTTCCAAGAGTATCAGTTCTGTAACATCTTTTATTTAGAGAAAACCAGGTTGCCAATCCATTACAATTAATAAAAAATCACAACACAGGAAAGTAAGACATGATAACATCTTTTACAGTACAAGTTGCTTTTGAATGGACAGTCTTGATCTTGCAACTTTTACTACTGCAACAAATGCCAATACAAGATTGGACCTCAGAATTCTGATGTGAGAGCCATCGTGGTGATAAAGATTTATATGTGTCCATATACATTGCTGTGGCATACTAAACAATAACTGCTAATCTATTATCACAAATAATTAAATGGAGATGCTGTTATGTAACAGAATGAAAATTCAGGCATAAATTGGGGGTCTAATAATAAAGATCTAAAAATGTTGACAGCAAATATATTTTTATTGATTATTCTTGAGCAACCTCTGGTCTGCTCTTCATTTCCCAGACTATTAAGATTTGATAACTCTTGAAAAACAACTTATTGTGCACTCTTGAAAATACTTTTTTTTTTTAAATGGCAGCTTTAGGAATTGTTTACTCCCACAAAGAAATTGTAGCTTATTCTTTAAATAACCTTAATCTAGCCAAGTCCAGATCAGAGAGCTTTCATATGGTAGACGTAAGATGGGGCTAATGTCAGGTTCTTGTTTTGTCTTCACTCTTTTGGAGAGTTAGAAAGCTGTCCCCATTCCCTTCCCTATAACTTATTATCTAGTGAGAGACAGAAGGGAGATAAGAGGTTGTATGTCCTGAGGTTGAGGAAGAGTTGGAATTAGTTATGCAAGCAGCTTTCTGTGTGAGTGCTCAAAACACTAACTTTTATGCAGAAGAGCAGCTGCTCCCTGTGGTGTACTTGAATGAAAGTGACTGTGGCTGTTGTGCTTGCTGCAGGTCTCAATATTCCTCATATGCAATAAATAAAATTCTACTCAGGTCGTTTTAGGGATTGAGCAAGAGCTATGAACTGAGCCTGCCAAGCCAGGGTGTTTCTCATGTGATGCTTGTCTTTAAGCACCCAATGAGTTTGAGGTCTCATAAGGATACTTTTTTAAAACCCCTTAGGATTAACCTAAATTCTGCCTCTGACTGTTTTAAGCAGCAAAATAGCTTTTGAATCTTACTATTTGGAGAGAGTGGTATCAGAGGAAAGATGGGAAAAGCCTAGAGTGTCTCCGAAAACTGGTATTGACTTTTTAACAATAAAATACGTCCTGAGACCAAATATGCTGTTTAAATGTAAATACCATTTCCATTCTCAGACTGTCTTTTCCAGGTGTATTTGAGGGGATTTGAAATGTACTTGCAGATGGAAAAGAGGCTATTGACCTTGAAACTATGTATGTGTTAGGAATAATGTTCGCCCTCCTTGAAATCAGTCTCGTATTCTTTGAATGGGTGCCGAAGACCACAACTCTTAACAGTGGTTCAGATAGCATTCAGTGCACAGCTGAATTAAGACTGACTGCATTTGACTTACAAAGCTGTTTCTTAGGAGTCATAGATTACTGCCTAGTCTCTTTACTTTTTTTTTTTTACCCACCATGGTTCAGAATGACTCACTGACAGCTACACTAACTACTAGTTTCCTTTGTTCTGGTGCGGACTTGATATAATAGGACAGGGTTTGTGTGTAGAAGCAACATCTTTTATTAGATGGACTACTGTAGTCAGAAAAAAAACCTAGCAAACAGGTTTTTCAGCATACGAGCGCTTTTTCAAGGCTGAAACTGAAGGAGCAAACTTCTGAATCAAATAACAGTGGAGAACAATTACTGTAAGTAGACATGTTATTCTGTTACGCTGTCCAAGAGAAAAGGTTTGTGATACTTACAAAGTTGTAGATGGGTGATATTAATGAAGGAAAAAATGACATGATTATTATTTTATAGATGAAAACAGATAGTAAATCTAGCATTGGTACAACAGCAGCATACATGTACAAAATTTACCTTTCACAACTTCATTATCTGAGGGGTGATTCCTCAGGTTTCCAGACATGCAGGAATCTCCAAGAGTGGTCTGTGGTCGTATGCAAGCTACTTTCCATGGCTCATGCTGCAAGTCCAATGTGTCCTCTGTGTGCTAACTGAATACATGATGGAGAATTGATCTGAGTGTGTACAGTGAGTTGGATGCATGTGGGACACATCAAACTTGCTGCACGAGTGGGATGATCCAACATATTGCAGATGTAGCAGCTTTCTCCTTTTCAACAGTAAAATGTTGTGCTCCATGGGACCTCCTGGTAGGAATACTGCAGTGTTTATAGAAATGCAGTAAGTCTCAGAATGGGATATGCAAGTATTACTGGAACTGCAAACACAAGGCTTTACTGGATCTCTGTGATCCCAACTGCTGCTGAATGATAATTATAGGCAAGTGATAGATTTTCCTAAAGTTTTCCTGAAGATTGTGAGAGCAGGCTTTGGTCTCCATGAGGATGAGGCTGTAGAACTCCAAAAATAAATGGCTTCTAACCATGAGAAAACATAAGCAAACAGAAATGTTGTGGTGACTACAGTGGGGTACAGGGAGGAAAGAAGAGAACCATGGAAGATGAAGAAACCTATACTGAAGTTTAGTTTGGCATGCATGGACATATTTTGATGTCAGAAAAGGAGAACTTTCAGGATACCACTGTGTGAACTCCAGATGCGACAGCGGACTGACTCTGTTTTCTTTGAAAAGTCCAGAGGAAAGCCTGTTTCCGAATGTTCAGTCTTAGCTTAGAAGTCACCTGAAACCATCTAGGAATCCTTTACCTCATGGAGTGTTAAAAGATTAGTCTCACTAGTGCCACAGGCAGGTTTTGAGATGCATGTCCATGTATCTGTGAGTGAGGGAGCACACAACTCTTCAAAGGAAAAATCTAAGAACATGGCTATGGTTTGTAAGATATTTCTTCAGCCAATTTTAGCAGTTCAAATGAATTGTGATTTAAAGCTTTAGGTGTTGATTTTGGAAGTATAAAATAACATATTTGAGAGACCAAAAGAAATATATATACCCTCATGAATCACAGTTGGTTTGTGTAAATAGGGATAAATGCATGTATGAGTTGTTTGTACGACAGCTAAATAAATATCTAGGCACACAAACTAAATTAGGATGTTTTCATATGTGACAGTCTTCCCAAAATTTTGATCTAAGCAATAATTTTAAGGCTTCAAATGTAATATTCCATTAGGAGAAATTAGGAGGAGGGAGCACTACTGCCAGTGCTGTGATTTCAGCCCCATAATAAATTGGCATAGTGATCTACACAGGGAACAAAAGAAATAGTTTGGAAATTTGTTTCTGATGGAAGTTTAAGTTTTAAACAACATAGAGATATCTGAAAGGTAAAACTCACAGATTTTTCATGCTTTCTGGTTTTTATAGCCTCTGGTAATGCATGTCCTTACTCTGACATCACATGTATGTAAAAAGAATGGATGTAATATTTAAAGACGTC
>VZSC01005081.1:600953-623068 GCA_013398225.1 Steatornis caripensis
AAGACGTCTTTTGACAAAGTATTTCCATCTCCAGAGGTGAGATTTAGCTTTTAAGGATGATGAGCAGGTTCCAGATGTGTTTTTCAATTGCTGGGCTTTCCTTTCCTTGAGTATTGACAGAGGGAAGGTTTTATCAAGGTCTTTGTGATGTGCTTGTTTATAATGAGTAGACATTAGTAGAGCACATCTAAGTGCTTATCGCTAACAGATGACTAAAGAGAGCATATGGCAGGGAAAAGAAATATATATTTGTCCAAGCAATGTGGCTTGTTAACACTCCCACACTCATAAACTGTGTTTACATGTACTTACAATATTTTGCAAATCCCTTTTCTAATCAGCTAAAAATAAAAGCCAAATAATGTTTTTTTTCCAATATTGGAATGTCAGGCAAAGTTGATTTAGAATTTTTTTAACAAAGCAATTAAACAGTACAGAATATTTTTATAGTATTCGCTTTGCTTCAGCACAACATCTTTACAGCAGCGTATGTGTTATATTCATTTCACAGTGTTAAAAGTTCTATTGTTACAGAATGCTTTCTGGTTCACCCACCTGTCTGTCCAAGGATGACTATTATACAGCTAGGTTTCACTACAAGCAGTAACACAGGTCAGAATGACCTATGTCAAATCCTGGTCTAGATCAGGTCACAAGATTTATTTTGACCATAAGGCTTCCCGCTGCTTCTACATGATGAAATCGTCATACAAGTTACAACATCTGCTGATAAACAGTTTGTAAGCAAAAAAGTCTCTGAATCGTTAACCCAGTCCAGCTCCCATTAGAGTAAAAATGGAGTCTTGCTCCTCATTTCAGTGTAGCTTTTTCATTTAGGAGGTAGGTGGAGAAATGCTGGGGGAATCTGTACAGCTCTTGGCTTACAAAGTTTCTGATGATCCCTGTGACCAGGGGTATAGCATTCACCCACCTTTTTATGATGGACAGAACAGAGTATCACTGTCTTCTCTTGCCGTGACATCTAAATGTGCCAGTCTATTCATATAGCATTATTAGAAAGAAGACAATTATAGTTTAAAGATGGGTTTGGACTCTTGTATACTTGTCAGAAGAAAGCATTTATAAAGAAAACTGCACAGAAGAGCTGCATTTAGTTTTGATTTTTAGAATATTCCTAGCAAGTTTTTGTTAAATATTTACATCTGAATTCAAGTATTGTCCTTCATAAAACAGTTTATTCTTGCAATTTAGCTTCATTAAAGTCATGATACTGCTTTAGGATATGATAGACTAGTGCTGAGGGATTGAATTACAAAGAGATTAATTTTAGCTGCTGGAGATAATTGACCCTATAATTCCTATCTACCCCTAATCCCAGTTCAAATGAGACAGTGCTAAAAGTGGCAATACTCACAATGTAGACAAGGTCATGACAGCTAGAATTGTTTTTTACTACCAATTAGATTTCCCACTTGGTGCGTTTGACTAATGTTGTCATAGAAAGGGATTTCAGGCATGGAAATACAGCTTCTTTAGAGGCACACAGGCACTGGAACTGATGGGCAGTTTGCTGTACATTTCCTGGTGTATAGAATCAGAATGCAATTGAGTACTGACCCCTAAAATTTGAATTGACATGCGGATTTAGAACATGTTTTGATCCATGATAGAGCCAGGAACAAGCTAAATAATTTGAATCTGGAAGCAAACTCTCCTGAAATTCAACAATGTCAATATATGGTGGGTTTAGCAGGTGTGGAACTGTCTCTTGGGGTAATACTACATCTAAGGTGTACTTCAGATGAAAAATCAGAAAACAGTGAGGTACTAACTGAATAGGGAGTTGTTCAAAAACAAATCATGTTGATACTTAGCTGCAAATGCCATGGAGGCTTCAAAAAATACAAGGAAGAGATAAATGGATTTTAAGTATGATATATCTTAAAAATTCCCTCAAGCGATAGTGCCAACTTCAAACATATTAGCATAAGGATTCTTATGAAAAAACAACAGAACAATACTTTTGCATAGCACGTTCAGTATAAGATTATTTTTCACGTTATTACTAGTTATCCATCAGCATTTTGCCAAGCATTTACAGATTTGAGTTTTTGCAGTAAGCTGAAACTGCATGATAAAAAGAGACAGATATGATAAAAAGCAGATGTATATGCAAGCCTAGCTAGAAGGAGCAAAATATACTGTTACTGCCCCTCCTGTGAAGTTAATCCTGTTTCTTCTAGCTATTTCTTCATTAGTTAATGAGGTCTTGAGAAAAAAAAAATTAAAGTGTGTTTGAAATTGTGGGTTTGCATCTTTGCCTTTAGGAACTTTTTCAAATATTTATAGAATAGTTTGCCCTTGGAAGGTGCATTAAGTGGGAGTTTAGGCAATAATTACTTGAAATGTGGGTGGTCAGAAACCTGCAACAGAAATGGACAAATACAGCATCTAATCACCTTCCTCATTCAGAGTCACTACACTGGCTGGAGTTGAAATGTGGAATAGTGGAGAAAGGAGATATTTTAATGATTGGGTTAAAAAAAAAAGGAACAAACTTCAAGGCTTAGATCACAGATCTGTTAGCATGAATTAGATTTCTATTTGGGTGCACTTTGTTGTTTGCAATCATTGATGAAAGATTTTCTTCCCTCTCACTTTCTATTAATCAATCTCAGATTAGGAGCAAAGAGTTTGGCTGCTGTCTTTGTGTGATCAGTATAAGTGGACATATAACTACATACCACCTCTGTTACCTCCTCCAGTGCACTTGGTACCAACCAACACCTCTGTTGACCTCTCAGTAGTGAGTCTGGGATCACAGTGAAAGGAGTCCCCATCTCCTGGAAGCCTTCTCTTCATGTTGATATTGTAGCACACTCGGAAGGTGAAAATCTGGGGAAGCTTGCAAATGCCAGTTCTTATGGCTGTCTTATCCATGAGTACAGGAACTGCAGTTTCCATTTTCAGTTTAATATCTGACATCGGTGCTGTATTTATATTCTTTTATTGAAAAAAACAACCCCTTTATTTATCCGTAGAGCTCCTGAAGGAGTGAAACTGGAAGTGGTGAATTAATTCTTTTCCCAGAGTTTTAACTTCTTTTATTTCAGGCAGCATTCTTAGAATTTCACTCTCTGGGGGTGCGGTTGGATCTGCTGGGCATCTTCTGGCATTATCTTGTGAATAAGGAAAGAAACCATCCACCCGCAGATCTCTCCATACATACGTAGCGTGCTAGGCAAAGGCATTACATGTCTGCCAGCTCTTAAAAAGCTTACTGTGGATGCAAGAAGACCATCCTGCAGCTGAGCTCATTGATCACTTGTAGGCTGTTGCTTCTCAAATTGCCAACCACAAAGAAGTGATTCAAGGCTGTGAGCAGTGTCTCCATGGTGTAGGTGACTAGCAATTCAATTAAATACGTTCTGGAAAAGTTTCAAAACTGCCAATCTTTTTGTCTCATGTTCAATCTCCAAATGTTTTAAAATTAATATTTTATTAATTTCTACCTTCATTATTTCCATTTTATCCCCCTCTCTTTCCTTTTGTTGAATTTCTGGTTTGTTTTTTTCTACTTCTCTCTTTCTGTAACAACCACCACAACAAAAATCAATAGCACAGGAGGTCTGAGGTTTTTATTTGATGAATGTGAAGCATTTGCCTGTTATGTTCTTGTCTTCTTTTTTTGCCATAAGGACATTTAGGACATGTTGACAGCCAATATTAATAAGCTTAACACTAATACTAGCAGTTACTTAGTACAATTTTTGGCTGTGTTAAGTGGTCTGTAGGGAATAGTAATGCTATCCTTTAAAAGAAACTGATGTCACAGTTGCATCCAGAATTCACTGGGGTTTCTTTTATTGTTTTTATTTTCCAGGTGATTCATATAACAGGCCGGTTACGTCTGAGAGTGTCACTGTCCCACGGACGGACAGTACCCAGCCAAATCATGGGACTTGTTGTCGTTGCTCATGCTTTGCCACCTCCTACAATTAATGAAGTCAGGATTGACTGCCACATGTTTGTCACTCGCGTGAATATGGACCTCAATATCATTTACTGTGAAAATAGGTACAGCTTTTAGCTCCTTTATTCTTTGTTTTAGCTGTGTGTATTCTTTGTTCCATGGGCTTGGCAAAAAGTTTTGAAATTTGTGACTTCTGCAGTGTCACCCTGGTGTTGTATGAGAGTACTAAATTCACTCTCATCATCATCACCTTAATTTTCATTACATTCTTAGAGGAGAAAGGTCATTTAAAAACTATAATTTGCAGGACATCTTGCTGGGATAGTGGAGGACCAGGAAAGATTCCTCTAAGCTTTCCCTTCTTTTGCCATCTCTCACCACCGCTGTCAGAGGCAAGTTTTGGGACTAGAGGGATGTTCGTCTGACCTGTATGTCTGTCCGTATGCTACCCTGTCCTCCCCTCCACATGTCTTTCTGTCTGAAGTTTGAAAGTTTTCCATTTTTGAACTAATTTGCCGATTACAGCACATCGTGCTCAGTGTTTAATGGAACAGAAGCACAGATGGCCTAGATAGTAGGCTAGAGAGGTGGGATCTGTTGCAGTAAGAGGTGAGAAAACTGTAGAATAAAATTGGTTAAGGGCGTACTGGGAAAGACAGCAGTGAAATGGGAACAGGTGATGAGGAGTGGGGTTGAGAGGAGGCTATGTTCTGTGGTAGCAACAAGTGATCTAGGAAGGTGGGAGACGATAGGTTTTTAATTCAGCTGCTGGGCACCAGTAGCACCAGAGGCTCCCCATGGGCATCTGTCGGGGCAGGGCCTGGTAGCCAGGGCCCATCCCACCACCCCAGCCAAGGGCAGGGCAGCCGGGGGGCACCAGGGCAGTGGACATTGGGCACCTCCCTGGGGACGGGCTGAGGCCAGGCCAGGCCAGGCCATGGGCTGGGCCTGGCTCAGCGGGGCCCATGGCTGGGCAGGGCATGGCTGTGGGGAGCTGGAGACCGGCCCTACTGCGGCATCACTGCGGCAGGGGCCCTGGGGTCCTGGGCCATGGCTGGGGTGGAGGGAGGCCTGAGGGGTTGAAATGGGGTCCTGGGCTGTTGGCAGGATGAGAGAAGGCCCCAGGTGGGCTGGTCAAGACCATTAAGACTTATTGGTGCCCTCGAGGCCCTGAATAATAAAAATAAAATACATGGAATGGGTACTTAGAGCAGGGTGAAGATACCTAAGAAGGAAGATATAAGCAATAAAGAAGTCTGGGTCCATTGATTGAAGTCTGAGGTATGGAGAAAAGGTTGGAAAGGAAGAAAAAAGGTAATGCAGCCAAAAGAAATTTTGTCGAGGGGACCAACCATCAAAAAGTGGAAGAAACAAGATGACTAATGCAAGCTTTTCATGTGCAGGCAGCCATGGCATATTGTAAGTTAAGAGTGGAAGCTCTCTGATTTGAGCAGCTGTAATTATTCAATCACAATGAAATACCTATGATCAGGATAGCAAATCAATATAAACTTTTATAAAAAGGGATAAACTCAAATGCTTTGTTGAATCAGAGCCTTAAAGAATTTAAAATAAGCTTGGATTTCAGTTATGAGGTTATCTTTGCTGTCATGTGGTTGAACTGCCACGACAGAATTAATAATATTACTTGGCTATTAGAGAGAACACTTCATTTAAACTTTCAAAGCATTATCTAAAAGAGAATATATTATTCTCATCTTTAAGCTTGGAAAAACTGCTCTATAGAAAGTGGCTTGCACAAGGTCACAGAGAAAGCTGGTAACATTATTAAAGTTTGGGCTGAGTTTTTGCCTGTGACTCTACCCAACAAGCTTCTAGATTCTGTATGATCTGTCAGCTGGTGAAAGAGCTCTGAGGATTAGCAATAGGATCTAGAAGAAACTTTTTTCTTTAGTCTTTGATTTGACTGTGACCTACTTAGGTGGTAGAGGAAAGCTGCTACCACTGTAGAGCTCTTGAATGGCCTCTGTGAAATGAGTTGCTGGTATCTGTCCAGTTCCTAGTGAAAAGATTTCCTTTTAACCAAGTCACCTACACTTACTGTTACCTTTGTTGTCAACCGCAACAAAATGCCAGGAATCAAATAGATGTGAAAAATTAACTATTCCATCAGGTCAAGTATGATACGAATTTGTGGACCATGTTAGAAAGATTTATACTTTCTCTGCCATCAGTTTGGCATTTTTATGAGCCCTAAATTGTGTATGAGTTTTTTTAAACATTTTTCTCAAACCTTCCCTTTACGTTCATGTAGCAATAAAGCTTTCAAATGCCCGAGAAAGGCATAACTGAAAAAATAAAATCCATCAGACATGGAGTGCTGGTTGGTAATCACATAGAAAGAGCTAATAACACGCAGTAAACTATGGTAAGCCAGCTGAAGTCAGCAAGAAAGCATTGAGCTTACTGATGTTTTTCATTTGTTAAGGTAAAGACAACATTCTAAAGCAACTTCTTCTTGTTTGCAGTGGATTTTACCTCATATGCTAGGGTAGAACACGTATGATGGCACTTGAATTTGTGTTGCAATAGTTTGATTTTCAGCTCCTGCATCAGTGTTAAAAATAGTTTAGAAAAGGAATTTCAAACAGTAGAAACGTTTCTCCTGGAGCTAGGAGGTGAATGGTAGCGCACTGAGGCAGCAGGATTTGCACTGATGGAAAATGGAGTAAGATTGACAGGAGCTGGATTTCGTAGCAGGTACAAAGCAGAATACAGCTGTAAAAGCTCGAGGAATGGAAAGGACAGAAGAAGGGAAGAAATTAACTGAGCAGCTGATTGAAGCTGTCAGATGAATTATCTGGGCATTTGCCAAGGCCGTTCTCTGAGTCGGAGAAGTTGATATGTCTCTTCTGGGACTATAGACAAGGAGATAAGTGTCCCGTCCTGAATATATGGGCTTGACTCCTGGCACTTGCTGGCAGAGGGGAAATTCTTTGTGGTGCCACAGTAAAGCAAGCACAACATTGATGAAAACAGAGAAAAATGGATCTGTGCTGGGGAAGCGGTGAGCACTATTTATGGAGCAATGGGGAGTTACTGGCAGCTGTGGGGAGTATGGAGCAGAAGCCAAGCTACTTAACTGAAATGAATGCTCACAGTGGACCATTGGATCAGCAGGAGTGAGATCAATAGTACTCCTAGTTTTCCAAGTGGTTGCCTGCTTGCAACAGCAAGGAGCAGGAGTGTCTTTGTGTGCATCTTGTTACGTTCCTTTGAATGAAGAGGTCTGCATCGGAATCCTGGACAATGCATAAACTAGTCAACAGTTAGCTTCCCTTTGAGACAAGTTCCGCTGGCTAGTGGACTGGCAATTTCTAACAATCAGTGTTTTGTTCTGAGACTGTTAAACGGGGATGTAAAATTTTGTTGCCTAAAATGTTGTATGTTAATTCATGTCTGTTTTCCAAATGTGGGATTCTTGTCATCTGAACTTCACCATATAGTCTAAAATAGTGTAGAATTCCTTTATTAGTCAGTGGAGTGAGAAAAGCACCTGCAGAGGACAAATCATCTTAGACGGTGATAAATAACTAAAAGCAAAATAAAGAGACTGCTGGTAGAGTACAGCATCAGTCTGTGTATTTTCAGTGTTAACTATTAGTGACTGGAGATCATCTGGAGAGAGCCTATAGCCCAGTTTAATATGGACTGCTATACCATATCTGTTAATATATGCCCAAAAGGAAATAACACAGTGAACATGTTCTTTTCCAAATGCAAGAGGTTGGACCTGTTGGCCATGACAGTGATTGCCAATAGTTCCTTCAGATATGCAGCAGCAGCAGTCTTGTGTAGAGAGCTTAAAGCCTACAATTGGGTACACAGTTTGTATCATCTACCTACCTTTAAATTTCAATCATATTAACAGTCCTGTAAGTCACTGGAACAACTTACCTGCTCAAATGTAAGCCTGTGCTTGTGGAATACAGGATCAGGCCTCCGTATCCAGCAGAACTGAGTTCCTACCCATCAACCTGTTGCTTTATTTTGTCAAAGGGCTTGGGAGCCAGAAGATCTGTCTCCTAACTAATGCTCTAAGATATGCTATAATATTTCTTTCTTTTTTCCCTGCAAATTATTTATTTTCCATCTTTGGTACTTTTGATATTAGCACAACTGTCCTATTTGATGTAATCTCTTTTGCTTCTCGTTTTGGTGTCATTGTTTGCCAGTGATCATCACTTAGAAGAATCACAAAGAATCTGAATATTCTTTCTGTTTCTTCTTCCGCTTTTTTTCACCAGAAAAAAAATCCTGTGTCCTTCATATGTCTGTTTGAAACAGCTTTGTCTCAATATTATCCTTAGATTTACGGGATTGTGAATCTGCTTCTACAGTTGCCTTGCTGTGTTCATTTTTATCCGTGAAGACTTTACACAAACATGCTGCTGCAGAGAAACAAAATACAACTGCGTCAAATTTACCAGAGGGGGAAAGCAGAATGATCATCTTCCCTGTTAGCCCTGTGAACTGTAGTGCTCGCAGCCTGGGTACATCACAAGGCAGTGGCCTGCCTGGAGATTGCCCCTTTCTACTAGGGTGTGCAGGGTGGGATTTCTTCTCCCTGATCTTGAAGCAGAGCCACCTCCTAACAGAAAACACACAGTTCTTGGGCCAGAGAAGAGAGAGCAAAGTGTGCCAGAGAGGAGAGTGTAGATGTGGAAGGGGGAGAGACTTGAGTTCTGGTTCCTGCTCCATGGACTGTTTATGCACTTAGGATAGTATAAAAAGATAATGAACAGTCCAGGGGAAAGGAACCTTTAAATCTCTGACTCACTTCCTTCTGGTGAGGTTTCTTATCACTACACAGAGATCCCAGGTCCTTTGTTTCCCAGCCCTTGATTCACTGTGCAACCAAAGTGGAGGAACTCAGCAAAAGGGATAGGGTGTCCCACTGGCACCATTCCAGACTCAGCTTTGTCCTGGTTAATTATGTCCTCTCTGAGAAGGTAGGAGAGGTGCTTTTCAACGGTGGTTTGTGATAAACATTAGATGGTATCCCCAGCTGGGTATCCCACATTTGGTTAAGTGCTATAACTACTAGGCAGTTGTTAGAAAGTGCACATCCTTCAACGTGCTCTGTCATGAAAGTGGGAGAAGGCTGTTGTGTTTTGTGCTAAACTTGATTTGACATTTTTTTCTAGCAAGTTTGAGTCCACATGCTTTGCCTGCAATGTTTTTTGTGTTCGTTTGGGGTTTTTTTAACTAGGGCAAACCAGTGCTTCTGTGGTGCTGCCTAATGCTTCCATTCTCCTTCAGTCTTTCTGGTCTATGCGTTGTCCTTGCTCAGGCACCCAGACAAACACAGCTGTGCTGGTCAGCGCCTCAGTGGCTGCATTTGCCCCCTCTGCTTGCTGGAAACCCCTCAGACCTACGCAGTTCGGTTCCTGGTTTAGCCTCCCCACTGGCATCCCTCAGGATCACACTCTGGTTGTTTCACTGATCTGGTTATATCAAGATGTTTGGTGTTTCTTACAACTCCCTTAAATGGATGGCGATTACATCTCACAATTGCAAAGTGGGCTTAACCCCAGCATATTTCAAACCCTAAAAAATTATTCTATTTCTAGAAAACAGACATACTTCTAAATGCTTGTGTGAGTAAGGCATTTTCGAATTGTTTTGTTATTTTCTTTACTGCGTTTAAGGACATTGACATCTTGACACTCCATGAAAGAAGTTTACGCATGCACGCAGACACAAGCACGCAGACACACACACACAGACACACGCACACAAAGGTCTGCAGAATAGATTTTAAAGTTTCTATGTGCAATAAACAACAAAGTCCCAGTTGAAAGGGTCCAGAGTGAAAGCTGAGCTCCCAAATGAATCAGACTAAAAAAGATAACACCCTGAGGCATCTGTATGTCTCAGCATTTAAATTATATCCCTTGAAATATCAGTTTGGACTTGGTGCCAAGAAACGGTTGAAGAGCTTTTTCATGAATATACCCAATAGAAGACCAATCTGTTGAAATGAAATGTGTCTCTAATCATCTGGTATAAACATAACATGTTTTTACTTTATTATGTAACCTTGAATCATCTTGGTCTTTTAATGAGGATTTTGGATTGTTGCTAATGCTTTACAATTTCATGGAATTATATTGTCTTGGTGTTATGCTACCGGAAGAATAGGCACTAGAATTTAACTTTTCACTTACTTAAATGGATAAAATTATTTCAAGGTTTCTTTTAAAAACATTTTCTTGGTTTTTTAAGGATGTGTCTGGTTTGTACAGATATTCCATTCAAATTACTATAATGGTGAAAAAATTTTTTAGCAGATTTCACTTCCTGAGTCATTTGACAGTTCTCATATTCTTTTCCTTCCTGAATTATAGGCTGTATTTTTTTCCTTTTTAGGATTAGTGATTACATGGACCTGACCCCTGTAGATATCGTAGGAAAGAGATGTTACCACTTCATTCATGCTGAAGATGTGGAAGGCATCAGACATAGTCACTTAGACTGTAAGTACTTCCATCTTTGTCAAAATAATCTGGTACAACACTTGATTGTTCCTGAACTATTGTTTATATTGTTTATATTCCACAACTAGGGTCTTCCTCTCGCACCAGCTTTTTTTGTTTCATAGAGGGTGGCTCAGATGTAACTTTTTTATGCTTTATTTTCAAGTCTTCTTATAGACGTGTAAAATTGTTCACATATGTGGAAATAAAAAAAATGATATTTGTATTACTAGAGTTTCCAGCAGCTGTTCATTTACACGTGCTGTGCATTATTTTACCCCTTTAAAGAGGTATTGCTTAGGTGAGAAACTCCTTCCCTAGTGCAGAAAATGAACTCCTTTCTTTGTTTTTTATTCTTGAGTCATAACATAGAGGTCAAAAACATATTTGGGATTTCACCAAGTTTTTCAATATAGAACTGAAATACAGCTCTACCAGTGTTTTAACCAACCCCTGTATTAACAGCTAAATGTCCCCCATCCCTGTAGCATCTAAAAGTCCCTGTTATTTGCACACAGGTAGTTTCTGATCAGGATAAGGATAACAGAAGTACAAAAATGTTACAAAAGACAAACCTTACCAGAGAGCATGTGCACGTGTCTTGTATGGGGGAAGGGAGGTACAGCTTGATTTCTTGTAATTAAACTCTTTGCGTGCCTCTTATTAAAAGCCATAGGGCCTCATTCTTTTCTTATTGAGATCTGTTGACTTCAGTGATGGTGCTCCTGATTTAGCCTGGTGCGAAAACAGACTTAGGCCCATAATCACTAATTTATCTGTGCCTGCAGTGAAGCCAGATAATTCTTTGGAAGTTTCAGTGACTGACTGTGTTTATGATTGAAGTGTGTGTTTTTCTTAATGTAAAATACTATCTGCAAACTGCCTCTTAAATTCAGAGTCCCAGATTTGAATAACTCTACTCCCCCTGCACCATGTTCTGCTAGCATTTCCTGATAAAAGGGTAGCAACCCAAATACAGCCACATGTAATTAGCTTTTACAAAACCATATGACTACAATAGAAGGCAGTATAAATCTTCAGTCCAAAAGTAACTTGCTTGATCTGCAAGGCAAGATAGGAGGATAACTGCTACCGGAAAGCAGGATAACAGGGACAGTTTCTATGATAATATATGACAGCCAAGAACAGTATCAAGCTCTGAAGGCTTTCAAATAGTCCATGAAGTTTCTAGAAGGTGAAGTGCATTTGGCATAAGAAGATCAGGTTGGATACATTTCTGTGGAAAAAAAATGAAATCAACTATCCAAAATTATAAACACAGTAATTTTGTGTCATTTACATTTTGAGAGTTTAATATCCAGGAGAATGTGTCAGTTGCTCAGAAATGAAGGAAAAAATTCAGAAACTTACTTGGTGCTCTTGAAACTGGAAGTCAAAAATGACAAGTTGCACTTCCACTGCACTATCTGGCCGAGGAAGTAAAAGATATTTATGACCCAGACTTAACATGCCACCTGGCAGAGATGAACATCCCATTTGAAAAAGACCTTAATCTTGTGAATGACCACTTCTCTCTGAAATAGAATATGCTTTATGAAACATTCATCTCCAGAAAACTTAGAGACCTATGCAGACAGTGTGAGTGCAGTGTGGTCCAATGTATAAGTATTGGACTAGGACTCAGGAGACCCTGGGGACAGCAATGACTTCTAGAAAATCGCTTCACCTTTCTGTGTTCCTGCTCTCGCTGTGTGTCCAGTTTAGCTGATTGAATTACAAGCTTTATAAACACAAGAACTTTCTCCCACTGTCAGCATCCAGCACAGTGGAGTTCCAAACTTGACTGTGTGGCTATAGCATAATTATTTTTGTGAGGCTAACTTTTTTTCAATAGATGAGGCTGTTTATGTATAGTTGTTCTCTTGGCTTATGGGGACAAGATGTTCGTAGGATCATTCAGGTTAGAAGGGACTCTGGAACACCATCTAGTCCCACCTCATGCTCAAAACAGGATCAACACTAATTCAAAGCAAATTGTTTAATACTTTGTCCAGTTAATCTTGAAAACCTTCAAGGTCAGACTTTCCATAACTTCTCTGAGTGGCCTGTTCCAATTATCCCTAATAAGGGCTTAATTATCCTCACAGTGATTTTTTGTCCTTCTATCCAGTTGGAATTTCCCTGTTTTGATTGTGCAGCTCACAGATGCCTCTTTGCGGTAACCTCCTCACAGGTATGCTGTTAGGTCCCCCTGAAGCCATCTCTTCTTCAGGCTGAACAAGCACGGTCCCGCAGCCTTTCCTCACAGGGCAAGTGCTTCAGCCCCCGACCATCTTGACAGACCTCTGCTAAGCTCACTGAAGTTTATCAATATATTTCCTGTGCTGGGAGCCTAAAATGAAATTCTGGATGCAATCTAAAGAGTGATGAGTGAAGGGCAATAACGACTTTCTGTGATCTACTGGCTATATGCTTTTTAGTACAGCCCATAGAGCACACTGCTGATTCTATGCTTAGTGTACTGTGCACCAGGAGCTCCATGTTCTTTTCTGCAAAGCAACAACCCAGTCAGTCAGTACCCAGCCTGTACCATTGCAGGGAATCAGTCCATCCCAGGCACAGGACTTTTCATTTGTCTTTTCATGGTGTTCAAACTCATGCTCTGGATGAAAGATCTTCAAGTTTAGATTAGACTTGGGAATAGCTCAGGAAGTATACCTGCCCATTACAACTCCTGCAGAAGCTGAAGTGGTTCATATCTTTGCCCAGAGAGATGCTCAACTTTTTTAGCATTTGGAAAAAAACTTTGTAGAAAAACCAAGAGAAAGAAATTGCAAAACCCCAAAACACTTCATAGCAACTTGTCCATCCTAAAAAATCTGGTTTAGTGAAAATAAAAATTAGAGCTGAAATTCAGGAACTTGCAGACACTGGCTGTAGAAGGTAAAACTCAGCAGAACTGCAGTTTCCCAAAATAAACAATGCAGAAGATTTACCAGTACAACATAGGAAATAATTGCTTGAGATTACAATGTAAAATAAAAGGCAATGTTATGCAATATTTTGAAGAGGAGCTGAAGCTAAAGTAATGGTTAGAAAGCCCTACTGAAAAGTAGAAGCAGGACTTGAGAAAGCAGCAAACTGAAAAGGTTGTGTTTAATGGAGGACTGCAGAATGCAGATAAAAATCTTGATTGATTTTTACAGAAGAGAAAATAATTATTAAAGATTAAAACAAGAAGAATACAAAATTGCAATGGTAGATCTAAGGGTAAAAAGAAACACATATAAAACTGCTACTCTGCATATTCACTGACAACATAGCAGAAAAAAATGGAAAAAGTAAGACCAGTACATCCTGCCTTCTCATCCAGGTTATTCAAAGACATCAAAGAGGAAAACAAACAAAGAAGAAAATGTTCCACAAAATCACACAGAAGAAATCAAGAGGGCTGTTGATGGCTTCAGATCGTAGCAACCCATTAGAAACTTTGAAAAACAGGCCTTGTTAACGCTATCTCAGATAAAAGACAAAAGCAGTTTCAGGAATGTGACCGTAACAAGTATAATGGTGAAGAAGATCTGCAGGACTATAGCAGTGACAACAGTCTTGTGTAAGGGAACCTGAATGAAAGGTCACTTACAGTCAGTGGAAAAGCTTTTATTGGCTTCAGTGGACATGGGGATTATGCCCTAAAAAAGCAAACGTATATGAACTAAAATTCTGACACCAGTGAATTAAATAGCAAAAATTCCGTTAGGTTCAGTGGGGTCGAGATTTCTACTTAGAGATTTATGTTAGTTATGGCTTGATGCCCTTGTGGATTAATAAAACAACATTCATACTTTTAACTCTACATACGCCTGCATTTATTCCAACACATGGTGGTGATCTCACAAGTTATCGAAGCATCGGTTTTTTTCAAACAGAAATAAAAAGTTTAGGGATAATGTTTCTATCTTGTTTCATTTAAGCTTTCAATGATCACACTTTTTCACAAATCTCCCAGCCAATTGTTTGGTGTTACAATTCCGCCTTATTAATCTGTTTCACATTTTATAATGCTTCATGGTTTCAGAAGTTTGGATAACTTCTCATTTGTTCATCTTCACTGTGTTTGTTGGACAAATTGCTGGTAGAATCCTGACATATGTCACTTATCATAAATCAAGTCTCTCTCACAGAGATTATAGTTAAAATGTTCTCTAGTCTAACAACCCGTACACCGTCCAGCATCATTGCTCAGCTGTTGGCTCGGCTGACACACAGCAACTGGCTAAGCTGCAACAACTTGTGTTTGAATCTGAGCCTTCAAAAATTGCAGATTCAGCTGCACTTGTACTCAGATATAGTCCCTAATCCTAGCTCTCTGTAACTGAACTCTTCATTAGGACATGTGGCATGAAAGAGTTGAAGCTGAGTGTTTTATGTTTCATAGTTATGCATCTAGAACACACTAGAAAGACCCGTCTTGCCCCCAGTTCTACTTTACCACTTGTAAGAATGGGAAAGGTGATCGGATCCTCTCTTTTACTTACCTTTGCATAGAAACACTGCAGGACTGAACTGCATGTCAAGCATAAGGCAGTTCATAAGCTTTCACCAAGCCATGAGTCCCTGTCCTTGTTCCAATGACAAAAAAATATCCCTAAACTCAAAGCTAGCATGATGCATTTTATATCAAATCAATATGAGAAATCAAGCAGATTAATAAAATTACTGTTGTATCAGGTCTTAGCACTATCGGTAGAGCTCAGCAAGGGCAGTTGACACTCGCTGCTCTCTGGAGTACGATGCTGTGCATATGCGCTTCATTTTGGTTGACACTGTTATCATACAAAGGTCTATAACATCCCTTTTTGATTTAAAAAGTACATTTGTTGCTAAGCATGAATGGATGTCATATGCTATAAGAGTATACATCTTCCACTTAAATGAAAAAAAGTAATGATCTTATTGAACATCAAGTACTTGATGTTACTGTTCGATGAAGTTCATTAAGAAAGCAGCGAGGAAGCATAAAAGCACGACCTCTGAAGACAAACATGAATATACTTTTGGACAAATATAGGACAACATGCCACCATTTGAAAATTAATATATTGCTTGTAAGAACGCTGTCACAAGTATATATTGGTATATAATAGGTGCTTTTTCATTTTGGTATCCTAATTGAGGTCTAAATTCAGAAACTTGACACTGACAAAAAAGATACTTGTCGTCATTTATTGCTTAGAAAATATCATCCTGTTTCTTCAGGATTTGATTTACAGCTATAAAAAGTACAGTTCCTCGGGAACAGTGAGCCAGGGCAGTTCACTTCCCATAAAGCGAAGGTCTCTGATGACTATGTTTGGTAGCACTCCCTCTGATCTACTTTATCTGGTTTCCAGTGGTTAGAATAATCCAGTCTTTCTGAAAATAAACCATTCCACATTTACCTTTTTCACAGCTCCCCTATTTTTCAAGGGATATTACCCCCACAGTCTGCTTTTGAATCAGTTATATATTCATGATTTCTTTTATGTATGTTCAGTAGAAAAATTTTATTGCTGCGCAAAATATTGCTTAGTGGTTTAGCCTACCAGCTGTAGTTGAACTAACCCTTTTAACTTATGCACATCAGTTATAATTTTTTATTCTCTTAATAACCTCAAACACATGAAAAACAAATAGAATGAGTTGATAATTTCTAACACTAAAATACACTTCACATATTTTGCTATCATGCTGTGGAATAACTCTACAATGTCAAGTAGCATACAATTAGTAAAACTGTAGGGGGAAAAAAAGAAGTGTTTTGATCCTGAGGAATTTTTATCCTAATCAGATCGAAATTTCAGTGCTCTTGTAGAGCTTAATATCTTCAATCACCAAAAAAATCAAACTGATTCCAGTGTCAGGTTTTGCATTCTGGGACTGAAATAAAATGCTAAAATATACAAATGAATCTCATGTTTGTACAAGTTTATTATCATCACTAAAAAGCAAGATTGATTCTAAATTAGGCTGATAGAATGTCTGGTATTTAGCTAATTCTTAAACCAAGCCCGCCTGGCATCCTGATGACAGTCTAGTGTATCTTGTTTTCAAAGTATTGAAAAAGTATTGGTCTGACCACCTGCACAATCTTCCTCTCTGTCCACACTATGGGCCAGCAAAGATTTCTGTGTTGGAGAGTGGCATCCTTACGTCCTTTTGACTGGAGGTAGTGGTGATAGAGCAAGATGAGGGAACAGGAGATTAGAAATGAGAAGAAATGGAAGCATAAAAAGAAAACATTTTTTTGATTCATGCGAGGGAAAAATGGAGCATGGACTTTGGTTTTAGCCCATGCCTAGTGTTTGTTTTTCAGTCCTAATGAATGTTGGGATGTGCACCTAACCAAGAGTGTGTATGTTTCGTGTATTTTAGCCATGCTCTGAAATCCTGCACATGATGTGTTTGCTCCTGCAAATGCTTCTTTGGGTTATGAGAGATGCTGTTCTGTCTAGCTGACTTTCTTTGTCCGCTCTCTGACCGCAGCCGGTTGCTTTAGAAGGGGGAAAACACTCTGCAATATGCAATTATGTACACCTTGCACCCTTGTTTTCTCCACAATACACTATTAACTCATGGTTGGTTCATTCCTTGAAACTGCTTACATTTCTGTTTGTGGAAGAGAGTTGTTACTGTTTGTAACCATTCAAGGCTATTAAATGGAGTACAGATGCTCTCTGTTAACCTTTTCCCGTCCCAGAAGGGGAAGGGAAATAGAAAACGAAGAGAGGGTTGGAAAAATTAAAACAGCTTTAATAAAACAATAACGAAAAAAAATAGCAAAAATAATGAAATATATACAAATATATATGAAACCAATATCAACCTCTCCCAATGACGATCACGTCACCCGGACACTGCAGGGCAGGCCCTGGGAAAGTCCCAGACTGGACTCAGCAATAGACAGGAACTGGTTTTGGGAACTCACGGATCGGGATCGAAGGCAGAAGAAACTAACAGAGTCCTCCTAGGACACCGGCCGTAGAAGAAGAGAGCTTGACCCTCGCGATCCCTTGGTTTTATACAAAGCGTGACACATATGGGACGGAATACTCCGTTTGGTCAGGTTTGGGTCACCTGTCTGGCCCGCTCCTCCCCACAGGAGGGTCACAGGTTTGACCCCTTCTCTGCCCTTTCATTTCCAGCACGTAAGAAGTTTAGCAAAATGAAGCCATGACCTTGGTTTCCATAGGAATAAGTATAAGCAAGAGCCTTTCTGCATACCATTCATACCCTTACTCCAGCACTAACTATAAACATCGAGTGTTATCACTGCTAGAAGCAGACACTGTCTGAAAAACATACTGTTTATTTCAGAGAGTGCAGTCTCGTAGAAAAGATTTAACTGAAAAGTATAATTACTAAAAAGAAAATTGGTTCTGTCCTAGCTCAAACCAGGATACTATTGTAATATTTGGTATTCTAATTATCCATGTAAATTTTCAGATATCATTTTAAATCTCAATAAATTTCTAATCTTCATGATATTTTCTGGCTAAGTTTTTCACATGCAAATTGTGTGCTATTGGACAAATGTTTTCTGTATGCAAAGTATGTAAGAGAGTTTACCAGAAGCATCAGATCTTTTGGATAGTAAACAAACTGGAAAACTCTACAAAGCTAAACCTTTAATCTATTTAAACCATTAGCTGCTGAACCTAATTGCAGAGTTTTGCCTTTTGTAGCTTAGCAGTTATTTTGCAAGATGCCTCAGATATCGTTTGCATCAATAACCCTTTAACTTAATTCCTGATGCTATTTCATCTTCAAATTAAATCTAATGCAACACTGATTAGTACATTCCCATTTCAGTTTGTAGGCGCTCCATTGTAAGTCTTCCGCAGCTCACAGCCAGTTGAAATTTACACCGAAACTCTTCTCCTGTTTTTACATTAAAAATGCATGTAGTGCCAGCTGTGTAAGTACAGCTACTGCATTAAGGGGCTATATAGTGAGGGTTGAGCTCTGACTTATGCTGGGAACCTCTGGTTTCCCAGTTAGTCCTTTAATAATGTTCTTTATTTTTTTTAAGGTCTCTTTGTGCTCAAAATTTCCAACTCCAAAGATGAATATATACTTTTGTATTATTCTTATGATAGATTGCAGAAGTACATGATGAATTGCAAAGCCATGGGAATAAAAGGTTTTACTGTGCACCTCCAGCAGCTTCACCTGCACTCTGTCCACTAAACTATTTCTGTGGTCACTTTTGCTACATAATGTAAATGTATGCCGTTTTAAAAATGAAGGGGAAAAGTACTTCAGCCACACATCTTATTACCTTCATTGCTGAGGTTTGCTCCAATATTACTGAGACCAAAAGTGTGCTTGTAGTCTAAGTCAGAAACAGTGTTGCTCCGTCGAAAATCCAAGGATGGGTTAAGGATTTTGTTTGTTGCTTACTAGCCTGTGAAATACTCCATCCTAAAATGTCATTGCGTGAAGGTATGAAGAAACTGTTGCAGATCTTTCCAGAGTTTTAGAAATACATTAGTGCTACTGGCTTTTTTTCACTTCTTTTTATTTTTCAGAGGTCTGGACAGCTGACCTTGTGTCTCTGAGGGAGACAGTTTTCAAAGCCAGAAGGATAGGAAAATAGTATCGGTAAAATGTGCAGCATATATCAGATGTGTGACGGTGTGGCAATAGCTCTTATTCGCACTCATTTGAAAGAACCTGCATAAATCACTTGTGGCTTTGCCATCCATGAGTGATGTGGCCAGTGGTGGATCAATGTTGGTTTTGATGTCTGATAACATACAAAGCGAGTGGGCTGGTGTCCGGGACTTTGAGTGAGTCGGCTTTTGGGAATGCCCTGCCAAATACCTGAAGCCTTTGTACCCAATACCGACAGATTGCTGAAATCATAAGATACTTACTTATTCAGAATTTCTTTTGTTTTTATTTTACAACGGGGGGTTTTTTTGCTGTTGTTAGTGCTAAGCTATCTTTTTAAGGCTTGTGGAAACAGGTGGGAAGTTTTGTTTTGCTTCAATTTCTTTCTTTTTACAAGTCATCTGGTATAAAAGGACTATATGCTTTAAAAATATCTAATGCAGCTTACTGCCAAATGTGAGATGGTGATGAATCTTTATGGTGATTACAAGGGCGTTTAAACATTCAGTTGTGCCATGCCACCATGCTGTGGATCTCTTCCCTGTAGAGATTAAGCTGAGAAAACCACTCATTTCACTCAGTCTAAGTGCCCAGATAGGGACTCTGTCACGGTTTAAAGCTGGGCTGGCTATTAAATGGACAACAGATGCTCTTTGTTAACCCCATCCCTCCTCAAAAAGGGGGAAAGAGAAAAGGGAAAGAGGCTTACAGATTAGAAAATTAAAACAGCTTTAATCTAACTACAGTAATAATGTATTATAATAATAGGAAGAATAATAATGAAATATATACAAATCCAATATCGAGCCCCACTCTCCCCGATGACAAATACATCACCCAGATGCTGCAGGGCATGCCCCAGGAACGTCCCAGACTGTACTCAGCAGCAGGCAGGAGCTGGATTCAGAAATGCTCAGATCAGGATCAAAGACGAAATAATCAGGCCGAGTTCTCCTCCAACGCTTGAGCATGGAACTGGGCAGAGCTGAAGAGCAGTGTCCTGCAACAGCACTAAGACTCCCACTGATAGCCCCATGCTGGGCTGAAACAGGCTCCTGGGCCGTGGGTGTGGGCGAAAGCACCAGGCGAAGCTGCTTAGGGCCGTTAAAGCCCATCAGTGCCCTCAGGGCCCAGGCCATAGAAAGAGAGAGAGTGACCCTTGTGATCCCTCAGCTTTATACTGACCATGATGTGTATGGGATGGAATACTGCATTTGGTCTAACCGGGACAGACTCTTATTCTAGAAATGAAAGCATGTTTAAAGGGATCCTGTCCCTTAAAACAGGCCGTCTTTAACCTCTGAAATTCAAAAAGAAAATTAATATTCCTACCAGTCTGCTTCTGTGAAACATCTATCTCTTTTTCTGTTTGTAGGAGATACAGTTGTGTATAGTCTGTGTATAGTATAGATACATTAGGCACGGAAAGGGTTATGTTCTAAAGTCATTAATCTTACATAGGTTGTCACGATGGACATTAATATTAGTGGAGAGATGGAGGACAGATTTAAGTTTCTTGAGCAAGCAGGGCCAAATTTCTCCTCTGATGTTGCGTTTCAGTAGCTGAGGGCAAAATTTGGATCTGGGATTTCATTTTCCCCTCCAGTTTGAACAGAGAGAGTTCATTAATGATAATAGAAGTTCTGTCTGAAGTTGGTGTTCAAAGCGGGCTTGGGTTTCTAAATGACCGTTTCAATATTAGCAGAAGGAAATCACTTTACGGCAGGATTGAAGTTTTAAAAGTCATGGGGAGACAGACAAATTATGAGGGAAAAGAAAACTTAAGAAAGAGAGAAGAAAACCTAGAGAATCCTACGTAGACAAATCTAGTGTTCATTTTCCAATCCAGTTTATCATTAAACTTATTTAGTTAGTTTATTTACATCATTTTTATCTATAGAACAAACAGAAAAAAATTCTGATATGCATGCATATGCATAGTTATTAGTAAGTATAATCATAAAATTCTAATTTTAAATGATGGTCCATGGGCAAACAGTTATGTTATAACCACCATGGAAGGGAGGGGGGAAGAAAAGTGTCTCTGTTGTTCAAGTAGGAGATGATTATTTGTGCTTGATGCTGGGAAATACTTTTTTTTTCTGGTTTTGCTGGGTTTTAACAAATTTGTACTGCTGCTGTGAACTGACGTCATGTAAACTTACAACATAGGGTTGATTTTAAATAAAACATCTCCCTGGTCCTTATCTGAGATAATTTGGAGTCAAATGAAAGCAGAATCTCTAGCAGAGGCTAGGAATTTTCAGAGGGCGGGAGTACCACTGCCCTGGGATTAGGACACGTTACAATGTTAGGACACGTTACAAAATCCATGATTTTTTTTCCAAACTATATTCACTATTTAGAGTTACATTTCTTCCCTAGCTGGACACGTAGCACCAAGACTTCTCTCACTGTATTTGGCAAGTGATGACCTTGAGCTACAAACTTTGATCCTAATATGAATCCACATTTTTTTAACAGTTTGACTCAGACCACTTTTAACATTTGCTTTTCTGCAAAGCGAGGCAGGAAAAATATTGCTTAGTTTTTAAAGATTCTTGAGCTTTCCAGTTTTTTTAAATGGTTGATTAAGGCTTTTAATTTTTTTCCTGCGAGACTGTTGATCCTTGGTTTTGCCGATTTTGTCAGGTGCTTATGTATGTAACATCCCTACACTGGAAGATTAAACAGTATTCCATATTGCAGAATTAAGCAATGAATCATTTGCCACACTTAGCATTTTTAGAGTCACTTTATATTCTTAAAAGAATTATCCCAGGTGAATGAAGAAGTTAGGTGGGAGTTTGGGTACCAGTGAGGTACAGTTTTTTTCACGAGTCTGACCTGCTACTTCCTGCTTGACTTTGGAAAAGGTGAGTTTATGTTTAGAAGCCAGCAATTATTAGTCTAATATTCATATCACGATAGCAGCCAAGTCTCTGCCAGTGTTATTGACACAATACACTGCATTCTACCCAAACCTAAAAAAGATGTTCTCTGTCCAGCACTCAGGGCTTTCTTCTTTCATAAGGTGTGAGTAAAATCCAGCTGTCTCAAGCCTT
>VZSC01005081.1:623226-638015 GCA_013398225.1 Steatornis caripensis
CTGTCTCAAGCCTCACAGAACCAATATTTTACTAAATAGTTACCATCTTTCTATTTTTCTTAAGAGAAATCTGTTGAGATACTCTAAGTTACGCAGGGCTAGTAAGCAACTGTCTGCAATGAGGGGAGGTAGAGAAACATGACCCGTGGGAACTTTTGTGATGGGAAGGTGGCATTCTCTACCCAAGCAATCTACTCTAGAGGCCACACTTTTGGCCTGGTGGATAGAGAATGCATTTGCACACTGTCCTGGCTTACACCCCTCCTCCTCACTCCACCCCATGTAGTAAATCCAGAATCGAAGTGTTTGTGGAGAATTATATAGATGGCACACATTTGCTCACCAAATATCTACAGGTCTCGTATCATCTAGCTCGTAATTCTGTTTTAGTAACAAACATCATTTAACATTGCTAAATATCGCTCGGTACTTTTTTTCATTGCTAAAATCCAATTTGTGGATACCTACTATTTAAAACATCTAAGTCACTAATTGCAAAATCTATAGAAAACTCCTTACAACATCAAAGACTCACTTGATCCTCGGAGCTGTTATAAATGAAAAACTGTCTCTGTTACAAGCAAATAAGGCACTTAATGCACTCTTTCTGGCTGTGATGCGATTTTTCCTGTGGGTTTTGAAAATGACCTTCCTGTAAGCATCAAGGACTGTAACTTTTCAGATAAAGAAACTTGTTCTTGTTTTAAGTCTATGCCAGGTTCATTCCCCCATAGCCTACAGTTTTCAAAAGCAGAAGAAAAAGTAATCCAGAATTAAAAAAATAAAAACCCCTCTGTTTCCAGAATGAAGTTACCCTGTCAGCTTGCCTTGGGCCTTAGGTGGAGAAGTGGAGATTAAAGAGTCAGTATTCCTTTTCATGTTTCGTCTGCCAGTTTTGTGAATGTAGAAAGAGTACTTGTGGCTGCAGCTAAGTGTCTGACTATGGTATTAAGTATGGCATTTTCATCCTCATGCAGTAAATTAAAAATATTCTTGTAAGTTTATCACAAGGGGAATTCAGTATCAATACCATCCAGTCATTGATGAAGGTATTTCAAGGAGAAGGGTGAATAGCACAGCAGATGTAACCTCAATAATTTTACCAATTATAAAGACCCTCTTTGTGAAGCTGTGTGAATACGTAAGATGATCTCATCATTTCCTATTTACTCAATACTTACCTGAATACGCAATATAGTGTAGCTTTTAAATGCATATGCACATGAGTAAAATGTCCTTTTGTAAGCGACTCTGCTAAAAGACTGCTTTTGATACACAATTTCTTCATCTCTTCAAACTGAATTAAGCTACTTCCTTCTTTTAAAACACAACTCACTATTTAGAAGCTTTGGCTTTGATTTCTCAGAACAGCCTTACAGGAAGAAACTATGTTCTTTTTCTTTTTGTAACCATATTTCTGAAGACAAACTTGTACTGATTTATTTTGATTTTCTAACAGAAATAGGTTTCTGCAAAGAACACTGACTGTTTCTTCTTCTCCCTCCTCCTTCACTCCACTGCTACAAGAATATTGCTGTGTGCAAAGCTGCCAAGGAAAACTGAAATCCCTCTGTTGGGAGCTGTGTACATAGCAATATATTCATACTTTGAGAAATAAGTTGGATTTTTCTTTTTAGTTCTTAAAGGCATGACATACTGTGCATTTCTTGCATGCTAACAACTAAATTCAAATTGAGTAACTAGGTAACGTTTCAGCAAATTTTAGTCAAGTTTAGCATCCACCATTTTAGGGAATTTATCTGTGCCGCTAACGTAAAGTTCACCAGTTTTAAAACATTAACCCTCAGTTATTCCCTTTCATTAAAGGGTTTATATATATGTGTATATATATAATTATATTTTTCATCCTATTCCTAGTATTTAGGGTTTGTTTCATTCCCCTGTTCACAGTTAGACTCATTGTAAAAATTGTTCCTGACGGCTATTAAGCTGAAATCCAGTGTTAGAAAGATTTTTCACAACATGGCTTAGTAACAAGGCCTTTTTTTTCCCCCTTTCTTTTAAACACATAACTCCCATTAATAATTTGGAGACTTACGCATTGGTTAGCAGAAGAAACTCAGCCTATAAGAGAAGTCACATCCCCTGCTATTCTTACAAATGGACTGACACACAGTCCTGCATAATCCCATGTAACTTCAGTCGCACGAGCCATCCCACCGATGCGGTCACAAGTCTCACCTTCCCCCTTCCTGCATTGTCTGCCAGACTGGGTACTCCATGTAAATACAAATAGAAATTTAAAACTCTTTGCATTTCTCAGTGTACAAAAATACAGGGCTGAACCCTGATTCTCAGTAAGGGATTTGCCTTAAGTACAGTCTGAATAAGTTCAGGATGTGGTCCTTGTGGCATTACTTTTTCAGAAGTTTATGCTAAGCTGAAATGTGTGGTCTGTTGCTAGTAACAAAACATAACTTCACAAGCAGAGCTTAGGGTAGACTAATTCTTCATAGAACCATAGAAAGGTTTGAGTTGGAAGGGACCTCAAAGACCATCTCATTCCAACCCCCCTGCCACAGGCAGGAACACCTTCCACTAGACCAGGTTGCTCAAAGCCCCATCCAACTTGGCCTTGAACACTTCCAGGGAGGGGGCATCCACAGCTTCTCTGGGCAACCTGTTCCGGTGTGTCACCACCCTCAATGTGAAGAACTTCTTCCTAATATCTAATTTAAATCTACCTTCTTTCAGTTTAAAACCGTTACCCCTCATCCTACCATTACACGCACTTGTGTCCCTCTCCAGCTCTGTTGTAGGCCCCCATCGGATTCTGGAAGGCTGCCATAAGGTCTCCCCAGAGCCTTCTCTTCTCCAGGCTGAACAACCCCAACTCTCTCAGCCTGTCTTCATGCAAAAGGTGCTCCAGCCCCACGATCATCTTGGTGGCCTTCCTCTGGACTTGTTACAACAGGTCCCTGTCCTTCTTATTTTGGGGGCCCCAGAACTAGATGAAGTACTCCAGGTGGGGTCTCATGAGAGCAGAGCAGAGGGAGAGAATCACCTCCCTTGACCTGCTGGCCACGCTCCTTTTGATGCAACCCAGGATTTTGAACTTTCATTTCTTCTCAAAATCAGTGACTTTATTAATGGACTTTCTGTACATGCAAACGGATGATCCTCAAAATGAAACTGGCCTTTACTCAGTAACAGTAGGTTATCAATAAACCAGATATAATTCCCTTCCTGAAGTGTCCTTTTTATTGCTTGTTTTCTTAAAATCCTAATCTAATTTCTAAGCTCCGGCTTGGCGATGCCAACAGTTAAAAAATACCATAAATTAGAAAACATTTCAGGGTTTTTTTTCATTCTTTCTCTTTCATCACATTGAGACATTTCTTCCCAAGCTATAGTATGAGATTTCAGAACCGGCTTGGGGGTGCCTAGTGCACTCTCAAAGGATGTAAGAACCAGATTTTGCAGCACAGCACAGCTGGTCTGCTGGAGAATCTCTTTACAGAGAGAATTTTTATATTGAATTGTAGGACTTACTTCAGAGTGTGGTCCACAAATCTCTCATATGAAACGTGCTTTAGACAGATGCAGGAAGGAAAATCCTTTGTATGTGGTAATATATCTGAGCTGACCAAATACAGAGTGCGAATTTGCAGGTAGATTAGCTTCATGGAAAGCTCATTTTCAAGACAATATTTCAAATATTCTTTGGGTGTATAGTAATTGGGGCACCTGAATTCTCACTGTAGATGGCTTGTATGCGGCTCTGATGCACTGAATTCTTTCTTGAAAAAGCAAGCACCTTTTCCGTCAGAAATAACTTACAAGGTTTTAATTTCTGCCTTTTTTCCATAGTTCTGAAATGAGTGCTCGGTTCAGCTCATGACATAGACTTTTCCAGTAGGGCAAAAACAAATATAAAAGCTGCTGAAGGAGGAAGGACTTGTCTAGGATGAAAGGGAGTGAAAGAGCTGGAGGACCTGGGTCCTCATAACTACTACTATGCAGAATTGCAGTGTGCTCTTCAGTCACTGGCTAGTGACTCACCTGGTGCCTTGACTTTCAAATGTGCACGTGGGCGCTGGTGAGGATTCATCCCTTGGTATTTGTATAGCACCGTAAACTGCTCAGATCAAAACTGTTATAAAGAAGACAGCAGTATAACTAGTAGATACAAGTGCAGATAGGTTTGACTAGGTTCTGCACGCACCTGTGGGTGTTCAGGTTTCCAGAAAGGAGCCAATATCACTACAGGCTTCCAGGCATATCAGTTTTACTGTCAGCTGTAAGCAGAGTATTTTGAATGTCCTATTTTACTGAAATGAAAAAGTCTGCCGTAATCAAAACTTACAGCAGTACTTTTCTTCCTTTATTATTCATAACTGATAAAGTTGGGCTAATTTATGTGAGATTGTTTTCTAAAGTGGCATGCAACATTGGTTTGACAGAAATGCTGGGTAGTCAGTTGCTCATATTTTATCTTTATTCTGCTGTATAATGAGGTTTTGAAGCCAATGAATTATCATAGCAGAATATTTAGAGCTTGAAAAACAAAAGTAAAAATTTAGGGAAACTTACGGATCTCTGCTAGAAACAAACCTAATTAACTAGAGGTTGCTGAAAAACAACACGACCCAGACCACAAATATTTGTTCATATTACAGCTGAACCTAACTTGCACTTTATGCTCTCTTTACATTGCACTTTTTTACTTGCGTTTTTTTACTCAGTACTTGAAAAATTGGACTGTGGATTGGGTAAGAAAGCATCTGTGTTTGTATGGCCTTTGTAAATATCTTTTTCTGTAGATATCTGTCGCACGTGGATTTAGATATAGATACATTAATACGTATAATTAGAGGTATAGACATTTGGTTAACTTGAAAGCTCCAGAGTGTCGTTTGTCACATTTATGGTAGGAACTTTAACTGCCTTAAATACTTATTCTTTTCCAAAGTGACTTTTTTCTTTTCCCTCTACAAAAAAAAAAAAATGTACTTCATGAAACTATTGTATATGAAGCACTTATTAGCTGTAATTAAATGGACAATATGAATTTACTACGTCTTTAGGACTCTGGCTTGTTCTGGTTTAGAGCAAGATGATTAATGCAAATACATATTACTTGAGATAACCATTTAGCAGCTAATTTAGCCAAATTTATTACAGCAGTTAGAGGTTTTTCATTTTAGCAGACGGAGACAAGGACATGACAAAAGCAGGTGGTGTATATGAATGCACACTGCCCTCTAGTGCACAAGGCTTTGTGGGATTAGGGAGATGTGCAGCGGAGGGGGAGCGCTCCAGTAACAATAGTATCCGGATTTTGTGTACTTCGGGTTTTCTTTAAAACCATGCTCCTCCCTTCCACTGAAAGATTTGCATTTCAGCCCCTTCTCCTGACAGTGAAGCATCAGGTACAAGCCAAATCTACTTCAACTCGGCAGTATTTTGGCTGAAGTATTACTTTAAACATCTGTATTTTTAAGCCATCTTGCTGCGAGCATTTAATAACACCGTTTCACATTACTGATTGCTTTTACTTGTTTCTCTGTTTCGTAGCATATTTCAAACATCGGAAAGAGCTGTCAGTCTTTGGCTCTAGCCAAGCCTTTCCGTGCATCCCTTAGGCCTCTTTCTCAGTCTGTTGGTGGATTTACTTCGCTCTGGTAGAAAGTAAATTCTCCCAAGACCTTCCCCCCACTGACCAGTGGAGATTTGGTTCATCTGAGAACTATAAATTCTGTTTGACAAGATCAAAGAAACAGATGTATAAGTTCAGTGGTTGATATCGCCTGCAATAAGGAGAAATGATCAAAGCAGCAGGGGTAGAGTATCTTCCCAAACCTTTCAAATATCCAGAATCTCAAAGAGGTCTACCTAGGAGCTATGAATAAATCGCATATAAATTTGCCTCTTTCTTTGCCTTTTCTTTTTTTACAGTTTGACATTCAGTGTATTGCAAATGCCCACACAGCAATAAGTATTCTGTGAACCAAAGAGATTTGTAGTTCTTTTTACTTTTCTTCTTCCACTAGAGTTTCCAAAAACAAATTAAAATCATACTTTAAAAACTTGTAAAACATACAGCTAGTTATACTGAACTTCAGATCCTGCTTGTCGTCTCACTGGCGTGCTGCATTAGACCTGAAGAAAGCCAAGTATCTTCTGCTCATACCTGTGGCATGTTGTACAGTGAAGCTCATTTTATTTTACCTCAGTTCTAGCATGCACTGTATCTTGCTTCTGTTTTGTTTGTATTTTTTTACCAGTGCTGAATAAGGGTCAATGTGTAACAAAGTATTACCGCTGGATGCAGAAGAACGGAGGTTATATCTGGATACAGTCTAGTGCAACCATAGCTGTCAATGCCAAGAACGCAAGTGAGAAGAATATCATCTGGGTCAATTACCTTCTTAGGTAGGTCTTCCAGTCACTTTTCTGCCTTGAACTGCTGTCTCTGTTGCTTGTCTCTGTTGCTGAGAGTTTTAGGGAAAAAACAATTGCCTGCTGGAGAATGTTAAGGAGAAGAACTTTTCATATGATCCACCTCCAAAACAGTGCCATTTGTTTATATATATTGAGACATCTGTCATGTCTCAGTACACTGGAATATTCTTGAATTACTGTGCTGCCTTAGTCTTCAAATAAACCCTCCACCATTTTATTGCATGCCTCCTCTGCCCTGAAATCTACTCAGCCTGAGCTCAAAGATAAAAATAATCCACACTAACTTTCAGTAGTTGTGTTATAAAATCTGGTGTAAAGCGTTGGGCACTGGTTTATCTTGTTACTGGAAATGCATGGAAGCAAATTTTTTGAATGCTATGAAAAGGTCTCTCTGAAAAGTGTTTGCCAGTTTACTCCAGAGAGAGGAATTTTCTCAGGAGAAAAACCTTGAAGTAATACGTTGCTCCTGTAACCTTCAGACAGTATTCACACTGAAGAACGCAAAATAGGATTTAAAAATAAAAGCAGCAATTAAAACTATTTTAAACCATTAGAATGATTTTAAACAGGAATAGTAGTAATATCATGAATGAAAGGCTCTTCCCTGAGAAATTCTGTTTTACCAAAGCCCAAGTATTTTTAAAGGACTGGCTTCTGAGCTCAAGGGAAGACCAGCAGTCGCTGAGAGACAGTGAAATATAAACCTGACCTTTCTCATCTGAAAATACCTTTCAACACATTCTGTTTTGTGAAAATGTTCACTAAGATTGGGGGATTTTCTGTTTCTCTCCAGAGCAGAACAAACAAACAAATAAAATTAGAAACTTTGAGGTTGTCATTAAATGCAATTGCGATTTTCTGGCCTGTTCTTGTTTTAAGTTGCTTGTCATGGTTTGTTACATTCCCTTTGATGCCATGAGAGTTCACAGTGATGTCTAGGGGTTAGATTGTGACTTACTATGCCAAGTCCAGCAAGCCCTGAAGAGACTCTGCCTGCCGAAACTTGCCTGTTGAAATACTTTTGATTCCCCTTTTGGGGAAGAGGAGGAAGCAACCCCTGGCAGGAGAGCATTGAGGGATACTGTGGGGAGCCTTCCACAGCACAGGAGAGTTCATTGGGGCTTGCATGTTTCTGTCCTGCTATGGTTGAGCATGGCCGTTTCTGAATATATCCTTATCCTGCTACGTTTTGCCTCTTTTTACAAGAGTGAGGCAGAATGCAGCATCTCAAGACGCCAGCTTAAGTCTACCAAGCCTGAACTGGAAGTACACCTTCACTGCCACAGTCCTAACAGCACTTCAAAATGCCCAGAAATGTGCTCATATTCCAGCTGGAAAAGTGGTCCATAAGAATTATGAACAGTTGCCTCTGTCCCCTTTGCTGCTTTCCAGACAATAGGTGAACCTAGTTCACAAACGTCCCACAAAATTATTTTCTCTACCAACAAAATATACCTAACAAAAAAAGAAAAGCAGTGTGGTCTTCCCCAAGTCTGCTCCCAGAACTTGATTTTTCTGCTGCATTCCCTTCACCAGTTGGTTAGAGAAAGATTAACTTCTCCACTGAATCTGTATTTTTAATTTAGATTTCTCCTAGTACTGGAATCCACGAAAGATCCAAATGTCCAAATAATATTTTATTGACGGATCAAGGCATAATTAGGTCTACTCTTAGCAGGACTACTGGTCTGTATACATTTCCATGCATTAGAAAGTATGATTCAGCTGTAAAAGGATAGACTAATTACAGTGACAGGGAGGATTAATGCTGTTCTTGTTCTAGCAACTTGTTATTCACAGTGTGAAAGCCATCAAACGTCTTTTGCTTGGAGGGGGCAATTTTTGGGACTGCCCTGGGATGCAACCGAGTAAAGTCACTTTGTTAGGACAAAACCATAAAGATGATAATCATAAGAATGGCATTTCAAAGTGAACTGTGTGAACTCTGAATTTTCACAGTACACTGTAATAGGCTGAATATGGGTGCACTGTCATTGTGATAGTGTGTCAGTCACCCCCCCGTGCTGCCTTATATTGTTCCATGCAGGACTGCGGATTTTCTGCTCTATCACTGGCTGGAATTTGAACTGCATGGAAATGCTCATCTATTCAAAAATGATTGAAGACTTTGTTTATTTTCAGCATTCCTATGCCACTTATGTCTAGCTATGTCTGTTCCCTTGCCTTTGCACAGATTTGGGAAAGGAACACATTTTAAAAGATACAAATCAAGGAAAAGCATGGGGCTGGGGTGGGGGTTCAGTTTCTCTGGTAGTGTAGCTTTTTTACATTGCAGTCATGTTCATTGCTAACAAGTCACAGGTGAGCACCACATGAGCAGATGAAGATATGATTATAATGGGTGTGTTGACAGTTCTTTATCCCTAACATATGCATCTTAACATGCACATGTGCATCTGTCATATAGTTAGAGTGGTTGCTTTTGGTTTCTTGGTGACGTGGATGCAGTGTGAAGTGTTTAAAAAATAGATAGGCTTTTTTAATCTGTTTTTTGGCCAAATTCTTTTGAGCAGTGATCATTTTCTCTAGCCCTAACTGAGCACCTTCTTACTAACTTTATGTATGGGCCGCTTAATTCAAGTGTGGAAAACGGGAATGTTGAGAAAAACAGGTACCGAAAGGGCTCTGGCAAGGTTGATAGAAAACATTGTTACAGAGATAACTCTAATAGACATTGCTGGTGGGAGAGAAACAGATTGGAAAAGTTAAAACACCCTCTCTGTCCCTCCAGGCACAGTAATGGGATCGAAATCAAAATATTTTGTTGTCGGATGATTACACAGTGTAGCTTTACTGTTAGGTATCATATAAGCCATGGTGTCCCACTTCAGTAAGGATGCTTTGATAGCTCTAAAACTTCACTAGAATCAAACAAGTTTTAGTACCTGGTCAATATAACTATTTGGCAGCAGTATTAAAATAAACCTTCATAAAATCCCTGCTGTGAAGCTCTGAGGAGCTGAAAATGTATGTTTCTGTGTTTGCTATGCTATTCTTCCTATTTATGTTCTTTGTTCCTGAACTTTGATATGAAAAGAGGGCAATACCATGAAACTGCAAATCATCCAAGTATGTTTATATTTGCTGTCTCCTCTTCAGCAACCCAGAGTACAAGGACACTCCAATGGATATTGCACAACTTCCTCATCTGCCAGAGAAAACCTCGGAATCCTCGGAGACCTCTGACTCTGAATCGGACTCAAAGGACAACTCAGGTAACACACGTGGTGGGCCTTTACACCCACAAGAGGTTCCTGTCATGTGGTTGACTTTCTGGTTGCTTTTACTTCTCAAGGAATTGTTCCATTATAGCAGGGGGAAAAAATCATGTAAATTTAAAATGGAAAACTCTAGCAAAATCTTTCAATGACCTCAGCGTTTCCACAGTATCTCAGTTTCCTCAGTATTTCTCTTCGCTCTGTGCATGCATCCTTGCCTACATTGGACTGAACTAAACATTTCATTTCCCAGCTAAGCTTCATGAACAGGTATTGTGCCTTGTGCAGAGAACCTGGGATTGTAAGTGCTGAATGTAATTCTAGTTCTTACCTTTCCAGAGCAGGCATACGTTCTGAAGATAAGTCTCTGCTGTCAATCTCTCTGACCCTTTTTCCTGTATAAATACATTTTTGAAGAGTCTCGCTAGGGGGCAGTGAAGATTGCAAAATTTGAGGGTTTTTTGGGGCTAAAAGAATTATATTTTCTTAGAAGGTATGGGTTCAAGCACTTGTTTCTAAGCTCTTGAAGTCTGGGACGTCAGCTGTTTTTTAAAGCTAAATGTACTTGTCAAACTCAGTGTGTAAATTAGTCCTACAGATGGTCCAGCACACAGATGGTTCACACATTCCCCATTAGTTTTAAAAGTGGTTACCTAGGTACAGGTACAGATCATCTGGCTTTGAAAGAAGGGCAGTTTCCTTTGGCCCAAGAATTACAGATGTTACTCTGCTGTAGTATGTGAGATATATAGATATAGATATAGATATGATTTTTCTCTCGTGTCTGTGATAACAACCAAAAAAAAAACTGGAGAAAATGACTCACAGTGACATAAATCAAGCAAAAGCAAGAAGACAATCAGACCTTAATGTTATAATATATGGTATGGCTGTTCTCTTTCATCTTTTGCCTTTATTTGTTCTCCTTTCACAGCTTGGTTTGATGGTTTAAGTCAACGTTAGGCACACATATGGGCTTGTTACCCACCATCATCAGGAATCTCTTCACCCATTCCCTGTGCTTCCTTTATGCTGTCTTGTTCCTAAACAGCCAAATAACACACATGTGGGGAACAGTTTGCATTTCCCATGTGCACCATAAGTTTCTCCAGGAGGGAAGTGCATGTGCATTCATGACTCCTAAGGCTGATGCAGACCAAGAGAGCATTCTTCAAAGGTACACAGATGTGTACATCTCAGAAGGAAATGTCTAGGAGTCCTGAAAGACAGCAGGGGAAGGGGGTTGTTTCTTACAAAAGACTTAAATAGAAATGCCAAAGGGCCTGAAATCGTAACAGCAACTTGAACGAAACCAACAAGTTCAGTTCAAGCTCTGATAAAATCCCAGGCAAATTTTGTGCAGCTTTAGACTTTCTCACCCTAAGCCCACTCTTGACCAGCTAGAAACCATGGTCTCAAAAGAAAGCATCTTCAAATAAAGAAAAAAAATGTAGGAGGAATTCTGCACTAGAATGAACAAAAAGCTGGATAAGTTTAGGGGGTTCTGGCTGTTACTTTGCTTCTGTGGGTTTTATTTTTCAAAAGGGAAGGTCTCTCTGCTGATGATTACTCAAGCAAAAGTCCTGCTAAGTGGCTTGTGAAGTGCATTGCCCTGAATCCTCAGGCAAGCCCACCTTCTCCAGCACTTCTGGGAAATTGTCTGGTATTGACACGGCTCCAGGAGTAACCAGTCTTTAGAGGAAAACTGGCCATTCCCGTCTCCCCCTAAAACAAGTGTATTGAAAAGGGTAGTACTTGGCTCTGATGAGTGAAAAAACATCTTTTATTTTCCAACAAAGGATTTCTGGCTGGTCTGTAAAAGACAGGGTCTCCCGAAGCCTTTCATGACCCTTTCAAACATACTAAGATAATGGAGCGTATTCATTCTCAAGGCTGCTTTGGCTGTCTGAGTCCAGTGGGCTAGAGTGTTTATCTCATCCATATTGGAATTAGGTAAAAATCTAAAACACAACTGAATTCAGGCAGGAAGAGTGACAGTTTCTCAGTGCTGTAGTTGGCTATTTTCAATGGCCCTTAGATGATTTGGATCAATCAAGAATTTAATTCACTGTATGAACTTCTTTTCAGGGGGGTTTTTTTGGTTGGGGTTTGGTTTTTGTTTTTTTTTTTCCCTTCAGGGGGATGTGAGAAGACAATCGAGCAACGTAACAAAATTGGTTTAACTGCTTTATTCATTCAGATTTATACATATATGACCTGCTTCTCCTCTCACATGGGAGGGAATCAGCAGTAATTCCACTGAAGTCAGAGACACTATGCCACTTTGGAAGCGGCAACAGTGAGAGGAAAATGAGATGAGGGGACTAGAATCTTCATTAGTAAATAGTGCTACACCTGGATGCCTGCCCACTGTAGGAGAACACGGATGTGAAAGAACAATCACCAGAACATAACGATCATAATGGGATTGTTCACTGACTCCTCTTTGGATGACACAGCTACAATGCCATTGTGCTCACAGTTGTCAAAATGATTCTTGTCCAGCAAGCAGAAGAAAAGGCCTTCCTCAATCAAGGTGTAGGCCATATAGCGTAAGGTTTTAGTGCATGAGCAGTCCTGAGCCAGAGAGATTCATGGTGATCAAAACTCTCCTGAAACAACGTTGCAAAAAATTGTGGCTCTACAGAAGATAATGCCTTTTGCCAAAAAAGCTTACAGCCATCAAATCTCATTGGTAGGTAGAAACATTATAACTCGGGTTATAATATTATGTTCCTGTTGCTAATGGTCCATTTCTCTTTCCTTTTGTTCCAGAGGACAATGAGAACTCAAAGTCAGATGAGAAAGGAAACCAGTCAGAAAACAGTGAAGACCCTGAATCTGACAGGAAAAAGTCAGGAAATCAGTCGGATAACGAAATGAACTGTAATGATGATGGGAATAGCTCCAGCAACCAGGACAGCAGGGACAGTGATGACAGCTTTGAAAACTCTGACTTCGAGAATCAAAAGGCCCCTGAGGACAGTTTTGGCGCTCTTGGCTCTATGCAGATCAAGGTGGAGCGATATGTTGAGAGTGAGTCAGACTTGCGGTTGCAGAACTGTGAATCACTGACCTCAGACAGTGCCAAGGACTCAGACAGTGCAGGGGAAGTAAATGCCCAGTCTTCCAGCAAACATCAAAAGAGGAAGAAGAGGAGAAAAAAACAAAAGGGAGGCAGCATGACCCGGAGAAGGCTGTCAAGCACCTCAAGTCCAAATGGACTTGACTCAGCTTTGGTGGACCAGCCCCAGCTGCTCTCGTCGCCAAACAGTGCCTCAGTGCTCAAAATTAAAACAGAAATCTCAGAACCTATCAATTTTGATAATGATAGCAGTATTTGGAATTACCCACCCAACAGGGAAATCTCAAGGAATGAATCACCCTACAGTATGACCAAGCCCCCCAGCTCCGAGCACTTCCCTTCGCCCCAAGCCAGCAGTAGTTTACACGTCTCCATTCCAGACTCCGTTCTCACCCCACCGGGGACTGAAAATACTGCCAGCCGTAAAACTCAGTTCAGCACCTCATCCAGCTCGGCCTTGGCTCCTGTGTCCTCTGACCCTTTGTCACCCCCACTTTCAGCATCTCCACGGGACAAACACCCAGGAGGTCCCACAACTTCCAACTCTTTGTTGTACACTGGGGATCTGGAAGCCCTTCAGAGGTTACAAGCAGGCAATGTGGTGCTTCCTTTGGTTCACAGGGTAACGGGAACCCTTGCTGCGACCAGCACTGCTGCTCAGAGGGTCTACACCACTGGCACTATTCGGTATGCTCCAGCTGAAGTTACTTTAGCCATGCAGGGCAACCTCCTCCCCAACACCCATGCTGTTAACTTTGTTGATGTTAACAGCCCCAGCTTTGGGCTGGATCCTAAAACACCGATGGAAATGCTCTACCACCATGTTCACCGACTCAATATGTCGGGACCATTCGGAAGTGCTGTGAGCGGGGCCAGTCTGACCCAAATGCCTGCAGGGAACGTGTTCACAACTGCCGAAGGACTTTTTTCCACTCTTCCATTTCCTGTGTACAGCAATGGCATTCACACTACACAGACTCTGGAACGGAAAGAGGATTGAAATATGACCACATACTGTGTTCAGTGTTATACTCTGAGGCATAGACTGTGTTTTAATTTAGACCTTTAATTCTAGCACTTTGAATTTGAGCAGGTCAGCTTATTCTCTCAATATGATGGTCCCCATTTCATTCCCTTTCTCTTTAACTTGACTTATTCTTTAATGTAAAGATATTTTTTTATTTTTGCCTTCAGAGAGTCGAAGTACCAGTTGCCTGCCATTTTGTCTTCTTCTGAGATGTGTGTTTTTTCCTTTGCATCTTTATTAAGATGCCTTTAATATGTGTATGCCTCTGCCATAGAATACTCAGTGTTGTGGTAAAGAGATTTTAAAGTGACAACCATTGGTTTTACTTCAAAATGATCTTGATATGATCAAGATTAAAAGAGACAAGCATAAACAATGTGCCCTGTTTGACTAAGTCAAATGAAAAGGGGTTTTTGTTCCTAATTCCTTTAAAAATAGGGGATAGTATTTTAGAATTTTATGCAGAGTTTAATTCTCTTTTTATGGTTAAGATTTTCTTACTTGCACATAAAATAATTTGGGTTATTAAAAAGTTAATTTCTGGCCTGTGACTAGAATGTTAAAAAGTTGGACTAAATGTTAATTACTGAAACTTTAACTTAATTTCTAAAACCATGGTGCTATCATTTATTAATCCGTAATGTCTTCATACAATATGCAGCTTGTGGGCTGGGTTTTTTGGAAAGAATGTGTTCCGTACTGGTTTATAGTCGGGTGCTGCAGTCTCCTTGGTTAGTTAAGACAAAAGCCCTCATTAACATTTGCTGCAGGACTTTAAATTTTTTACCTCCGAACTAACAAGCATAGCCTCACATCAAATTTAAATGGGTCAGGAAGCCTTTTTCAAAAAGCGCTTAAAAACAAAAAACTCAATTTAATTGACTCAAGGAGCATTTTCTTAGGTGCATATTGTTTTGCTTTTTTTTTTCTCAGTGTAACTGAGGCTAATTTTACAACATCAAATAACACTCCAGTGTAAAAAAAAAAAAAAAAAAAAAAAAAAAAAAAAAAA
>VZSC01005081.1:638192-651450 GCA_013398225.1 Steatornis caripensis
CACAAAAACCAGAAGAACTATTTAACATGTTTTGGTTTGTCTTTCATTTAATATTATAGAGGGAAGGTGGTAAATTTCTTTTTGTTCTTTGATTTGGGTACTTTTTGTTGCTTTTTCCTTATTTCTAGTGTTGAAACCAATATGTTTTAAAACTAAAGAATGGGTTAATAAGCTTGAAATAGATAACTACAACTGAAAACTGCACATTAAGTAAAAGAAAAGAAATCTCCTATTTTGTCTTTGTTGCCAGAAATCACAGTGTAGTGTCAAACACTCCAAATGACTGTCAAATATAAATTCTTCTTCCACTCCATCTTTGGCAGCTGTTTGTTAAGGCATCTAATAACAGATGTGAGAACTGTAATGTGTACAATGTGTAAGTGTCCTTGGCTGTCAGTCCCATTGCAGTTTCAATGTGTGTTACTATATGCAGTATATACTAAGCTAATGTAGTTGTTTTGTCCTTTGTCTTCTCTGTGCTTTATCTCTAGTCCGGAGTGGTAAAGTCCCATTCCTGCAGTCCTAGTGAACCAGTGATTCTTGGGGGTTAGTGGTTTTTGTGTGGTGGCCTTCCTCTGTAATGTCACCTTATGCTGCTTCCACTGTCTGTATACCTTTTAATTTCTGCGGTTGCTTTGCTGTTGTGTATTCTCAAACCTCTCTCTCCCCCTTCCTCTCTCGCCCCGCTCCACGCCTCTCCCCTCTCTCTTTCTCTCGTTCTCTCGTTCTCTCTTCTTCACTCTCAGAGATAAAAGACTCTTAACTAGCTCAAGGTTAATGGAGCCATTTTTCCCACAGAGGAATTCTGGGTGTGACTTACTCTTCCAGTGTACCCCACAATGCACTACAGAGTAATGCTCAGATATATTAAGCAAATTGACGCCATATAGCCTCAGTTGTTAACATTCCCAGAGTCCCTTGTGCTCTAACTGTAAGCAGAGGGTGCATTTCTTTGGTTTTCTCCCAGGTAGGCTGGCGGAGTAATACGTAGAGCAATTGCCAGTGAGATAGGAAATGCTTTCAAAGGTCGAACGGCATTGTTGAAAAAGGAAACTGAGCTTAGAATTGTCATATAGACTTGCTTATGTGTGCAATGCTAATATATTAACTCAGCTGTCCTTTGAACTTTCGATCACTCACTGCGTCGAGTCAATTCCTGCGGTAGCTTTGAATTTGAGGAGTAGGTCCAAGCCACAGTGGACTTATAGCGAAAAAGGAATTGAACGCCACAAATTTAATTAACGAGCTTTTAAATATTTCATTGGAAGGACTTAAAAAAGGCGAGAGAGCTGATTGGGAAATTCTAAGTTTAATTTTGGAAGCTCTACTGTAGCTATGGAACAATCAAAGGAGTGCACCTATCAGCTGCAAAGAACAGCTAGACAGCTGTTGTTGTTTTGTTTTTTTTTTTTATAAATGTTTCTGTGTTGTGTCAGAATGATTTCTGGTGATTTAAACTAACAGATAATCACAGCTGCTGTCTAAATCCATAGTGTTTAAAATTACAAAATGAAAAAAAAACTTCATTACCTGTGAAGACTGTGTCTGTGTTTTTAACTATTTCTTGTACAAATATATGAAATCTTTTATGAGGAGACTGGTGCCAAGTAGCTCAATAATGGGGAAAGGGATTCTGTTCGTATAAATCTTAGCAGTGTTACCAACTCTACAATATAAAAAAAATTAAAATGTTAAAAAGTGACAGCTATGGTACATTTATTTTGTGTTAAGCTAACCGAATCTAACTTCTTGAGTGCCTGGCTTATTTGAAACATTTTTTTCATTGATCATTGATAATGCTGCAAATCAGAAATGTACATACTTCATTTACAACAGGGTTCTTTTTATACTTTTGTAGATTCTCATACATGTCATACATGGTTGTCTTTATGTAACTTAATTTTTTTTCATCCCGCAGGTGCCATTTTCATAATAAACTTCTCTTGGATTTGTTACTATCTGGCATCATTTCTTTTACATATAACCATCCTGACTAATGAATGCTGGTAGTATTTGTTTGAGCAGGTATTTTGTAATTGTTTTGTTTAAAAAAAAACCAACAAAACCCAAAAAAAACATGAAAAAATAACCAAAAATCAAAGAGGATAAAGCTAGATTTTATTAACGCTTGTGAAACGAAGAAAAGAAGCTGTCAAGATGTAGGTTAAGAATGCTAATCCAAATACTACAACAAACTTGCCACCATCCTAAATTCTCAGCTACCCCAACTCATTGTCATATTGAGCATTTTTATGCACATTATCAAAGCTGAATAATGGACCTGCAACATTAACCTCTATGGAAAGTGTGCATTTTTTCTTGATTAATGCACACTGGAAGAGGTCAGCTTTTGTACATTAATCATTTAAAATGCACCTTATATTTTCATTTTTGTACTCTACAATGTTACAGTGAAACTCTTCAGTCACATTATATCCTACCTTGGCTGCTGATTCTTTTAAACATGTACTTTCTTTCCCCAGACTGTCAACGTGTAAGTTGTTGATGTCGTGTGGCTAGACTTTCTGCCTTACAAACTGAGGACAGAAGCATTTGCCAGTGTAGAAAAGACAAGGCAAAAAGCCTTGACCTCACTACTGAAGGGAAAAAAAAGTCAAATACAGTTTTGATTATGCAGACATCCACACACAGCGGTTGACCCTGGAAAGGGAACAGCCATCGGCTATTACGCCTGCACAAGTTCTGAAAAAAGACCCAGAGCAAGCGTGTTTAGGCCCTGCTGTGGAAAGGCAGGGAGAAGCTATGCTACAGCAGATGCCGCGCCGAGGTACCGGTCGCTGTGTGCTGACTCTGGCGGTGGCTGCTGCACATGCGAAGAGGGGTTGGGCCGTGGCCGTGTTGGGGAGCAGGCACCTCCTCACCCACCGCTCACGAGGTCTCTGCATTACTCCTTCATTCATTGATGTTCTTTGTGGTGCCTCCCCCACCTGCCACAAAGAAAAACTTTCCAGGGTCCATATTTTATTTTGTTATTGCTGAGTTATGTGATTTCTAAGAGTGAAAATTGGGCATGTAAAATCATGACAGTGCTGCCCATAGCCAAAATCTGTAAGCAGCTTTGGGTGCCTGAATCTTTTCTCCTCTGTATGTCTACTTAGAAATTAAAACTATTGGGGCAATCATTCTGGATCAGGTTTTGGTTGCCTTACTCATGCAAGTAAAACTGTCTAATCAGTTGCACCATTTTCAGGACACCTTTTTGCAGCAAAACATACACTCAGCTGAAGGAAGAGCATGTGAATCTGGCTTGCTGGGCTGATTAAAAAAATACCACACAAAAATTGTATGCACAGCGTTAGCTCAGTGAGCCAGCCCAATGGCTTAATAGCCTGAATTCTGACAATCTGAGTTCCCGAGGAGCTCAGGATTCCCACTTGCCAGGCTTCAAGCACTGAGTTTGGTATGTCTCCAACTTACAGGGGGTAGAAAGGAGCAGAGGTGAGCAGTGCTGCTTTCAGCTCTGCTCTCGTGTTCCAGTTGGCAATGCATCTTGTTTATGAGGTAGCTAAGGGTACGGATGCCAACAGAGAGGAAAACGGAATTTAAATGGAGATTGGAAGAATGACCAGAATGAAGTTTGATGGAAGAATAACATGCCTGTTCCAAATAAGTGTTAACCGACACTAACTAAAGTCACTAATTCCAAGAAGGGGCTTGAGGCGGGCATTTCTGAGTTGTTGTCAAGGCTTTTTAAATCTCAACCATACTGCCTATATATTGCATCAGAGCACAGAGTTGATGGTCAAAATGAATAGACTGCTCTAAGACTGCCAGTTGAATGAGAAAGTTTCTGCATTAAAGAAAATTATGGGAAAGTTGTTTCATGGTTTGGGTTTTTCTTACTAGCGATGCTGTTGCATTGGTTTAGCTCTGGGGAATGGATTTTGTAAATAATTATTATTTGTAGCAACTTTAAGAAGCAAAAACAATTGCTTGAAAGGGTTGAATCTTTTGGAAAGGGTTCTTTGGGGGTGGCCTAGTTGCTATTTTTATAATGTTTGGAGGAAAAAGTGTTTGCCACGCAGGAAGTCATGCAAACTTTGTCAAGTCATTCTATCAAAGAACATTTCCTGAAAGACCTGATCTCAGTGACTACCATTTCTGGAAAGTTTGTTCCTGAACCACTTGTTTTGCGGCAATGTAAGCAGGTATCTAAAAGCAACCTGAAGAGTTGCAAGGGCAAAAGGGCTCTTTTGAAGCATCATGACTCTGAAAAGTTACAGTGATAGAAAAATGTTTCAGGACTACTTAGACAACCAGCTCTGACACCTTGCACTGGTGCTATTGGAAGGTGGTCGTGTCACTGAAGTAACAGTGTTGCCCCTGACAGCACATTTACTGTTATGATTCTAGGAACTGCGTTAGTTTAAGTGTGTCAGTGCTTTCGGAGCTATTTGCATGATATTTTTCCTTCTTGCCATTCTAATTTCTTTATTTTCTTTTTAGGGCTGGGGGAGGAGGGTGGAAAGGCTGGATGTACATTGTCAACTAATTTAATAACTGTCATTTATCCAGCGAGTTTACCGAGGAGCCTACAGAAATGTAAACAAATGGGATGTCACCAGAGCCACAGATGCTTAGGTAAGATCAAACCATTTATAAAACATGCACATGCATACACACAGCCACACAGATCTGCTACCGCTGACAGACAGTTGGGCTTTCAGGCTGGGCAGGGTACTACCTATCTACGTAGGAATAATAGAGGTCCTTTGTTCCCCTTTTCCCCCTATTCCTTCATCTTTTCCTCAGAAGGAGTACTGGAAGCTGTTTTCATAAAACGTGTCCAATCACATCAAGATGTTTTTCACCAAATTAAATGGGATCTTTCTGAAAGCGAGAGGACTCGAGATAAGCCAAGAATGCAGAGTTCTGCTTTTACTTTACCTGAATCAGGATGGATATTCTCCACCACAGTTTTGTTTAGAATCCTAAATTCAGCAGGAGAGAGTGAAAGAACAGCTTTTTTTTCCGTAATCACCATGGGGTACGTCTTTCGGCAAAACAAAAGCCCAGAGTAGTTCAGAATTATTTCAAATAAATAACCACATTTCTAGAAGTATCCCACTCTAGAAGTAACATCAGAGATCTTGGTGACTTCAGTCCAAAGTCACACAGATGAAGTCAATAAATATGAGTTTGATTGCATTTGTAGGAATTGTGTAGACTAGATGCAATGCAGAAAATAAGGGATCTTTAGACAGCAACATTACAATGAGTACCAGCTTAATGCCCAGGCAAAAAGATCATCAGGACCCAATAAAGGCTTATGGGAAGTCAGTGGGAGAAGGTTTGCGTTGCTTTGCATATAGAGGACTTTATTGCCCAGTACTTTGTCTCTAATTACCTTTCACTGACTCTAGAGACATTGAGATTACCTTTCCCATTACAAGTTTCCTGAGGCAAAGGACCCCTGTCCTATCTGTAATAAAAGGGAACGTAATATTTTCTTGCATAAGGAAGGGAATCAGGTTTTCCTCTTGTTTTAAAAGCATTCACAGATTTATAGCGGAAATGACAGGAACAGGATGTATTAACCGTATGACCCTAGCAGAATGAGTCTACACCCTTGATTGATTTAAAAGTTTATCTGTGTCCTCTGAATAGCCGCAAAGGGTCAAGTCTTGGTCCTGCTCAAATCAATGAGTGCTTGACTAATGACTTTAATGGCTTCAGGAACAAGACCAAAGTTTTGAGCCAATACTCATAAGCAAATAACAAAGCAGGGCCTGTAGCACGAACTGCAGACAAGTGAGTCAGGCTAATTGGTACAGTGCTTCAAGTTTCCTTTCTAATCCTGTACCACACCACTCACACGCTGAGGGCAGCTCTTTTTAGTTTCAATAAAAAGTCTTTTCCAGTCTTCCCGAACTGCACGGTCTGATCCTTCCAGAGATTGCTGTCTTTGAAATGGGTGGGGAATGAGGCAGAGGCACAGGCAGAACTGGGAAGAGGCTGCCTTCTCACACGTGCTCTGTGGAAGTGGGCTTGGCTGCCTGAGTCTTTAATATGAAAGTAAAGGCCTCCTCTGAGGTGGAAACTCTGCTGGGCATTGAAGCTTCTATGTTCTTGAACTACCAGCCGTGCTACGTGATGGCAGCACCAATATCACCAGTATAGCTTTCCCAGACCCTCTATGAATATCATCCAAGAGATGGAAAGTTCAGCACATTGTAAAGGGGTGAGTATTCACCAAAACTAGTTTCCAATTTCTGTTCAGTACTGTGAATCTCTGAGGCCTCTTAGCATCCTTTGCAGTCTCTCCTGTACCTCAGTTAAAAATTAATTCCTTTCTTCTAGCTAGTTCTCTGCTTTATTACAGCATGTAAGGTAGTCTTGCAGGGTAGTCACAAAAGCTGATTTCAGCTCAGGAAGTCCAGTCTCCTTAGGTTATAGCGAATGGAAAGAACTAGGATTCTCCAAAGATTTAGTCTGGGCTGAAAACACACTCTAAGTGCTGTGGTTTATCCCCATAGCAAGGACGCAGGGATCTTAGATTTTGAAGAGTAAGATCAGTTTCTGAGAACATGCCTCCCACTTTTTGCTCATTGGCACTTTGAACCAGCTCTGATTTTTGCCCTCTTTCCCACTTAAAAGGAAAGGTCCTTTCTGCTCTGTATACTTTTGCCTCTGCTGCAAGACCTGCAGCTGAGGGCCCTGGCTTGGCCCCCTTCAGTTCCTAGATAATTTTCTTCACTGAGCATTACTTGAAATGTCCAATTGCACGTTGACATGATCATTTGCTTCCCATGAGGCTGTAGCCTCCTGTTTTCTGTATGGCATCATTTTTCCTCTTTTTCCCACCCTCTTTGTTTTTGGCTTTGCCCATCCTTTTTAGCTTCACAATGTCTTCAAACAAACACCTTTGGGTGCATAGCACTTCCCTGGCATGATCTATAAACACTACTGCCACTCCCTGCCCCTTGTTACCAAGCCAATTTTACATCCAATCAAGTATTTTACCATCAGTCCCATACTTGCTAACCTTATAAATTAATCTGTTATGTGGCACTGTATTGAGAGCCTTTTCAAGTCCAAGTAAATTATGCCTCCTTCTTCACCCCTGTCCACTCTCATTGTCACTTCCTCAGAGAAATGAATCAAGATTGTTGAGCATGACCTCCCTTTTGTAAATCCATGCTGACTATCTCTAACCAATCTATATTAGATTGGTATTAAATCAGGACACGGACTCAAAGGGGGCCTGATATATAAATGCAACCTAAGGTTGCTTCTTGTGGAGAGGCGAGATGGGAATCGCTGATACGCTGAAGTTATCAGTATCAGGTCTGATGGTCTGCCAATAACATTAGTGGTCAGATTCCTTCCCAGGGTGGCAACCAGAACTCCTCCAGAGAAAACAAAAGCTTTTACCTGCATTTGTCTGGCATGTTTCTGTTGCAGAAGTGATCGCTGATGATCAGGAGAGAACTGAGTGCTGCTTTTGTTCATCTATGATTAAGTCAAAGTCACAAAAACATTGCAAAAACCTAACTTTCAACAGAATGTCCTCCCACAGCTTCCGAATAAAGCCGTGCCAGCATTGCCTAAGGCACATGTCAAAAGACAGCATGGTCATTTGCTTCTTGTACAAGCACAGCCAAAGGATACCAAGAGAGTCCCCCGCCTTGGGCAAGGTGCTGGAGAGCATGGGTGCCACATCAGCTGCAACAATTTTCCCGATGTACTTTACAGAAGACTGAGGGATAAGAGAAGGTGCAGAGAGAGAAAGAAGGGCAGAAATAGCTGTTTAGTCCAGGTTCCTCAGGAAATTATCAGACTAATATTAAGACATTTGGGAAATCGCTTCCCCTGAAGCATGTTCTGAGTATGTGCCACTACTGACTGATGCCAGAGAAGCAACTTTTTCCATGAAGATTTACAATGACAAGAGATGGACTCAGGGACCGCAAGCTGTGTCTGAACGAATCACGCACCGTGTGCCCTTGCTTGCTTGCTGGAGTATGAAGAACAGAATGAGGAAAGGGGCTCTCAGTGGTGAATCCTGGCAGCAGTTTTAGGTGTATTTTGCTAGCTTTTCTACCTGTGTGACTGGAAATATCTCTGTCAATGCCATAAGCATAATTGAGGTCTCTTTAGTTTCAGTGGGGGAAAAAAAATTATCCCAATGGTCTGTCTTGAGCTTGTTTGCCAACATATGCATCAAGCACACTGAGATCCAGAGGAGGTCAAAGACATCCCTTGGGAAAATAATCTTTGGCCTCCTGCCTCATAGAACCACTAAGGCGCACACTGGAAACCTTCTAATCTATACCCTATGGAGGCTTATTACTTATATCCTACATATACAGGTTTGGTTCCCTTGTGCCTTCAAATCAGGGATGCGGTCGTCCGTGTATGGTGGGAGAGACGTTGTTCTGGGAGAGTTCAACCCAGTCAGTGCTGCTGCAAGACAGATATTCTGGCAAACATCCACTGAAACAAGGCAAAGAGGACCCCAAATTGGTTTGGCTAGCTTTCAAAGCCTTGATCTTGTAACAGCCAGTACGGACATGCTCAGAAAAACAACTTGCAAAAACAATATGTCAATACAGAGAAGCACAACCTAAAGTTAAGGGTTATACAGTGTAATGAAATAGTTGGAGAATGTCTTCCTTGTTCAGAAGAAAAGATGGCTCATATGCTCTATGGTGAAAGAGGTTTGAAGAGGAAGTAAAACTATCATGTATTTCTTAGACAAATAAAATGCAGAAAAGAAAAAAAAAACTCAAAGCAGATTCAAGTTGCTGGAGTTATCACATTGCTAGTATCTGCAGTTAAAACAGGTAATCTTGTCATTGACGTAAAGATACATCACATCTATATAGAGTCCCACAGTCAAAGACATGTGGTTTAATATCAAGTACATAATATAAAGTTATCCATACAATCCAAGTTACCAAACATCTTTAAGGAGTCAGCTACTAGATAGGCATAAACCCTAGAAAGTTCAATCAGACAGCAAGTTATATACCGTACCCTTCAAGCAGAAATTGTATAGATATTTTTCTGAACAAATCTGATCATGGGGGACAGATAGGATGATGGTAACCATCCCTTCTGACCATAAGAATCCATTGAAACAGTGACCTTGCTGACACTAGAAAGTAATCTGTTCTATAAGTGTGCAATTTGTAGAGGTAAGGATTAGACAAATTAGGAATAATAAGAAGTGAACAAAAAATGTGAAACAAAACCAGCAGCAAAATTATTTGTCCTGACTATAAGTTCCTGCCTATGCTTTCCACCGTATTTTTGTGAGCAAATAGTGAAGTTTTGTGAAGGATCGAAAATACTTTTTCATTATTATGTTGTCCCCATGGTCTTCTGCAGCAGGCGAGTTGTACTTACAGGAACCAGTAGTGCACTTCAGAGAAAGCATCCATGGGAGGAGAGGGTGGGAACTGACATTTGAAAGGGGAGATATCCTTAAACTTCAGCATTAAGTGTCTGCAGGGCATCTGCTTTCTCTGCTTCTTCGGTTCACGGCTCGCGCATCTCCACACACTGAAACTGAACTGGCTCCCCGCAATGAGCTCACACCAGACAGACAGCTCAAGCTCCACGCAGCAGAGTCACGGCAGAACAGCACGGGTCATGGGACTCCAGCGCAGGCTTGCCTCACTGCCAGCAGTCATGCTCTGCATGCTCTCCCTCCCGATGTCAGGGATACACTGACTCTGGCGGGTGTGGGCACATCACAGGATGTCTAAAGACACTTGGGGCCATCTAAACAAAAATCAAATTGTTTAGAACATTAAAACTGTCATGACTGGAAAGCACACTATGAAAACAATTTCCCCAAACCTCACAAATATTAACTTCACCAGTGGCTAAATATCAAACTCAAGAAAAAGAACACAAAGTTCAAAAATTCTTCCATTGCTGTAATGGCATGGTGCTGAGGTGTGCCACCAGCTTCGTGGTGGTGCAATGAGACATAGCAATTCCCATTACTTAAATTCATCTTACAATACAGAAAAGAGGGTTTTTCAAACTAAATTAAGTCACTACAATATCGTAGACTGAGGTGGCCACCAAGAGGTAACTGAGCCACTGCTGCATATGGAAAGGTATCTCCCTGGAGTCCACACATCCCCCTTAAAAGTGGGAAATCTCAAATTCCTCCTTTCAGAGATTCTTGCTTCGGCTTAAAATCTTCTCCTCCTCTATTTTGGCCAGGTCCAGAAGAAGAAAAAAACATTGGAGAGAGTGATAAGTAAATGGCTCTAAGAAAACAGTCACTTCTAAAGAACTAGAAATGTGTAGAGATAGTAGCACTACTTAGTAATGACACTGCTACTATCAGCAGTAGTGGTTGCCTTAGCATCAGTAGTAGTGGTGCTGTACTGTAGTAGTAGTAGTGTTGTATCTATTGCACTACTATCCCATAGTAATAATAGCATTGGAGACTAAATAGTTGAAGTGTTATCAAGACAAACTCAAAGTGTTGCTGGCTTTTCCTGTGCTTATTAAAGCGTGCTTAACTGTGAATGCTTACATCCAACTTCCTTGACCCTGTGCTTGCTTCTACCCTTTTTGGTCATTGATAGACTCATTTTTTCATTTGTGTACAAGGTTACACACTGTCAGACGTTAGCGAAGTAGGCAATTTGGAGGCTTCATTTTGGAGTATTATTTGTCTGTTGACCTTGTAATGCTATCATTTGATAACTGCATATGACACCAGCATGTAATATAATACTCTGTCCGGGCTGACAGATAAAATTCAAGGCACAAATCAGTAAGTGTCCAAGGATTTGATCTCCACGAAGACCGTCTGCCTTTTCACACCATGTCCAAACTAATACTGCCTAAAGAAATCCGCATGAGCTATTAGGAGGGGTTCATCATGGTGGGTCACTGGCTCTTAAAATAATTCCTTAATTTGCTACAGTGGGAACTTGGCAACCTTGTAAGGGGCATGCAAGAAGCTTTTAAAATGGCTGATAAATGCTGTGATGTTGTAAGTCAGAAACAACATTTTCTTTGATGATATGGGTGGGTTTGGGGACCCGCAAAGCTATCCTCGGCTCCGTGCCATAAGATGTTACAGACGAGGACTCAAAGAGTACTAAAATGCTGATCACTATCTCAACTCAGTATAATAATAATAACAACAACAACAACAATAATAATAATAGAATTTTTAAACAGGCTTATTCATAAATATTAGTTAGGACTGAAATCTGATTAGATCTTCATACACATCCCATCTGTATACCTGACAGCCCTCTGCTGAGAAATAAAGGTGAGCAGCACGTGCTCAGTAAAGCTGACCCATACAGCGAAACGGTTTATGAGGAATGACGATATATGACGAGAATACAAAACTTGATAATAGGTTTATATATTGATTGAAAATAAAATTCATGAACTGTGAAGCTGGAAACTGCACCAGAGGGATTTGGTCCAAGAGGACATTAGGAAGAGAGAGAGAGAGAGAGAGCGCGCGTGTGTGTCTGTGTGTGTGTCTCTGTGTGTGTATATTACACATAAACTAAGTTAAAGATTGCCTAAAGGCTTCTGGTTCCACAAGCAGAGCCTCTGAGGATAGGATCTGAAAGCCTTTAATGCTACTAAGGCTTTGTCAGTAAGATATTTGCATATTTTGCCTACAAACCCAAAACGCTGTATTAATTCATTTTTATTTACCTTTCTGCTTCTTCAAAAGAAACCTCGCAGGAAGCCATTAATGACACAGCTTCATAAGAGATAATTTCAGAGAGGCTTTGCAGGTAGTGACTGAAGGGGGAAAAAATGTGTGTCAAATTTAGGTTATTAACAACATAATCCTCAAACAGACGGTATCTCAAAGACTAATTCATCTTCAAATTTGACTGTAAAAACTGCATGATCCTTCACTCTGTGTGCATGTGAATTTATATTGCATGTCTTTTTTTCTTCATGTTTACTAGAAAGAGAAGCAGGAGAGTTTTGAAGCACTGGGCTGCAGGCTGGAAAACACAATTTCATCTTCATGCTATCGCATCTTCCATTCAAATTTGCGTCCCTTTCTCCACAGTCCATCAGCAAAACCACCGGGCAAGCAGCTTTCGCTCACAGCCCGTGTGCAAAACCATCAGGTAGCACCACGGCCCGTTTCCAACAGCGGCTGCCTGGGGAGGACTATTTGGGCAGGGTAGGCTGGTGGGGAGCTCTCTGCAGGACACCCCCCGGCCCCCAGCAAGTGACAGCTCAAAGACTTTGCTCACTTGCGGCACGTTTGTTGTCTCTGGCATCGCGTGTGGGGAATCTGGATTGCCGCAACAACTCAGCGCAAGCCAAATCATGCTGGAACCTAAGACGTCACCCAGGTTCCCCACACAAAATTGGACCTGATGTCCCTGATTTGTCTGCGACTCACAGTGGTAGGCATTCGGGATGAGATTGCTGTATTTTGTTATAAGTTAAATAATACTTTTTGTTTAGTTTAGTGCCAGGTTCTCAATAGACAAACCTTTGGACCAGCTGAATGAGAAGCAATTGCTCTGAAGTCTGTGACAGCAAGAAAGCAGGAGTCCCATTTAATACAATTTTAACAGCATGATTTGTTAATCGCAGTATGGCAAAAGCAGTCTCAACCTTTTCCCCACTTCAGCATAAAATACCAAAACTTTAGTGTCTTCCCACACTGAGAGAAGTAAAATCCTTTTTTCTCATCGGAATTTATAATATTCAGTACAAGCTTCTTCTAAACTTTCCTGTTGTTGGAGGTACATTTTTCTTCCTTCTACTNTCTCAACCTTTTCCCCACTTCAGCATAAAATACCAAAACTTTAGTGTCTTCCCACACTGAGAGAAGTAAAATCCTTTTTTCTCATCGGAATTTATAATATTCAGTACAAGCTTCTTCTAAACTTTCCTGTTGTTGGAGGTACATTTTTCTTCCTTCTACTTGGATCTTTTTAAGATATATAACTTATTAGAGGTTTCCTCTTCCTTCATGTACTTTTGCTCTATTTATAGTCCTTGTAATGTCAAAATTATCTCTGAGAAAGAACACAGAGAATCATATACATAGGCAACATAAATGGTCCGTGTTCCACTGCCGAGTCTGGCACCTTTGTCCTTTAGACAGAGGGACCATTTATCCTAATTTCCCTACATATTAATTTGTCGATTTTTAACCTGTGTTTAGTCATGTTATCTACATCTAATTTATCTCCATACAGTAGCCCTTGTCTATGCACGGGATGCGCAGACCTGGTCTCCCATTGCATCCCTTGCTGGGCTG
>VZSC01005082.1:3243-22596 GCA_013398225.1 Steatornis caripensis
CCCGCTTAATTGTTCCTTCAGGGAATACAGTTCACGGCGTGAATCTCCATGAATTTCCCGGTGGACCCGAGAGAGTTGTAGTTTTTTCCCCCCTGGCACAGCTCGCTCTGTGTCTGTGCGTGTCCTGGGTAGATGCTAAGCTATGGACCCCAGAGTCTTCCTTACTTTTGAGGATTGCCGCTAATGCCAGATGCCAGAACAGACGAAGCCCCTGAGCCAGGTGTGTGGCTGTCCATAGTTCTGCCCAGGAGAGCACATCCATGAGCTACAGCAGGGACACGGGCTTGGTTATCACCCTGGGTCATTCCTCCTCCCTGCCACCATCGCCCTGTGTAGTCTGGGACTAATCTTGTGCAGTTTCTGGCTTAATGCCCCTTCCTCTGAGTCCTCATCCCCTCTGGAGTCACTTATTTTGGTCTTCTCGAGAGAGCTGGTGGACTATCGGGGAGATTTCCAGAAACCCCACAGTGATATATCACTCTTCCCCTGGATTCACAAAGGCATTCTGGTTTAGCAAATGGCTGGATAATGCCCTCAATAAATGCTTTACTCTTTAGCTCAGCATTTCCCCCCGGGGTTGACCTTGTGCACAGGCTCAGGGCAGGGCTGGAAGGAGACCTGGCATAGGGGAAAGGGGAGTATGCGGGGGTGACAGGACAAATGATTAGAGAAGAAGTTGGGTACCCAGCTAAAAGTGGGAGAAGGGCTGGTTTTGGGGACTCTGTCAGCTGTCTATCAAGACGTTAGTATTTTTATGTCATGGAATACAAGGAAATGGGTCTTCTTTCCTCCGCTGATGAGTCCCGGTGAAGTCAGCAGTGACGATGGAAGCCGAGAGCAGGAGCTGATCACAGTGACAGACAGTTGCTTTGCGCATCATTTTCTGCGGGTAGTTTATGAATGAAAATGGAGATGTACGTGAACATCATTGTTTTTAAGCAAAGATAAATAACAGCTCTACAAACAACTGGAAGGAATGAAGGGTTTCAGCTTCTGCCTTTTTTGAAATCCCGAGCGGTAGCGAACGAAGCCTGAGGCCATCCAACTGAACAGAGCCATTGGCAAGATACACACTTTGGTTTTCAAGCGTAAGGGTTGATGTTTGAGAGGGGGTGAGCACAAGAACAAAAACACCCTTCAAGCTGAGGTTTTGAAAAACCCGCAGGCCTTGATGTGCATTGTTTGCTTGCCACACGTTTGCTTTTTGCTAATGGGAAGAGTAAAGGAACCCAAATTTGCGATGCGGTTGTAGAGAAAAGGGAGCTCTTGGATTTTTTCCCCCCTCCGTTTTATTTAAAAACAAAACCCAAGCTTTTGGTCTGATGGCTCTAATTTCAAAAGGGTTTAATCGTCAGGATAGCGAACGTTTGGCAATAACAGCCGTAGCACCCCTTTGTGTGTGTCGGTTTTACAGTGAGGTTGGTTGCAAACATCTCCCAAGTGGGTTCTGTTTTGAAGGATCTAAACCTCACACGGTGGTTACTACCACAGTGCCAGGACCACAGGCTGATCCATGTGGTCCTTTCCTCAGGTTGCTGGAAGCGCAGCTCCAGGATCAGAGACGAGAGCATGAAGAGGAGGTAGAAGCTCTGAAAAACGAGGTGGATGCAATGAAAGAAGAGCTGGAGAAACAGCAGCAGGCTTTCCTGCAGACCCTGCAGCTTTCTCCAGAGACCCAGGTGGAGTTTGGACTTCAGCAAGAAATTACACGTCTCACCAATGAAAATCTGGTAAGAGGCTGTAGTGAAAACAGCCTAGGGAAGAGGGGGAGAAAAAAACCAGATTGGGAGAAAGGAGATAAGAAATGTGAAGGGGAGGAGAAGGCGCTGTGGTCTCTTCCAGCCCTCCTGAACTCTCTGCAGGATCCTTCACGATCTCCCGCTGGTGCTTTTGGGAGCATTGGTACTTGGCCTTGAACTTTTGTTCAGTGGCTGTGTGACTCTTGTGACTCCCCTAGGTACTTTATTTTTTAATTTTTAAATTTTTTTAAGCCTGCCTGCTTTGTGGCACTGCCTACCGAATGAGATCGCTGAAGTCATGGGGACCTCTGTACTCTGTAATTATGCACAAAGATAACACAATCCTTTGTTTTTAACTGCGTTTATTGGGAGTGCGGAGGGGCAGTTGCCACTGAAAAGCTGGCCTGGCTGGCCATAAATTTTCCTCTTGTCACCTCCTGTATCTGTTGCGAGGTCCGGAGTGAACACTGGCCCTTCCTAAGTTCAGGTGAGGGCTGCTTGCCTTTCTCAACAACTCTAGTATCTAAACAGTGTCAGAACTGTTTAAATATGATTAACAGCCAGGATTAAAGTGCTTTAGGTGGTGTGTTGCGAGTATTGCCTGCTGTAGGCTACTTCTAGAAAAAGCAGGCTCACGACATCCGCAGTCTTTGCCGTGTAGGTAAGGATCTCTGTGAGCAATCCAGAAATAACACGGCTCTTCTGCCAAGATGCTCCCACCATGGAGTAATGGTGCACAGACCAGGCTGCGTGCTCCTGGCTGCCAAGTGACTCTGGCCTCAAACTCACCCCAGGTGAGTTGGTTTTGGGTGAAATTTGTGGGGTTTTTTTAACCCAGTGCATCTTGTTTTTCAGGATCTTAAAGAATTGCTGGAGAAGTTGGAAAAGAATGAAAAGAAGCTGAAGAAGCAGTTGAAGATTTACATGAAGAAGGTCCAAGNCTCTTCTGCCAAGATGCTCCTACCATGGAGTAATGGTGCACAGACCAGGCTGCGTGCTCCTGGCTGCCGAGTGACTCTGGCCTCAAACTCACCCCAAGTGAGTTGGTTTTGGGTGAAATTTGTGGGGTTTTTTTAACCCAGTGCATCTTGTTTTTCAGGATCTTAAAGAATTGCTGGAGAAGTTGGAAAAGAATGAAAAGAAGCTGAAGAAGCAGTTGAAGATTTACATGAAGAAGGTCCAAGATTTTGAAGGTGACTTGGCTGTTGGTAGACATTGGGGTGGGGGAACCAGCATTCTGGTTTCGCTTCTTTGGCCGGCCTTGGAGAGCTGCAGATTTTTCTCTTTTTCTTTCTGTTAAAGTAAGACTTTGCTCGTTCTGGCACACTGAACTAGCACTGAGCTCACTGTTGGCGTGACACCAGGGAGCTGAAAGTCCAGTTGAAGCTCCTGGGTCACACTTGGGCTGCCTTTGAGGAAGTACAGCTGCGCTGCTGTAACTTTAGGTTGTGAACATGATTGCACATGGTAAACTTGGAAGAGGGTCCCTGAAGGGATGGAGGGCAAGTGCTCGCTGGAGGCCTTGGTCTGATGCTCGGTTCGGAGGGTGTTTAGGAAACTTTTTTGCGTTCCTTGCTGTCAATGCTGTGACCCAGGCAGGGATATAGAGAGGAGACCAGTGGCTAGCAAGAAACTGCTCTGTCCTGGCAATTTTGGAGGGGATTAAAACCATTCAGGATTAAAATATATATGTATATTCTGCTTGATCAGAAAATACCTCAAATGTGACTTTTGCGTTGTATAGAAGGAGCTTCCCATTCTCTGGAAATGCTGTGATTAATCAGAGCACCCGGTTCTCATGAGCTAATTTCTAAAAACTAGGCATTGAGTGAAATTAAGCTGAATAACTGGAGGGTTTCCACAGCTAGCACAGCTGGTCTCTGTCGGTGTCATTTGCATGCAGCGGCTGCTGTTTACTGCAGTACTTGCACGCTGGTCTCTACGATTTTAATGAACTTTTTATGAAAGCACAAGGCTCAGTGGTGTGCCATCACGATTCTTCAGCTTTACAGCCAGCCAGAAGATGTGATGCTTAGCTTTTTTTTTTCATTGCCTGACCGTTTTTTTCCCCCCTTCCGTGCAAATGACACACTAAAAAGCTTCCCGTAGGGCTTGCTACCTTCCAGCCTGTGGTTCCTCAGGAAATGAAAAATGACTTAATTGTTTCCTCTTTAGGTCTGACTTTTGCACTCTGTTTCATTCAGATTCAGAACTACTGCTGACCAGTAAATCAAGACCTGGTTCTTTATAGTTTTATAAGTATGTCAAAGCTGATGACATTATTGGAAACTTAACATATAGTGCTGTGACCTGGTGTCTGCTCTAAGGCTAATGGAGGATCGGAATAGTTCTCGGTCACCAGATACCACCTTTCACGCTCTTTTCTCTTTGCAGCATCCCAAGCCACGGTACCAGCGGAGAGGAGACGGCACGAGCGTAACATGCAAGTTGCTGTCCAGAGGAAGGAGAAGGATTTTCAGGGCATGTTGGAATATTATAAAGAAGATGAGCCACTCCTCATCCGAAACCTCATTACAGGTGAGGAACTTGCTCTGCTCCTGTGCCTGGCTCCTCCTTCTCTTGCATGGGAAAGTTTGTGAACTTGAGGTCTCAAGATAGACGAATAGATCTTCTCAAATTAATCCCTTCGGGGGCTGCACGTTTGTGGCGACGGCAATTTTGGTAGGTAAAGCAGCGCAGCACTAAGCAGGTAGACCAGCACAGATGTAATCCTTAGGGATTTAACCAAAAGTGAAAAAAGCAAAAAGGAGGATGCAGTTTTTAGAGCAGGCAGTAAGTTGCTGAGCTTGATACGATGTGGTAATAGGTGGGGAGGGGATAGCAAAGGATAGACCCTGGGGATTTTGCGCAGCAATGGAACAAAGGTAGTTTGGCTTATGAGAGAATAGCAGATAATGGATAAGAAACTTGTGAGCTCTTTTACGCTGGAAGGTCTGATCAGAGTTGCTGCAGCATCCCCTTATTCAGCGCTGTTAGAGAAGTCATGCTTCCCTAGCTAAGTGTTAGCATTTAGCATCGCTTTCTAACCCCAGCAGTGTCGGTGAGGATCTAAAAAGCATTCAGAGAGCAGCGCTAGCCCATTGCTGTGGTCTTTGAAGTTCCCCTAATTGGACCAGCTCTTCGTTTAGAGACTTCAAATTCTTGCAGCTAAAATTAGGATTCGGTATCTTGAGGGAAACAGTGATGTACTGAGTCGTCAATTCAGAGCGGGAGTTTATAACCCACAGGAGATACTCCTGAAAGCTCCAGGGAGCTTTTCTAAGGTTATTTGTGTGCTGCTTGGGTAGGCTTTTACATGATAAAGAAGGTCTAGTGCCGCCTGTGCACACTTGTGCATCCCTAAAGTGGAATGTCATAGTGTCACAAACCTCCCGAGCCCTAGTGTTGCGGCTCTTCAGCCTTGGCCGGCTCCAGCAGGTCCGTCTGTCCTGCAGGTGGACCTCTGGTTCTGTGTCCACACCACAGAGAGGGATGCAAGTTGCAGAGCCAAAATCTTACCTTCCCCAGGGCTGGGCAGAGAGGGGTTTTCCTGGGAACATCTCCGCCTCTGGTGTTCCCTGCTTCACCTGGCAGTTGGTGAATTTTAAGGGACTTTAAAAAAACAAAACAAAACAAACAAACAACCAAAAAAAACCCCCAAAAAACAAACGAAACAATCCTTCTAGATCTCAAGCCTCAGGCAGTGTCTGCTACGGTTCCCTGCCTTCCTGCCTACATCCTCTACATGTGCATCAGACACGCGGATTACATCAACGATGACCAGAAAGTGCACTCTTTGCTCACCTCCACCATCAACGGCATTAAGAAAGTGCTGAAGGTTGGTGCCAGTTTTCTCTTGTCTTGGAGTTAAGGTGGTGCAAGGTGGTTACAACCATGTCAAAGTGTGTGATGTTCAGCTCTCGTAGCGATTTTCAAACCAAATCGTTCTTACAGCTTTCCTTTTTAGAAGAACCAGGAGAATTATGGTCTTAGCAATAGAGTTATTTACATTTACAGATCAAAAATCACAAGTTGTTTGCAGGGAGCAGATGGCTAATACTGGCCCATCTGCAGAGAGAGAGCTTCTGATATAGGTGGGGAAACTCAAAATCATTTTGTCTTGCTATGCCAGCATCCCCCACTGAAGGGGCGAGTCTCACGTGTTTTAATTCTCCTCCAGAAACACAACGATGATTTTCAGATGACGTCGTTTTGGCTCGCGAATACGTGTCGCCTCCTGCACTGTTTAAAGCAGTACAGCGGAGACGCGGTAAGAAACTCGTCGTTGATCTTGAGAATTCTGACGTTCCTCCAGGAAGGGTCTGCAGGTCTCCTGGGTCTGGTAGCTTCCCTCTGGCTAGGATATGGGGTCATCTCTGACTTTCCTCCTTTGTTAATTGGTACCTAACGTGAGGCAGCTTATAGAAGCATAAAATCACAGAAGGGTTTGGGTGGGAAGGGACCTTTCCAGGCCACCCAGTCCAACCCCCCGCCATGGGCAGGGACACCTCCCACCAGACCAGGTTGCTCACAGCCCCGTCCAACCTGGCCTTGGATGTTCCCAGGGATGGGGCATCGACTGCCTCCCTGGGCAACCTGTGCCAGGGTCTCACCGCCCTCAGCATAACGAATTTCTTCCTTACGTGTAGCTTGAGCTAGACCAGAGGTTCATGGGGTACTGCACTGAGACAAGGCATTTGAGAGCTGAAACCAGGACCCTTACAACACCCCACCCAACAGACTATTTTGAATTTCGCAGCCAACCTGTGCACTTTGATTTGTCTAAACAGGGGATTTCCGTCTCGTAGGCTGTTTTGAAGGCTCTTTGCCCGGTTTTAGTAGATACCGCAGCTTTTCATTAAGAAAGACTTTTAGACAGGGGAAAACTGTTCCAAATCTTGCAATTTTATTCTGAGTGTTTCTACTGATTTTTTTTTTTCCTGTTCTGTTGAACTAGTTAGAATAACTACGCTTTGAGAGAACGAAAATGCATAATCATAATGTAAGATTTGGGAGGGAAATCCTCTCATTTCTTGCCACCTTAGTAATATTTCATAAGTTGAAATAAGTTTTATTATAGCTGATCCCTTCCAACAAAATCAGATCATCACAGTCCTCTTAGTACATGATGCGCCGCCATCCTTATAGCCATATGTTCTGGGTATTCAGATTTTCAACAGAGCCAAGTTACGTCATTTCTTATTTAGTCTTGATTTGTGTTAGAGCAATCAAGGTTTAAGAATGAAGAAACAACTTTTCATGGAATCAGATTAACTGTTTGTATCATTCACAAGAGAATGACTGGCGTGTAAAAAACCCTCGGTGCTGGACTTTCAAGATTTAAATTAAAAAGAAAAATAATTTAGATAATAGTGACTAATAATTATGCTCCCATTTGCTCTCTTCTGCCTGGATAATAAAGTTACATTTTAAAGAAAATGCCCCCCAGAAAACCAGGAGGATGAAATATGAAACTCCAAACTTAAATTTCCCATTCTTTGCTGTGACTTACTGCGTTAAGTGAACCAGCTATTTGCAAATTCCGTTGATAAATTGGTGCAAAAACTGGAGGGGGAAAAAGTAATTCTGAGCATTTTCCAAAACACTGGTGTCTTTAGTTTGAAATCCAACCTATTGTTAAGAAAACAGGTTTAAAAGAAAATCCCAAAACAAATGCAGTCGTGCGGTGCAAAGGATGTGACACTTTGTCATTAGTCAGGAAAACTGAGAAATTCTGAAGTCAACTCAAATTGTACGTGTCGTATTTTTACATTTTGCTAGCAAGCAAACAACAGAAAGAGTTGCATGGTTCTCATGTTGGCACCAAAGGGACAAGACCGTATGAACAGGCAATTAAAGCGTCTGCATGAATTATAAAATTAAGTTAGATCCCCATTTGCTTCTGCCAGCAAAACTGGCGTTAATGTCTGAGCCCAGAACTCAGGGCTGCAGCATCCCTTTGCAGGATCAGAGTTCAGCTGCTGCTTCAGCAAAAGGCAGGGAATGAATTCAGTTACTGGGAGAGATTTCTGAACTTCAGATAGGTTTAAAACCTTGTCAAAGCGTGGCATGTGGTTATCGTAATTTTTTTTCACTTCCTAATATCTTAATCTCAAAATAATCCGGTTTCCCGTAAATAATCGCAACTCACAGGGATAGACAAATGGCTAAAAAAAGTTTCTTGGGGACTGAAAAGTCATTTTCTAGTTAACCTGTATATTGCAATTAATACAAATGTTGCTCCTTGCTAAAGATAAAACGAAAAAAACTTGTCGCTTAATGACGCTTTTCTTCAAAAAGCACCCCTCTAGTAATAATTTACGAACAAAGGGCTGAGTAAATCGGAGGAGATTGATGAGTCTTGATCTTTTCCATGGTAGAGTCTAAAATTGTACTTTGGTAACGTCTGGATGTATTGTACTCTTAAGGGTTTGGGTTTTTTTTAATACAGTGATTTTACTAGGCTATAAATAGGTGGAATAATGAAACGAGGTGTTTTAATCTCCTGCTGTTCAGGGTTTCATGACCCAAAACACGCCTAAGCAGAACGAGCACTGTCTCAAGAACTTTGACCTGACCGAGTACCGCCAGGTGCTGAGCCACCTCTCCATCCAGATCTACCAGCAGCTCATTAAGGTAGCAGAGGGCTTACTCCAACCCATGATCGGTAAGTTCACAGCGCATTAGCTTTTAGGAGGGTGGGGGGTTTTGCTGTAATTATCTAATCTGAGTGTTTTTCAAACCTTTGTATAGTGCTGGTGTGACTCCTCCCCAAAGGAAAAGCCTGCAGTTGGTAGAGAGGCATATGTTACAAAAAACCTCTTAGTTTGGAGCAGGTCCTCGGGTTCGCAGTGAGCTGGAGTTAGGGAGGCAGACCTGGATGAGTTTTTATTTTCCCCCGTGATAGAAACTGACAGGAATGAGGGTTTTCTCCCCGCCATGGTAGAGGATACCTCCTTCCTTTGTGTTGGGGAGGTTGTGGCAGAGGTGAGGTGGTGCTGTGGGGCCGTAGGAGCAGCGTTCCCTTCCAGGCCAGGGTTGTGGTTAAGCTTTTCATGGGTGAAAATGCGTGTTATGAGGGGGGAGAGAATTGGGAAAAGGAAGAAGAGATTAATAACGACCTTGTTTTGCAAAGGTAAGTTCTCAGTGCTTTATATTTCCTGGCTGCTGGTACTTTCCTGGAGCTCACAGCCTGAACTCCTCTGTACCAGGGACTCTTTGCCTTTGCCCTCCAAATGTTGTTGCGCAAATTCTGGCTGTATCCGACAGCGTTGCCGCCTACCATCGCTGCACGTACCCCCTGCTCCTTGCAGAAAGTTGTCCTGTTCCTCTAGCAGTTAGTCAGGCTGTAAGAATTTATTACTTTTAATCTGCCTTCATTTCTCCCAATCCTTTGAGCCAATTCATCACTTCAACCGCACAATTTAAAGCTCTGTGGTGGGTATAGAGGGAGAATTGATTGCTGCTCAAAGGAGAGGTGTTCCCAGTTTCTGCAGCGTGGCAATTTCGGTGTATTAACACTGAGTGAACAAAAAGCATGATCTTACAGATACTCTATACGCCATCTGCTATTTCATATTATCACAACAAACTAGCAATTCATGGATCTGTCCTCCTTTTCTGACCTTTTCGGCATCCATCACGTTGCATCACTTTGACACTGCTGCATGTTTATGGCTGCCTGCGAAGGAGCATTTCCTACCTCCAGTGACTAATAGGTGGATGCGGGCTGTTTTAGCTCTTTTTTCCCCCCCTTTTCAGTGTCTGCAGTGCTGGAAAATGAGAGTATCCAAGGGCTTTCTGGTGTCAAACCCATGGGCTACAGGAACCGCTCTTCCAGCATGGCAGATGGTGACAGTTCCTACAGCTTAGAGTCGATCATTCGCCAGCTGAACACATTCCACAGCATCATGTGTGACCAGGGTCTGGACCCAGAGATCGTGCAACAGGTCTTCAAGCAGCTCTTCTACATGATCAATGCGGTCGCCCTGAACAACCTCCTGCTGAGGAAGGATGTTTGCTCGTGGAGCACGGGCATGCAGCTAAGGTGGGACGCAGGCTCAGAGCAGGGGTGTACCTGCTTAAGGAAGTTTTGTTAATTTTCTAAGGTGGTGGAAAATAGGAATATAAAAGGTAGTGGTGTCAGTAAGGGGAGAAACTATTTGGATTCAGTAGGAGGCCCATGCAGTGGCAGTTAAAGCTAACCCCCATTGAGTAATGCCCGTGCAATGCCGTTTGCTGTGCCGCTTGTGAATTAAATGCCTATTATGGTAATTATCTCCAGGGTGGGCTTTCCCCAGCCTTGCCTCACCCAGCCTGAGTGGGAAGGCTGCACAGCCCAAAGACTCCACCTGGTGATGTAGGATGGATTACACATTGGGATAGAGCCCTCTCCTTGGTTCCGTCCTGCTGCCGCCTCTGCTGCTTTTAACGCAACAAGCATTGCGGAGTCGAAGGCTCCGATTCTGCAGGTGGATCTTAAAGGCAAAGCCGTGTCTCTGTGTGAAGTGCGTCGAGTGAGGGGCAGGCAAGCAGCAGCACTGACGGCTGCTGGGCTGGGATCAGGGGCCTGTGTGCCCCATGGCTGTCTTAGTGTAGTGTTGTAATAAGGATTGGAATTGGAAAGGACAGCAAGTGCAAACCTGCCCGAAAGAGGTCATGAGTATTTATCAGCCCTGGCATAAATCTATCAGCTTAGTTCTCACTGTAAATGCTTTAAACCTTCCTTTTGCTACCCTCTCCCCTTCCCACGGTGGGTCCTTTGCATGTTCCCCTTGAGCCTGTGAGTGAGCACAGGCAAAGGCATTTTCTGTGTAGATCTCTTCGAAGGTACTGGGTAACTTGAAGGATTTTGTTAGCATTCAAAAGATTAATTTTAATTGACTTTTGAAACTTGAACTTACCTGAATGCTGTAGAAAAGCACGTTCCTCGTGCTGTCCAGCTGTTTGGCTCGTCTATTTCTAAGGTACATAGAGTATAAATTTTGCTTGGAGTCATTGAGTCTGGTTGTCATTTGCCACGTGTGTCACAAACGTGCATCACAAAAAGCCACGTGTACCAGCACTGCAGTGTACCTTGAGTCTCATAGAGTATTTTTGAGATGCTACGGCTTATCTCTCGGCTCACGTCTTGTCTTGGTTGCTTACTCAGGTTTAACATAAGCCAGCTGGAGGAATGGCTGCGTGGGAAGAATCTGCAGCAGAGTGGAGCGGCACAAACTTTGGAGCCCTTGATTCAGGCAGCACAGCTTCTGCAACTGAAAAAGAAAACCTTGGAAGATGCCGAGGCCATCTGCTCCTTGTGCACATCGCTCACGACGCAGCAGGTAGGGAACAGGCCAGAGATTTACACCAGAGGTTACCGATAATTAAAGGAGTGGGGAAGGGGTGGTCTCCTGGTTCCAGCTCTTCTCTGCCCCAACTCAGTGTGCCATTCCCATGGTGGGGACAACTTGTCCTTTTCGGGACTGACCCCTGTCAGAGGTGGTGACCACGGCAGCTCCTCTCTTGCAGTGTTGCTGATGGCATTGGTAGGAGCTCCAGAAGAAATGTTCAAAGATGAAACCCAGCCTTGAGGAGTTTGTGGTGTATAAGTCAGATGCTTGGGATTTTAAGCCCACCTGTTGTCTTTTGCCAGGGACTGACCTGGCCAGGTCTGCAGGATACCCACCAAGGATTCATATTTGGGGCAGGGGGTTGGGAACTGCCCACGTAGGCTGGCTGGATCTGACCTTAAACTTTGAGACTCTGTTCCAGGAGGATATAACCTCGTGTTTTTGGCTAGGCTTAATTTGAGAATGTGGTAGCAAGGGAGAAGCGAGAGGCGTGATCTGATCTTCAGTGATTCTTGGGGACCCTTTCTCCTGTATCTCCATCTCCTCGTTTTGAACCTGTGTTCTTGAGAGAAGCCAGGGGGTGGTAGGGGAGGAGCAGGAGATGAGGGAGCATCAGGAGAAGTGTTGCAGAGGTGACGTGAGAAGTACTGGGAGGTAGTCACCTATTCTGAATCACCCTGTGCCACCATGTGCCAACTGACTGAAGTCCCTGTATAAATCTGTTGTTCAAGTCTATTCCCAAGTCGCAAACGTTGCCACAAGGAGCGACTTTGGCAGGTCCACAGAGGCTCACCATACCTCGCAGCAGGTGAAGGAACGCCAGGATGATACTTGTGCTGCTTCTGCTTCTCAGTAGTGTCACAGGAGACTTGTTATGGCCATATCAAGACAAAGTGTTAGCGGTGCTTTGTGTTCTGGAAAAATTTGACTTCTCATGGCTGTCTGTAATCCTGCTTTGTTTTTGACAGATTGTAAAGATACTTAATCTCTACACTCCTGTGAATGAGTTTGAAGAACGCGTGACAGTAGCTTTCATACGAGACATACAGGTAAATTAAAGGGCTGCGAAGTGGAGGAGATAGTAACAATTTAATACAGGTGTCGTTAGTATTTTGTAATAGGTATTTTGTAATAGGCGTGCTGCTGCATGTTGTCCTGAATTTAGTGCTCTGTGTGTGCACGCACTTACTTGCAACATGCAGCTGCAGGGATAACCAGGCCGTTAATCACAAAGAGCAATAAGCACCTAAGTTCCCAGCTCCGTGAATGCAGTGCTCCTCAGTAGCAATGCAACTAGTAGGGTTGCAGTGCAGAGAAGTAAGGTTGCAGGAGCCAGCGAAGCGTTGGTGAGATAGAGTTACTTTTGAGATACGAGGCAGAAATTAGCAACTACAGGAAAAATAAATAAATTAAAATGAAATTTCTTCTAATACTTGCAAGGGTGAGGCAGGAAATGGAAACAGAAACATGTTCAACTACCCCTAGAATACGTCTCCATCACTGAGCGGCTGAATCAAGTGGCCTGCTGGTATCATGCAGTGCTGCTTTTGCTGTGCAAGGGGGTCCTGTTGTTTCCAAGACCTGTGTCTTGCTTCGTGGTCATGTAGAAAATGCAGCCAAGTTCTTCTGAAGCAACATTTCCTGTAGTCTGTGTAGAAGTTCCTGTAAATATTTGCTCAGAGGAGGGCTGCTGTAACAGAGGACAAAATAGTTCTCACTGGTTTTTGCCATATCTCTAAAACTCTGTACGTTCTCAAACCTTTGATGGTGTTTAACATGGTGTTTAACATGACAAATGCAAAGAAAAGGCAACGACTCTTCCTAAATTTGTTTTCTTCTCCCACACCTCATAGACACACTTGCAAGAGCGAAATGACCCACCGCAGCTGCTCTTAGACTTCAAGCACATGTTCCCAGTTTTGTTCCCATTCAACCCATCCTCCATAACCATGGACTCGATTCACCTCCCTGCTTCTCTCAACTTGGAGTTTCTCAATAAAGTCTGAAGAAAACATAATTAAGTGCACCGCTCCTACCCAGAGACCTCCAGCGAAGAAAGAAAAATCACAAAAGGAATTTAAGGAGCTCTTTAAATATGGACCAGACAGGTTATGGAAGAACCAATACACTGTAATAAATGGATGCTAAGCTGTACAGTAAAAAAGAGACTGATCTGTATGTGATTTTTTTTTTGTAATTTGCAGCTCAGAAATAAGGATACTTGAAATGTAGATTTATTTTTTACTGCTTGATTTTATGTTGACGTCGTTCAAAGCCCATAATCGTCTCCGAAAGCCACTAACAAAAGAAAAGAGGGCTGAGTGGGAGGCAACTTGCTTTGATCTTCATAGGTGTCTATGAAGAAACAACACTTAAATCACAAACAAAATCTGAGACACTTATGCTGCCTTGAAGGACATGTAGTTTGTCTAACAGCTAGGTGGTTTTGTATGTATTAATAACGGGACATGCAATTCTGCCTCATGTTCTTGCTAGTAACTGTATCACGACAGTGAGTTGAGGAGATTGCAGAAAGCATGAGTACATGTTGATCACGCCATTAAGGTAACAGGCTTGAACGCTGCTTGTTTCCACTGACATGGAATTTGTCACAAATTCTGTGTTTAACAAGTGCTGTTGCCTCTCCTGACTACATGCGGTGCACCCGCTTCATGGGAATTCAAATAAAGCGGCAGCTTGGATTTTCTTCCGTTACCAGATTTACATCAGTGACTTGCGAAGGTTTTGTCCTAGTGAAATAATCTCGAGACAAGGGACCTCCTTAGGCCTCCTGCTTTTAGTATAATGAGCATCATCCTGGTCCCTACTGTTGGCTTTCTCTGTGCTTTAGAAGTGAAAAACTTCCATCCTGTGGCTATCGAGGTTCTTAGACCTCTTACCTGGCCTGCATCAGAATCTCATAGATAAGACATGCCAAGGCAACTCAGTTTAATCATCAGGCCCCCAGTCCTTAGTATGTTCAGTGGGTCAGTCCTAGCCGTAGCAGTCCATGGAAAAATCTGATTCAATCCGAAATTTTACCAGTCGCGCAAAGACAGGGCTTAGATCAGTGAAGAATACTTTAAAAAAAAAAAAGTTTTAAAACAAAAGAGGGTGGATAAGCAATGAAATGTTTTAACACAAAACAGTTGTAAGATAGTGTGTTAGCAATGTTAAGCCATTTCTTTAAGAGTGAACACGAACTCTTCGTCCACAACAACCTTTAAGCGAGTAATTGCAACCAGTTCAAATTCTGTTAGGATTTCTGTTACCTAACTTACAAATTAAAACAAACCCAACCCTCTGACCTCCCCAGGTCAATGTTGAAAGGGGCCAGCTACTCAGAGAGGCGGTTGTTGATTTTTTCCTTGGTGCCTGTCATGGCGTGTTGAATTCTCAGTTACCGCAGAGCTGCTCTCCTTGCCGAGAACGGGAAAAGGTGGGTTCCCGAGGCGGAGCAATGCCGTGCAGTGATCCTGATGGTGATACTTCTGCCGTAGCTCAGCGTGCCAAAAAGCAGCGAGGATGTTTGGCAGCAGCGAAAGCCCCACTAATCCTAGCGCTGCGAGTGTTTTGTGCTTTCCGCTTCCACGATGGTCTTGTCTACGTGGGTCTTGGCTTACCTGCCTTTGCGGTTGCGGTTCCTGAAGTCACAGCAATTCCACGACGATTAAGTGCTTTCACAAAAACCTCTCTGCGCCTGACTCCTTGTAGTTGGTGTAAATCATACCCAAACAGCAAATTTATCATCGGGTAACCCTGTCTGCTCAGAGGATTAAAATAGAATGTGAGGTCTCTTGAAGATAGCACTAAATCCCACCATGCTGCAGTCGCCTTTTTAGATAAGGAGTGTGTTTTGATTTAAACGTGGTGTATATAATCTATGTATATACAAACTGTAACAGTCCTGTATGTACTATATATGTATATTACTATCCAAAAAGCACATTTTTAAAGAAAAAGTTGAGTGCTGTGAAGAATTATATTGGTCTATGCCGGTGGGTGAATACCTTGTTTCACATGGACTGGTTTCGTACGGCTGTTACCAGAGAAGGCCATTCCCTAGGGAGAAGTTATCTTTTTCTCTAATCATCACGCAGCTAATTATAGAAGAAAATTTATTGCTTGTATAGTACCAGCACTACCTCCAAACTACAGTCCTTGAGCATCTGCATCTACTGCGTATATTCAGTAGTGCCTTCATCACCCCTCCATACACAATAAGGCCACCATTTTGCTGTCTGTGCCCAGCAAGCCCATGCTCCTCTGTCACTTGCTCAGCTACAATATTTTTATTTATTGTATCTACCTCTTTTCACGTTTTGCAAATGAATTGTTTTGCAATGAATTTAATTTTTTTTTAATTGTATCTTATCCCTTTTTTCCCCCACGGTATAGTAGTCGTCACGATTTAAAAAATAATAAAAAAAAATGATTCAAAGCAGAATTCAGTCTTTCTGTAAGGCGTTTTTAACATAGAGCTATTCCTCAGAATGCATCTTAGGCTAGCAGTTTTCTCTCAGGCTCTTCAGGTCTCTACCTCTCTCTGATGTAAATTATTCAGAGTTCAATTGCCAACAGATTGATTAAATCAACGCTTAGGCTAAATGGCAGATTGCTGCAGAACCCTCTTGCACAACGATTTTGTTGCTGATCACAATTATAAACTGTGGTTAATGGTCTTCTAGGGGATGATGGTCTTTCACGGGCGTTTTCAACATTGTAATTTATACGTACAACAAAGAGACTTTTATTAAAAACTCTTGGTGTATGTGTAGATGGGAACTGAGATTTAATGTCTTTATCTGTGATGATGTAGTTTATCCATCAACACCCATCTGCAAGAGGACTCCGTATGAAATATCTTTGTTACCTTTTCTGTTAGCAGTTTTTTAGATTTGTTTTTAAATGTTACTTTCATTAAATTGCTATGCTCAAGCACCCCTTTTCTCTCCTCAGATTGGCACTTTAAAGAGCAAATTTAACACAAAGCATGGCTTTGAGAAAGCTGGCTCTTTTCCAGATCTGTATTTTTAAATACGGGTTATGAAGTTGAGCATTTTCTCACTGTGTGTCTTTAGCTGTTACTAAGGTAACTGACTTCTCAACTGCTCTTTCTCGGAAACAAGCGTTAAAAAGTGGGAATATTTTTGTTGTTCTGCCATAAAAAGTTGTGTGTGGATTTGTAAGTCTGCTTATACAACTCTCACTCTGAGGAGGTCTGCAAAACCGCTTTGAAGTTCCTAGCAAAAAACCAATATGGACCTGTGCTGATTTTTGGCTGTGTATGTCAGAAAAGCACTGTTGAGAATAAAAAAACCCTCAAAACCTCTTTAATCCTCCCCCCCAAAAAAAACCCCACCCCAAACCACACAAACCACCACTACGCAACCCACCCTTCACACTTGAGTTCAGACGTGTGCTGTCTGACCTCCGAGAAGCGTCCAGGACAACATATGTGCTTCGTTTTCACCGGAAACTTGCTTTGATTTCCGCCCCCCACCCTCCTTTATTTTTCTTTTATTGGCATTTCGTGGCTGAGGTTGCTTATCTTTCGGCCGGTGAAGCTGTAGTAGTAGTTGACTGTAGAAAAAGAACATTAGAGCTTAAGACTGAATGAATGCAATCCTACATCACAAACATTTTTTGCTTGTACAGCTTAGTCCACTGCTGCTCAAAGGACTTCTCTTGTGAGTGAAACACTAACAAAATGAGGGGCACCTTTTGGAGCTTAAGTGTAGCGGGTGCCTTTGCTGACACTGCAATTCCAACACTGAAATCGCAGCGCTACCTGATGTCTTTGCAATCTATGGCCCTCCATTTTTTTGCAAAAGATACAAGTGGCAAAGATGCACTGGAAACAGCGCGTGGTTTTCCTCCATTTTCAACAGTAAATGAACAAAACTGCAAACTTACTCTTTCAGACTAGCTGCAAAATTAGCATTTTGCTGTTGCATATAAATATAACCTCATTGAAATGAATTGCATGAACTGCCATGAATCTTTTTCTTCCGACTTCATTGATTCACGTATATTACAGTCATAAATAGATTTTTTTTTCCCCCTAAAAGAAGTTCTAGCAATGTAGATCTTCAGTAAAACCAACCAGAGGGCACATTCTGCAACGAGCATACAATTTGTTTCAAAATGTAAATGCCGGTGGACAAAATCTTTGAAGCTCAGTTGAAATTAGAAGAAAACTAAGTATCAAAAAATGTGTTACTACCGTGCAATGTCTAGTTTGTTTGGGGGGGCTGGAGGGAGAGTTGTGAAGTCTCATTACCTTAACAAGCAGAAGGTATAGCTGCACTCAGAAAAGTTGAATGATCTACAGGCATCGATACTGTAGATGAAATACTACTGCTTATAAAATATCTTTTCCATTTTGAACAAATCTGTAAACTACACCTTTGTTTATAGGAAAATGCTTGTAATAGTCACTGTAATATTCAGCTGTGGATAAAAGAAAATTTGTGAAATAAACACTTTTGAAGAAACGGTGGCTTTCGGTCAAAAATGCGAATGTGAAAAACGGGCCTCTCAGTGTTTGCTTCTCCATATTGGAAACATTCCTATTTAAAAATTATGAAGTACTTTACAAACACGAGTGAGCAGACTCAAAGCTTTTGCTTAGGACTTTGAAAGGCTTAGAAGTTATAACTTAAATTTCAGAGGGGCTTGAATCTCGTAAGCTAATTAGAACCCCATCGAGGGGGAATCTTGCGGCCGTGAAGGCCGCTGCAGATGGATGGAGATGGTGGGGTGCGGATTTGTGGGTGATGAGTTGATGGCAGAGAGAGAAAATGCGGTAAAACCTTCTGCTGTTTTTAAAAGATGAAGTTGCCTGTTGCTGTACGTTGACGGATCACTGGGGTTATGTAGGGAAAGCAGCTGAGATTTTTTTTTTTTTTNTCAATATGTGCCATTGTTTGAAGAGTGTCCGTTTTGCCTGTATCTGATTGAGGCGAATGCTTCCGGAATGTCTAAAAACATGATACATGGTCTTATGGAAAATTTAAGATTTTGTTAATCTATGATACGTCAAGCAGGTCTGGAAACAATGCTACAGAGAAAAGTTTTTTTTTTTTTTTTAATCAAAACTGGGATTGCTCACAGGCGTACGCCCTCTAGAAGCTGCGTAAAGCTGAAATTGCATCGATAAAGAGATGGGGCAGTTTTTATTTGGTTTTACTGATCCTCCCCTCGTCTCCCCAACAGCCTGAATGGTTCCACGGAAGGTTTTGTGCCCATCGGTCGCCCCTCAACGTCCGCTCTCAACCACCAGAACCCTGAGGGGTGCTTTTTGTGGACCCCCCACCCCGGCTGCAGTGGAGAGGGGACCCGGGGAAGGGCAGCAGGAGGCAAATCCACCAAGGTTAACGCTTGGAAATGGGGGCAGCGCCGGGCCAGCCGCGGACGGCGGAGCAGCTCGGGGCTCCAAACATCCCCCGAAGCCCCAGGCGTTCGGGGCGGGTGACTTCGCCTCGTGAGGGCGCGGAGCAGCCCTCGGGGCTCCCGGGGCCGGCCCTGCCCTCCGCCCGCGGGGCTCCGGTGCCTTACCCAGCGCAAGTTTCCTCAGCGCTCCCGCGGGACCCGGCCTGGTCACTCCTCACGGAGCGGGCGGGAAAGGCCCCGTCCCACCGCCGTTACGGGGGCAATGCCGCGGGCAGGGCGCCCCGCCCGCCGTTTCCTCCGCCGCCGATTCGCCTAAGGGTGGCAGGCGAGGAGGGAGAAATCAAACCGAGTTAGAAGTGAAGTAATTAAAGGGGAGGGGGTGGGAATAATTTTAATTACATTTGAAAGTGCCGCCTGCGCGTGTCTGCCTTCTCCGCCCCCTACGTGGCGAATGTGCGGCGGGTCAGGCGCAGGCGCGGCAGACGGCGGAGCGGAGCGGCCATGGCGCTGCTGCGGGGTGAGCTCCTGTCAGGCCGCGGCGCGGCGGGGTGGGGGATGGCTCTTCCCCCGGTCCTCGTGAGCGAGGGTGCTGTGGCCGCTGGTCCGTGACGGGGAGCGGGGCCCGGGCAGGCTCCGTGAGAACGGGTCGGTCTAGCGAAGAGGCTGGGCCGGGTCTGAGGGAAAAAGGTGGCGGGCGGTGCCGCCGCTGTCGCGCCCGGGGCCTCGCCGGGGCGGGCCCTGCCCTGCCCTGCCCGCAAGGGGAGCCCGGTTGTAGGGGCCCGTAAGCCGGCGGCAGCTCTCGTCGTCCGTCAGAAAACCCAAAATGGAGCCTCCGAGGCCGTTCCTGTCCCTCCGGGGGTAATGAGGGTCTTGGCTTACCTGCC
>VZSC01005082.1:22752-46401 GCA_013398225.1 Steatornis caripensis
GGGGGGGGGGGGGGGGCGCGCAGCATCCGTGCGCCAAGCAGCTGGAAAGAAGAAACGCCACCGTTCAAAAACCACGGAGCTGCCTTGGGTGCAGAGGGTGGCAAAGGGGCACGGGGTGCGGGTCGCAAGGCGCTCTGCGTCGGGCCCTGTTGGAATGCGTGATCGATATTCTGCGGCGCTTAAGCCAGTTGCGGTACAACCCAACCCGTAGCGAAGGGTACGGGTGCACGTCCCGTAACGGCCGTGCTTTCCTACCGGGACTGGGAGCGGCCCTTGAAGTGTCAGTGGGTGAAAGTTTCTTCTGTCGCAACCGGCCTGCGTTAGTAACGGCACAGGATAACCTCTGTAAGTGCCAGCGGTTCCTAGAAGTGCTTTGTGCACAAAAGCCCTTTATGCTCTTGCGAGGTTTAAGTTTTGTGTCTCTTAAAAGTGAGGTGAATACACCCAGTAACACCTCATCTTGTTGAAAACCAAGATTTGTTGAAATAGGGCTTTCTCCCTGTTTGACAGTGCGTTGCTGCTTGAGAGACCGTTCCTAAATAATAAGGTGTGTGTAAGTGGTTTGAGGTGGCAGTGCAGAAAGCCTGTCTAGTCAGTGTTACAGTCATTCTGTATTGCTCTACTGAACCAGGTAATACAGAGAGCAGCTTTGTCCGTGCTTGTTTGATGTTTGTTTTCTGGGCCTGTTTCAGGATCTCTCGTCTCGTGCCGCAGTATTTTTCATACGCTATTCTTGCTCCTCGATTTTTATTTTTAGGTTAATGATTGTCTTTTGGGCCTTCACAAGAGGATCTGACAAAGAAATATTTTCACGCCAGGCACATTTGAGAAGTGTTGGGGGGGTAGAGAATGTTTCAGACGTATAATAGCAGATCCCCATTTGGCAGCAAGCGGTTAACAAAACCAGCTTAAAAGATTGCGTGGATTGAGTGAGTGATAAGGATTTGGAGTGACCTTTGCTTTCCAGCCCCACAAGTTTGCAGATCCCTGTGTGTTCGGTAGAGTTCTGCTCTCATCCAATGTTTATCACCTTGGAAAAACGCAAAGACTCTGGAAGTCTTGCCATGGTACTGTGGGACCATACTAATTAACGGGGACTTAGGAAGAGCTGTCAAAGGCTGGTCCTTTCTCACTCAGGACTTCAGCCACTCCTTGTTGCCACTCCTGAAGCTTTGTGGAGAGAGTGGGATTTGTAGACGTCTCTCCAATCAAGCAAAATCAGGCAGGCTCTTGAGTAATATACCCTTAGGGGAACGGCTCTGCGGTCAGTTTAATTCAACGTAACTCAATGCGGGCTGTGCTGCTGCTTCTTCCCTTGCTGGTTCAGTCCAGCTTTCTCTGTTCGTCTCGAATTACCGTTTTATTGAGCAGCCAGAAAGTGAACTCGGGCCCAGAACTGATCCAAGTGAAAATTAGCCCCTCGTTTTCTGATGACTCTGGCTTAGCCTTCAGTGACTGCAGTTGTGTGATCTGCTCTGGTTTACGCTTTGGCTGTCGTGAAGTGGGCAGCAGCGAGCAGCCTCGGTGGGAGACAGAGAGAGATGTTGTTATTTGTGTGAAAGGAAGGTTTAAGGGCAAAGTTCCATCCTCGCCCCCAGGCTGTCTGTTTGTAGGGCAACACGGTGTGTGATTCAGCAAATAATGTGGATAACCGACAGCCCGGCCGCAAGGGAGGAGAGCAAGTTCATTTGGCTTGGTCAGGTCCCTGAGCTGGTCTGCAGCAAAGCCTTGTGATCTGCTATTGTGGGCACAGCTTTGGAGGAGACGGAGGGACAGGACTCAGTGGGCAGGAGGAGCGGTGGCAAGATGAGCGTCGAGGCGTGCTTTGCTGCAGGGAAGATAAGCTTAGGAACACGAGATCATCCTTGAAAGAGCTTACGGTCTTTCTTTTTATGAGCGCTGTTAACATCTGATGAAGACTCAACATTCCATCAGTTATTGGTAATGCAATACATTTTGGATAGTTAAGTGAAAACCGCTGGTGTAAATTTAAATCTGTGACCTGAACACTTAGAAAGTCCAGGAACTACTCCTGAAGTGACTGTGTTGAACACATTTGTTTTCCGTAAACATAAATCAGTTAAAGCATCCTTACCTTTGTTAAAAAAGCTTGTAGGGGCTCACACCTTATGCCTGTTAGTAGTTTTAAGCTTTTATTGGGGAAAAAAAAGAAGTACAACCAAAGTGAAAAAAATGCAGTCACTGGATTAAGAATTGTTTTGGATTAAATTGAATAGCTTGCTGGTATCAGTGGAATGATGATTAAATGAAGAGTGAACAACGATGGTGAATGTAGCAGACATGGTGTGTGTGCAGGGGGTGAGTTCCGAGCGTTTGCTCCAAGCCCGGGTACAGGACCTTCCCCACAGTACCAGCCTTGGTGCTTTTCAGACCTCTGAATATACAGAGGCCTCTTGAGATAACGTGGTTTTAGTGACTGTGGTGTTCCCTCTACCCTTAAAAACCCAGAGTGGGTTTTTTTGGTGAATAATGGTTAGCAGCTATTTATTCCTTTGAGGACATAAATTCTGCTTCTCACAGTATTTGCAGTCACTGTGTCAGCACCGCATTTTAAGGGAGCAGCAGTAGCGTGCTTACAGCAAAGATGTCTTTTTAAGGCCGCTTGGGTACCCCAGAGAGAAGCCCGTGGGCGGCATCAGGGTGTGAGGGTGTTACTCTGTTTTGCCGTTGCCGTGGCTTTGAAAGCCGTGTTTGTTTTTCGCCTTCATCTCTGTCCTTGAAGCTGCAATTCTTGCTTAGTCTACTTCAGGGTGTTTCCCAGATGATCTTCTGAGCGTAGTCACTGCCTGTTTCACATCCCAGCGTTGTGTTCAAGTCCTCGCCAGTGGAGCAAACTTGACCTTCATGAGTTTGGAAAGTCCTTTGCTGTAAACCGCGTAGTCTGGGATCCGAATACACGAGAGGCGGAGGAGCACGCTCCCTCTGACAAACCAGCCAGAGAGTACGGCTCGCACAGCCTCTCACAAAAAGCCTGAAAACAGTGTTCGTTTGCAGCTTAATGAACAGGAATTTTCATTCGCCTTCATTCTTACGTTTGCATCTATCCTTCTGGCGTTACTTAAAATAAACGTGGATGTTGCACGGCAGCTGTAGGAAAGGGGGGGTGCGGGCTCTGTCGTTCAACTGGGGGAAAGTTCGCAGGCTGCCTCCCGCGTGTGTCCGCACGCAGAAGCAGAGGGCCGCTGCGACAGGCGCTCAGTACGTGTTTGGTTTGGGTCACAGGCAGCTTCCCCCAACCTGAAATTCGTACAGACTACTTCTGGCCCGTGCATTTGTACTCACGTGCTTCCACACGCTCTCCCGTCTATTGAAAACGGGATTTTCTTCTCAGAAACCGGAAGACCGATGCTAATGCTGTTTAGATGACCTATGTAATTCTAGAAATAGCATAATATTTTTGATCATGGAATGGTTTTCCTCTTAAGTTAAAGGAATCGGACTTAAAATGCATATAAAAGTTTTTTTTGTTTTGCTTTATTGTTGTGGGTTTTTTTTTCTTTGTGAGAACCGTTGCACAGTATGAGCCAAAACCCAGATTTTTCTAAGATGAGGGAATGGCCTCTTTGTTTCTTAAAGCGACTGTTCCTCATCTGAGGACATCTTAAAACAACTCATCCTCATCTTGTTTCGCAGGTGTCCACTGTGGGATTTATTGGATGTTACTTTCGTGCTTTCAGCACGCTGGCATTAATGTCTGATGTGGTGTGGCAGCCTCCTTTGTCTGTCTGGTGTGCAAACTACCTGTTTGGTTTTTCAAACCTCTTCATGGAAAAGAGGTATTTCTGGAACCTTCCAAGCTTTTCTTTCCGACAGTTAACACCTTCCCTGTCTAAAGCATTGCTGTATCTTACTTGTCTTGAACTGCGTGCGTTCTATATTTATTTACGAAGCCTCTTGTGAATTGGGGATGTTACCCAGTTGAGGCTGACTTGGTGATTTTCTTTTGTCAGACCCCCCGCGTCTGAATAATTCTTGCTTCTCTTGCAGGTGTATTCATTGTTGCAGCGAAGCGAACTCCTTTCGGGACCTATGGAGGTTTGCTGAAGAACTTCACAGCCACTGATCTGACCGAACATGCTGCTCGAGCTGCGCTGGCTGCTGGCAAGGTCTCTCCTGAGATCATCGACAGTGTCATTGTCGGCAATGTCATGCAGGTTGGTAGAATGGAAGATTACTGCTCTGTGATTATTTCAGTCGTCTCCTCTGGTGTGGTCCTATACATAGTTACGTCTGCTTTGCAGCCGAGAATAAAACGAGGGAGTCGAAATGGAAGGGGTAGGTGGCGTTTATGGTGTACTGGTTCCTGTTCACGTTCAAGGGACGTACCCTGCGTGATTTGTGATATTATTGGGAGCGAGGCTTAGCTTTCTTTTTCAGTACCAAAAGTAGTTTAAACTACTAGGACAAGCTGATTTAAAGGTGTGAGTTCAGTATACGGTTAGTTGGTAATCCCTGGTGCTTTTTTCCTATTTTAACGGCTCGAGCTGTGTACCTCAAATGATCGGTGAGTTTTCACAGAACTCTGTAAATGCCTTTCTTTCTGGAGACTGTAACTGATTTGAGCACATTTCCCTTGAGTTTTCTAAACAGATTTTTTTGGTTTTTTGAGTGAATATGAGTTTACTTTGAGCTGGAAGGGTACATGCCTTGATTGGCAGAGACATTTGGACAATCTTATCTTTTCCAAAGAGCTTGTGATGTAGACACCGCTGTGTGCAGGGCACCAGCACTGCAAAACTGCAGTTACCCACGTGTCTGGATTAGGGTCTTTGTTTAGGCCAGACAGCAGAGAGCATTTCTGGTTTTTTGTTTTGTATTCTGACTTCACCGTTATTAAGGGTAGGCACTCATACTTTGCACTGAGTGTTTCAAGGGTGCAGAAGAAACAAATACTTGAGAACTTTCATGATAAGTGAGCAAACACGGAGTACTCCTTCCGAAGGATTTTCAGCCAAAAGAGTGGCCTTTGATTCTTGTCTCCTACATCAGATTTACCTACACATGAGCTACCATCTCAGCTTCTTTTATGCCACTTTTTAGGTTTTGCAAGAACTGTTTGTGGCCTAGGGAAAAAAAAAATTGCTGCATCCAAATCTCTTGTGATGCTTTCACAGAAATAGTAGCACTCTCCTAATAAAAAATGTCTTTTTATGTTGAAATTACATTTCTTCTCCTTTGCGTCATACTTCCCCACCCCAGTACATTTTCTTCTTTTAGTCCTGGATTCCTTTTTTAAGTATTATTTGATTAAGTTTAAGGAATTATGAATGTATGACCATTTCAAACTTCCCTTCTTCAGCAGAAGTGGCTTGATTAAGTCTTTTATTTTTTTCTGACTTGCATTGGCAAGTAGCATTGTGTACAGAACTTTGCCTTTATAATACGTATTAGCTGAGGGCACGATCCCCAAGAGCATAAGCGTTCTCTCTGTTTGGAAAACATCCGTTACAAACCTATAGCAGTGCTGTTACAATTTTTTAGTCTGTACCTGTACTTGCTGTCATCTGTCGACTCAGTAGTTGAAATGCAGAAGCCTAATTGGTTTTGTTCATCTGATGATAGAGCCCGGCTTATTAAAGGAGTGGGTTCTGAAGCAAACTGCTCTGTGTGTGGTACTTTGGTTTTCAAATAGGAATGCGATAGAACCATCTTTTGGAGGAGGGAGATTTCATTGCTGGAACCAGTCCGGTGTCCAGTTAGAGCATAAGATTTATGTGATTTCACGAATTGGATATGAAGCAGCAATGGCAGCTCCAGGTTTTCTGCGCTGTCTGGTTTTGGGAGGGACTGTCCTGTTAGTCTAGCGGTTTTAATTTACCTTGAAATAATTGCTGCTTGCCGTTTGGGATCTGGTCTTATGTCAGTCTGTTGTGTGTTTGCTGTTTTGAAAATAAAAGGTAAGGGAAAACATAAGACTACTAAGTCGCTGGCTTCAGTCTTAACATCTGTAGTCCCATTTTTGGCCTGATGTGTAGCCTTTACGACACAGCCGTTCTTTGAGATGCATGTTAAGACACTGGACCTTTTTGATCATATAGGACGGTGTGTTTTTGAAGTGAGTCATGACTTAGGATTTCTGTTGAACGTGCGCCGTCTTCTGTCAGTGGTGCGATCACACCATTCTGACTTTTCATCAACGCTTTTACTTTCCAAATAAATGAGACTGTAACGAAGCCTCTTATTTGTTCTGTCTGCAGAGCTCTGCAGATGGAATTTATATTGCAAGACATGTTGGTTTACGCGTGGGAGTTCCTGTCCCGGTTCCAGCCCTCACTGTCAACAGACTTTGTGGCTCTGGTTTCCAAGCCATTGCCAATGGATGTCAGGTACAAAACTCTTTTTTTTTTTTTTCTGTATTAGTTGTAACTTTTATCAGGCTGTTAACATGAGAGAAGAGACGTGTAGAAACGTGTACTTTGTGTTTGGGATGAGTCTTAACATGGATTTTTAGTGACCACTGGTAGACACTTCTTACTGGCCTGCATGGTTTTGTGCAAGAGTTCAGCCTCTACAGTGCCGTGTTTTGCGGTTGGCTTTAGAAATCATCAGTGTAGCTATTTTGAGTTTAAGATAAGGAATGCAACAAGTGTTAGCCAGTGAAATAGAGCTCAGCTGTGCAATAGTAGCATTCTGTGACCCTGTTTGTGTGAATTGGAATTACTGGACATCCCAACCGCAACGGGAGGCTTTCGTCTTTTGATCTTTGTTTATATTCTCACCTAGCTAGCTGTGTAAGCAGCAGCCTCTCTTTTTTAAGTGTCTTTTTGTTCAAAGATCCAAACCCTCTCGTGAGTTAGNTGTGAGTTAGAAAATTTGTAGTGTCACTTATTCTAAAATAGAAGAAAATCAACTTTTCTTGGAGTGTGTGGGGGGGGGGGAAGTTCAACCATCTGTGAACCTAACCACACAAGCGTGCAGATGCTTAACGGCTTTGTTCCTCAGTCCTGTCACATGTGCGCGCCCATATTCTCTTCCTCNCGTGAGTTAGAAAATTTGTAGCGTCACTTATTCTAAAATAGCAGAAAATCAACTTCTCTTGGAGTGTTGATGTGGGGAAAGTTGAACCATCTGTGAACCTAACCACACAAGCATGCAGATGCTTAACGGCTTTGTTCCTCAGTCCTGTCACATGTGCGCGCCCATATTCTCTTCCTCCCTCATTGATGCAATCATTCCTTGCTGAAAGGAGGAAGAAGGAACACGTAATGAAAGAGGCAGACCCCAATCTTAATAGAAAGGTAAACCCTTCATAAATGTACCCGTGGCTAAGCGTGAATTCATTCTGTGTGTGTGACTTTGTAGGTGACGAGGTCTTTTTCCAAAACAGTTATTTTAACGAAACAACAATTGTTTTAACAACAACAACAAAAGTTGTTGTCTTTTTCAAAAGCAGCAAACTAAATCCTGGATCTGTTTTGTTTTTCTGTTAACAGGAAATTTGCCTTAATGACTCAGAAGTTGTTCTGTGTGGTGGAGCTGAAAATATGAGCCAGGCTCCGTATGCAGTTCGAAATATTCGATTTGGAACCAGATTAGGAGCAGAACTCAAGGTCTAGTACTTTTCTTTACTACTTTTTTTCCTCTGAATAAAGTGTTGTTTACAGAGCAAGGTAAATTATGGGGCCTGTAGACACTGTATCTTTGCAAATGAAATTATTGGAGATTAGATCCAGATTTAGTTGTTCAAAGCATTTAACCAGTATTCAGACGTTACCAAAACAGTAGGTTCAGGCAATTTCATTAAGCATGCCCGTTTTCTAGCTTTTCCAAAACCATATTTGAATTCCTGTTCCATGTTAAACGTATCAGTGAACACTTAGACACAAAACTTAGTTCACTTGGTGCATCCCATCAAAGTACCGTGTGTAATATAAAAACTTGTCAGAGGCTGTGGAAGAGGCGTACGCAGTATAGGTAAAGCTAGGAAGGCTAGCAGTGGGTAGGTAGACTGGTAAAGAACATGTATACCTCCAAGTTGTAAGCATCTCTCAATTTTTAAAATGGAAACTTGAAATGAAATCCATTGATAGATAAGTTATTTTTACATTTTCTTCTGAAGCTCTGTCATCTTAGTGAATAGTGTGGGAAATTTGCCGCAGGATCCAGTTCTGCTCTGGTAATTACCGTTTATTAAGTGGACCACAACCAACGTCAAAACGCTGAGTTAGGATATTTCAGTGTTTCAGCCCTTTGTTTTTTCTACACTTTTTTTCCATTATGAAAGTGGTGAACGTGAAGTTTGCTTGACTCTGTTCTGTGAAACTTGTGGGACCCTGTGAGTAAGCCTCGGTTCCTAAAGAGAACACCTTCACAAGGCTGCTGATAACACTGGCACTCCATAGGTGCCGCTGACTTCTTATCGTGAAGATAGTTGAATTATACGGTTGCGGGTGAATGAGTCATTTACTGGTGACGGGGAGATGACAAAACCCATCTGAACTGACTGCCCTTGCCTTTATCAGGTTAGGTGAAGTTAGACTTGGATCTTTTCTCATCTGAAGTGTTTTTTACCCACAGAAACCTTTGACTCAAGTAAGGTGATTTTACCTGACAGTAGAGAAAGAGCCAAAGAATCAGTAGGCTGCTGGGCCTTTTCAGTTCCTCACCTTCTTGGTAACCAGAAAGACAGGTGTGTTTTCTCCTAGGTCTTCCATAAATAATTCATGCAGCAGTGAAGTACGCTGAAATGCTGAGGATCATAGGCTTGTTCCCAACCTCTCAGGGCCGCGTATGAGTGGGAAGAACCACGCTAGAGCACAACATAGATTAACTAAAGTAACACACAAGAACTTGCACGCTATTCTGCAGCGTATTTGTTCGAATTTAAATAAAGTATCTGTAAGTAACCTGCATTAATTTTACAAAGAGACATTAGTTTCCAAGAGGCTGCTGAATAATTAGGAACCATCAATAATAAGTGCTAATATTGCTATGCTTTATAATTTTCTTTTCATAATGTTCCATGCAGTTGGAAGACACATTGTGGGAAGGTCTAACAGATACGCATGTTAAAATGCCTATGGCGATTACAGCTGAAAATCTGGCTGCAAAATACAACATCACGCGAGAGGACTGTGACCAATATGCGTTCAAAACGCAACAGAGGTGCAAAGCTGGTTAGTAAATTCAGGAATGGAAGTGTTTATATGATACTAGTTTCAAACCTCGTCAGGTTTTAGCATCGATTCAAAGTGTTTTTAAGTTTTGTGTAGCTCATGTGTCGCAGCGTAATTTGTCTGTTGGTTTGCGGATGCTGTAACTCATGCTTTTGTTTGCCTTGTCCTACGGGGTTTGACTTTGAATATAGTGAGTCAGGTGCTGTGCCCATCAGCGGAAGTAACGAGCCCCTTTCCACTGGCCGGCTGCGTCGTCTCCATGGGCATTCCATAGCTGTTCAGGCAGCAAATGCCATTGGCCTGTCACATGTCACCTCCTGCCTGAACAGGATTCGTGCTCGTGAATGCAGCTTGTTGGTGCCCCTTCGGGGGGGAATGCCTTGCCCTTGCGCTTGTCTTCCCTGCAGCAGAGCAGCCTTGTCCCAGGCATGCCTGACTTCCCTCCTCTCTCTCCTCTCCACTGCTGAACAGTCCTCGCCCACAGCAACCCGCATCCTTCTTGCGTGCCAGCATGTGCTATAACTGATACATATTTTTCTTTCTTTTGCAAACTGTATGCTACTCTACAACCCTTGAACAGTTAGAGCAGCTGGAATCTGAAGAGGGCATACTCGTTCAGGACCTGTGGTTAAACTCTTCTCTGGGTGGTTTACGTGGCCGAAGCCATAACTCAGAGGCATTGGGTTGCTGTGAAACTAACTGATGTTGTAAACAAGATGGTAGGGGAAAAGCCAGTAGAACGTGTAGTGGTCGTCCTGGGGCTTCAACATACAGTGCACCCCGAAGGTGGACGTAAGAAGCAAAGATCTAGGCATACTTTTAGATTCTGATGGTGCTTTTTAACAGCTGCTACTCTTGAAGAAAGATTTTGTTGGGGTTTTTTTTCCCAATGGCTGTAGCAGTGCTTTTTGTAACTTATCTCAGTCATGCGTTACCTTCCCTGCCGATCTTGTTAGCTAACTCCTGCCGTTCCTGGAACCTTTGCTAGAAACTGTGCCTCTGAAGAGGCTTTTCCTCCTTTCTTGTTTTCTAGGATTTTGCCTTGTTTGGTTTTTTTATTTCTGCTTGTTATGACCAGTTCATCTTCTTCCACACTGAAGAGGGAGGCCTGTGGCTGATTAGGAAAAAAAAAAAAAAAGACTTTGTAGAATTTATTGAGAAAGTTCAGGGGTAGCTAAGCAACATCAGATCTGGCAATACTGGCAATATAGTGTCTTCATTTTCAATCCCTTAGGGTTGCACTTGTGGAATGATTTGAAGGGGCTGGAGTTGTTGGTTCAGTTTTGGGAGATTGGAGTTGTTTTGGTTTTAAATCGGTGTGTTCACATCAACATTGTGCACAGAAAAGGTAGCGTTTCGTTGCCTGAATATTGGCGTCTAATCTCATTTTAGGCAATGTGGCCAGACGCTCTTATGGGCATCTTGGATACCTACAATGCCTTGAATTTTCTCGAGTTGTTTAGGCAGCTGGATCCCATCCTAAGATCGTGACTTGACTGTGAGATCCTGTGGAGGAGCAGCTTGGGCAGGATTTTAATTAATACACAATAGCTTATGCTGGTTATCAATAGAAAAAATGTGGCTCAGGATCTTGTTCCCTGTTCCTCTCTGATTTAGGGTCAGGGTTAGGGTTTAGGGTCAGGGTTAGGATTAGTGTGAGTTAGAGTGAGATTTACAGCTGCTTGACTCTCCGATAAGTGACAGAGCTGTAGAATAAAGCAACAATACAGGGGGATATGTACCAAAAATAAATCTAGTGGTTAAAAAAAAAAAGAGAGAGTTCAGTTACTCAAAGCTGAAACAACATTTTCATATGTGAGTCTTTCTTTGAAGAAGTTTGAGAATGTATTTGTAGAGTTTTTGCCCAGTTTCTAAAAAACCCAAACAAACAATAAAACACCAACCAGCCTATTTAAACAAAATAAAGCATAAACAGTACTGTCCCTGAACTCTTGGTTAAAATAGAGCAAAAGTTGTGTGCACATGAAAATAGGATTATTTGCCATGCTGTGCAATCATCTTGATATTTTTATCAGAGTCCTTTTATTTTCCTTTTTATGGCTGCAGCTCATGATGCTGGTTACTTTAATGCTGAGATGGCGCCAATTGAAGTGAAAACGAAAAAGGGGAAAGAAAGTATGCAAAAGGACGAGCACCCAAAACCGCAGACCACTCTGGAACAATTGGCAAAACTCCCGTCTGTCTTTAAAAAAGATGGAACGGTCACTGCTGGGAATGCTTCAGTGAGTACATCGAAGACTTCGGTTGTGAAAGTGCCACCTCTAAGGTTCCCCAAATTTATTGTCACTGTATTTGTGTCTCAATGAGCCACCTTTGGCTGTCAGCAGTGTCTCCTGTTGAAAATGATTTCTGATTCTGCGACTGAATGCCCCTGGTCGATGGCAGGGAATCCTTCAGTCTGCTGCTGTGTCCTAAAATTTGCTTTTGTGGATTGTTACTGTTCTTTTGGAAAGGCATTGACACTTCCTCATCAGCCGTGAATTATGCAGGTGATACCTGCAGGGGCTGTGTAGAATTAACAATTCTGCTTTCTTTTGGGAGCAGTGATTACCGAACATTCGCTTTACAAATCACCCATTATATTAGTGGGCATGCTGCTGCTGCTCGTCTTTTACCGCATTTGGTATCCTCTGGAGTCCAAACCACATTTTGCTCTTACCCAGAGTAGACTGGGTGCTTAGCAGCACAACATTATGGAATGTTCCTCTTGCAGTCATTATCTTAATCAATTGATGAATGTTCTTTGGGCCAGAAGGACAACTGTGATCATACAGTCTGAATTCCTGCCTAAAGTAAATCATAACCACAGTAANCTGCTGCTCGTCTTTTACCGCAGTTGGTATCCTCTGGAGTCCAAACCACATTTTGCTCTTACCCAGAGTAGACTGGGTGCTTAGCAGCACAACATTATGGAATGTTCCTCTTGCAGTCATTATCTTAATCAATTGATGAATGTTCTTTGGGCCAGAAGGACAACTGTGATCATACAGTCTGAATTCCTGCCTAAAGTAAATCATAACCACAGTAAGCATGGGTGTCTGTAAAGTATCTTTTGTAATTGATAGTACATACATTATCCGGTATTAATAGTGTCCTTGCAAGTCTACAGAATGATGTTTCCAGTGTAAGGGGGACTTTTAAGTGGCAAAAATGTATTTTACTTTTCTGAAACATTGAAATTAAACATTTATATGTAACTTTCTTTCACAACCCACAAAATAGTGGAAGATTCTGGTTTGTTGTTTTGAATAAGCACTAATACAGTTGTCTGTTAAATATTAATAATAGTGTCTGGGACTCGAGCTTTTTTTGAGGGGCATGTTTAGTTTAAAGTGTGGGAGGTTTCTGTTCGTTTGTATTTTCTGCACTAAGAATGCTTTTCTCTCTTATTGCAAGGGGGTGTGTGACGGAGCTGGTGCAGTCATCATTGCCAGTGAATCGGCACTTAAAAAGCACAGTCTTACTCCTCTGGCAAGAGTAGTAGCCTATCACTCAGCTGGCTGTGACCCTTCCATAATGGGCATTGGTAAGTTGCAAGAAAGCACAATATTTTATAGCCTCAAGCAGCATTAAAATATTCTTGTGTTGCACATTGTAAACGAAAGGAAGGGAGGCTGCGGTGTGCTGAGTGTGGTAGCTCTGAAGACATTAGTGTTTCTTACTACAGAGAGACCGTCCATTCCACTGCATCAGTCCATCCCTCTTAGGCAGAGGGACTGACTTACTCCTCACTTTGGCCGAAAGGGTAAGTGGTGCCTGACCTATAGCATTAGCACTGAACTGTAATCCCCCGAGCACCTTTTTTTTTATTCCTTTTTTGCTCTTCTGCTAGTAAGTCAAGAAAATAGGCACCCTCGCAGTTCCTTTAAAACCAGTTTTCTCCTGAAATTCACTTTACCCTCCTGTAAGTGTTAAGTCCCATTATTAAATGTGTAACTATGAGTTGCTTCCTCACCTCTTGCTGAAGGAGTATTGGCTATGTGTACACCTTTCAGCAGTTACTCAGTTGCCCGAGCTAAGGTTGGCTTCCAGGGTACACATCTGTTCAGGTATTACTTTGGCAAACCAACTACTACACGTTTTTTTTGTTAGTCCCGTATTTTATGCTTCCTAATGAAGCAGCTGGTAGCGCAAACAACCCCTCCAAGCCAATCCAGACACCCCAGGATTTTTCCCTTTTGTTTAGTTTGTAGACAGCATTGTAGCCCAGCATCGCTTTTCCTTTCTGCCCTTCTGTTCAGAGGTCATTGTTGACTGGTTCCGTGTGTCAGTAGAAATGCAAATGAAGGCCTGTCAGATCTGTTTTCTTCATCAGACAATGTGACCAACGCAACCTTCAAAGTAAATGTAGAGGGAGGTTTCTTTCGCTAGACTTCATGCTGTCGCTATGCTTTCTGAACTAGCCCATTCTTCCTAGGTCAGGCAGCTCTTTTATCGTGTTTAAAAACTTCATAAATCATAGGAAGAAACAGTTAGTATCTTAACTCTAACACCACAGCTTGCCCCCAGCAACTCAAAAAGACCAGATGAGATTCATCGACATGACAGCAATAGATCTGAGAACAGGAGCTCAGACTGAGCAACTGCCCTTTCACGTACGGGTAGGGATAGGGAGTTGTGCCTCACAGTGTCTAGTAAGTGAATTTGTTATTTCAAAAAGAGAGAGAGAGGAGAAAAAAAGTCTGCTTGTCTGACATTAATGGTCCCAGTCCACATGAGACCCTCCCGTCACTCTCACACGTAACGGACATACTAAAATCCGTCCGTAACGAGATGCATTTAGAGTCTGGTATAAAGCCCCTGAGGCTTTCTAATAATCTACTGAGCTTTGAACTGGGCCCTTTCTTCTTTTAATTTTTCTGTCTCTTTGGTCATTTACTTACATGGTTTTTATTCTTGGAGTTACGAGTTGTCAGCACCGTTTTTTGGTAGTGAGATAGCATTTAGGATTGTTGATGTTTTAGGATTGGGGTTTTTGTGTCTAATGGTCAGCTACCATCTAACACCTCAGTATCTTTGTCCTACAAGACTTAGCTAATTAGACATTTCAAATTCTGTTTGAGCGTCTCTTGCCTTACGTAGCTGTGCTTTGAGATTAATCTCTCCTAGTAGATATATGAGGTTGTATACGTCAGCTTGTTTCCAAAGAACAGTTTTATTGCTAAACTCTAATACTCTTGAAAAATAATCTTTCTGGCTTCAGTTGGCTGGGACCTGGGTCCAAGGGAACATTTTATTGTTAGGTTTTTTGCCTAGAGGATTTTCAAGTAAATTATATTAAGAACACCGAAACAACAATACCCATAACTAAACACATGACCAGCAAACTCCAGAACCGCCTGCTTTTTTTTTTGCTGTATACCTGGAGGCTGCAAGTTGTGAGGAAAGAATAAGGTGAACCAAGAGTACTGGGAAGGAGAATGCCTCAAAACTCCTGAAGTTGTTTTATTTGGCTTGAGACTGTCAGTTGTCTTGACTTGAAAGCTGTGCGCGTGTTTACCAGCACAGCTGTGCAGCAGTAGTGACACTCCTAACTTTCCCTGGCAGTGTGTTGAGAAGGCTGCCAAATAATTTTGAGATTTAAGAGTTCTCTTGCCACCTAATAAAGCAGGTGAATGGTGTATGCGGAATTCATTGGCTGCGCAGAGGCTCACGGGTGGGGATCTGATGAGGCTTTCTGAAGCTATCCTATGTATAACAGGTTTATAAGCCTTTATTTATTTATTTATTTTATTTAACTAACTGCGCATACAATTTCCAAATAGGCCCTGTACCTGCAATTACCGAGGTTCTGAAGAAAGCAGGATTGACCCTGAAGGACATGGATTTGATAGAGGTAAGGGATTTTAACATGAACAGTGAGGTTATTCCTGATCTGCTTTTGCAGAAACATTCCACTCCTACGTGTAGCCCAGCATCACAAGGTAGGTGTTTCTGCAAGTCTGGAGCCCTCCTGTCGTAGCTCACCTGCCTGACCTCTATCCGTCTAGTTTCTGCCACGCAGTTGCACAGTCATTACACAAATCTCGGGCGTGTGGAAATTGAAAATGGCATGATAGCATCCCATGGAAAAAAAAATACCCTCATGTGACATGAAGATTTACTCTGTCGGCTGGGCTGTTGATGTTTGAAGTTAGTTGCGCTTCTCCATTTGTGAACAAGGCCATTTTTTGTCAGAGCAACAGGCTCTTCATAAACACATGGCATCAGAATATACCACGCCTGTGCTGGTTTGAGCTAGAACAGAACTGATTTTCTTTTGGTAATTTTGCTTTTTAGTTAAGTCTCCTCTAAGCAGCTGCTCCCTCTGACATTAACTGCATGTTTTTCCAGACAGTGCCTGCTTCCAGCAGTGATAAGGCTCAGTGGTTATAGTTAGTGCTGGAACATCAGTAGGGATGGTGTGCAGAAAGGCTCTTGCTTATAGTTATCCCTACGGAGACCAAGGTCGATGCTCGCTTCTGCTGACTTTCTTATGCGTTGGAAATGGAAGGGCGGAGAAGGGGTCCCACCTTTTCCTGGGGAGCAGCGGGTCGGGCAGGTGACCCAAACCTGACCAAACGCGGTATTCCATCCCATATGCGTCGTACTCGCTATGAAGCTGAGGGATCACGAGGGTCCCGCTCTCTTCTTCTGTGGCCGGCATCCGAGGAGGACTCTGTCCGGTTCTTCTGCCTTCGATCCCGATCCGATTGTCAGGTTGGCCTGACAATTTGTCTGTTGTCTGAGTACACTTTTATAAACATAATATTTAATGTTTTTCTCAAATCAAAATGACCTGCAGAAGCAGCGAACCTCATTTCATCTTGCGTGCACGCACGCTGCTGAAAGCTTGTGTGGGAAGTCAGATGTGAACAGCTGTATTGTTTCTCTGATGTTTTAGGTGAATGAGGCGTTTGCACCTCAATATCTAGCTGTGGAAAAAGTTTTGGGCCTTGACCCTGAAAAAACCAATGTCAATGGAGGTGCCATCGCTGTAGGTCATCCTTTGGGTGCTTCAGGGTCACGGATCACAGCTCATCTGGTTCATGAATTACGGTATGTATGTAGCTGATAGCTGCTGGTTGCGAATGCGATGCTGACGTATTTACGTCTGCAGAAGATTTTTCATGTGGATACTGTTTGACTAAAATCTTCCAGACTGCTGACTTAGAACTCTCCTCGCGATAGTGTACCGCTGTCGGTACGAATTGGTTACCTTTGTGCTGTAGGCCAGGTGCTGCTGCCTGCCTCGTGTTCCATTCTGTTATCATTACAGGATTTTTTTTTGCTTCCTCTAGATCTGATCCAAGCCCACAGCAGTCAGTGGGAAGGTTTCCTTTATTGAAATAGCCTTTGAGCAAAGTCTGTTCTTTTCTTAACAGAGTCCATTTAAAAGGCTTTCTCGTCGCCGCCTTTCTCCTTTAGTCTATTTTCAGAAATGTTGACTTTTTTGGCTTACTTGCTATGCTTAGTACCATTTTAATGTGAATTTTCCTTTTCTTTTCCCCCCCTCAGGGCAGAGGTCGCTGTATCTTTTTGCTTGTACTTGCAGCACTGTATTAGTGTTCAACCATAAAGCCTCAGTTAATCTGCACCTTGCAGAAAACTGTTTCTTGGAGTGTGGCTGTAGAAAACTTAGCTTTTAAAAACTACCTTGGCAATAAAATTACATTTTACTTATGCCATTTTTATTACGTGTTGAAACCACAAGTATCCTGTAATGTCATTCCTTGTGATTTTGTATTCTTAAGAACAATGTAACGTACCATCTTTTAGATGGTAAAAGACTCAGACCTGCAACTTCTTGTTTTTCTACAGAAGTATTTCAACATCAGTTGAGGCTTGATGATATTTTTCTAGAAAAAGAAGAACATACACATTCCAAAATGTCATCTTTAGTAGTGTCTCATTGATAGCTGGTTTCCTTTCATAAAATCAGGACAACAGCTACTACAGTTTCATAACTGTAAATAATTTTCACTGTTACTTTTTCTGTACAGGCGTCGTGGCGGGAAATATGCGGTTGGGTCAGCTTGCATTGGCGGTGGGCAAGGTATTGCCGTTATCATTGAGAACACAGCCTGAGAGATTGTGGAGACTGCAGTGTTGCCCAAATCACGAATTCCCTGAGAAACTTCTGCCTTTTGTGACCGTAAAGCATCACTACCTGCGTTCATTTTGTGCCATTCCTGCGAGGTAAAGGAATAGCTGGGAAGCGTGAATTCTGAACAAGAAGATTCGTTAATGTCTTCCTAACGAAAGGAAGTGGAACGTTAATGTAATTTCACACTGATTAAGTATTTTCGAAAAGCCTCTTTTCAATCAAAGTTAATGTATTTCTGTAGGCAAAACTCTTTTCGTTTCCTGAGGAAATTGCCTGTGAAACTTTCACCAAACCTGCCTTAAAATAGCAGTCAGTGCATCTTTTTAAGCAAGCATTGCTTCAACTGTTCTTATTTCAGCTGCTGCTGCTGGCTGGCACACGTGCCTCTTATCTTCAGGAAATGTGAAAATTTAATTGGAGGCCTTGTGAAGTATATACTGATTCTAGATTAATGGCTATAACCTGTACCCTGCTGTTTTGCAAGGGAAAAGAAAATGAGCGAATGCTGAAATTTCCATTGTGCCTCCCAAAAGAACAATAAATAGAACAGAAAAAAGGGATTGGTGGTCGGTTGTTTGTTTGAAAAGTGAATCGCTGTGAGAATCTTCACTTTTGGTGAGTCAGTGTTTGTTTTTAGAGTTTTTCCTGGCCGGGCAAAGAGAGGGCTCTAGAAAACGTGCCAGCCTTCCAAGAAGGAGGTGGGTGCATCTAACTGCGTTGCTGCATGGTGACTGCATATGTACGGCGACTTGTTTCTTAACTTCCTTGATAGTATCTTCTGAATCTCTTGGGGCACTTAATGTGGGGCTCTTTGTAGCTAGTGTGAGAAGCGCACATCTGAGCAAGTTGTCTTGCCTCTCTTAGGCAGTGGAGTTCAAGTTATGAGTCACTTGACCGAACATCGTTTATGTCTGGATGAAACGGGATCTCCATTGACTGTGCTCACTGATGTACTCACTCGCTCCTCTAGGCTCACTGTGCTATCAAGAGCAACTTGCAGGTTGCTCTAGTGTAGGTGTCCACGTGAGATACTCACAGTTAGTTGGGCCAGATCCCGTGTCAGACAGCACACACTTCTCCGTAGCCTGTGCTGTGCTACATAGACTACAATAGTAGCAGAGACTTCAACCTTTACTTGTTCTCATCTTCTGTCCGCTGTCAAAATATTGCTTATCTACAACAACTTCTTGCCTCTCCGGTGGCATGAGCTGTGACAATTGTGAAAGATGGAGATTATTCAAAACCTGACTGCCTAGCCTAGCAAGAAATTCAGGTCGAGGCAAGTATTGTTCCAACTGGTGGATATGGTGTGCTGATCAGGTATGAGATGATCAGGTATGCTGACCACCGTTGCTGGGGTTTTTGGGGATGCAGTGTCTTTAATGACTGTAGAAATATTTAGCGCCGTTTATATGGATTAGAAAAAACCCCAGCTGCCATAAGGCAGCAAAGCAGAAGTTCATCCAACACGGTATCTGTTTTCCTTTCTGCTGTCTCTTGGTAAGTTAGGGTTACCGGGGTTTCGCTGTTCAAGCTACAGTTGCCACGTGGGTTTTAGAAAGCAGGATGTTTTAGTTCAGTTAGTTCCTTCCCTAATAACCAGTGACTAATTCCTTCTTCCTTCTTGACTGTTGATGATCGTTGAACTCTTATTGAACTGGCCACAGTTTTTCCCAGATCTCATTCCTCCGTAGTAACAGTTCTTTCCGAGCTCGTCACTGTGTAGGTACAGTAAAGTGTGATCCCCTTCATGCGCGTTATTTTGCACATAATGTTTTGTTTCCCTGTTTTCTCACTCAGGTTTTTGAGATCCGTGTGTGATTCTAGCTGAGAGAGTTGAATTTGGTCATCCTGAATAATCGTGTATTTTCTGCAAAATGCATCATAATGTCCGCCTCATTTTCCAGATAACTTAACGAACGTGTTGTCAGCACAGGCGATTGTCCATCCTGCCGGTAGCCTGTCTTTGCTGTGTGAGCCAACTGCGTATTTCCCTATCGTTCCATCTTTATCCTGTTCGTTTCCTGTTAAGACCCTCTGAGAGGCTTTGTCACACCAGAGTGAAACAGTGAAATCCTTTCCCGTGAACTTGCTGGGACTTAGTGTAATGCATTTCTCATACATGCAGCTTCATGCATAACCTCCAGGTCTTAAAGTTCAGTGTCTGCTTTCAGGGTGCCCTGGTTTAAGGGGGGAAAAAGCTCTTGTTTTTGGAGTGAATTTAATTTCTTCCTGCCTGTCTGTGGTCTCCGTTTGCAGTGCCTGGTGGTATAAACACTCCCTCCAAAGGATGACGAGTTCACTTTGGTTATGGGGAATGCAATCCCTTCTTTAGGTTTAAAACCAGCCTAGGTGTTCCGGTTAGGGTGAGTTACGTGTGGGTTGTCCAAACGCATGCTCCTGCTCTCTGTTGCCCATTTGAAATGCGGCTGCTTTGTTAGGCTGCTGCCAAAGGGTTCCTTTGTGTCAGTTAAACCGTTGAATGGGTGAGACCATTGGCAACTGCTCTGCGTAGACTACAGGTCATGAAGTGAGCTGTCAGTGACTCTGTATCCAGGGAGAAGTCCTGAAACGTGCATGGATGCTCTGGGCTTCAGCGGAATATGCCGCTTTCCTCTGCTGTAGTTCCTGATTTCACTTTTAAGCCTAGAGCATGGTGCAAAACCAGGTCCTGTGCTAGGTCGTGCACAAACACAGCTTGCTGTGCTTCAGAATATTGGCATTTTCCTCACCTAATTATTATTAAAGATGAGCACAAGCACTGTTGTTTGATCCTGAGTCGATCTTCCACAATATATAGGGGTGCCTAGCCTTGAGGACATGGTCTGAGCCTGTCTTGACTAGCAGGTCTCATCATTTATTACAGAATAACAACAGTAATGTCTGATCCTTGTACATCATTCCAAAGTGTGCTCCCCAGTTTCCCAGATACGACAATGGCAGAAGTATGTTTCTGCCTTTGATAAATGAAGACATCTTACTGAGAGCAATCAACACTGGGGGAATTTAATAGTGTCCTGGAAGGAGCAGAGGGTATGGAAGAACTGTGTTAGATTTTAGAGGGATAATCACACTCATTGTAGCAAGGTTTTTTTCTTTTTAGGCTCAGGTATCGTCTTGATTTTTGTGTGAGTGGTCTCTGTTATACAGTGTAATGAAAATGTCCGTTTTCTCGTTCTTGAAATGTGTGAGGAAAGCATTTGTGGAAAGCACTCATGGCCCGCGTAAAGCTGTGCGGTATTTACTCATAAGTGGAGATGTAGCTTTCTACCACGGGGTGGTGTGGTTTAAACACCCTGTGGATCTCATGGTATTACAAAGGTGTTTGTCTTCCTAATAGTAGCACAGCTTTTCTCCTAAGTGCAGGCTAGGTTAACCTTGAAAACGAATCACCCAACATTTCAGGTTCCGTTTCTCCTTTTGTGGGTTTTAAACAGGCAGGTGCCACGATACCAACACATCTTTGCTACTGTACACCCCGAAGTCTTTGGTGCCTCTCTATTTCAAACAAACTAGAAAGCATCTGATGTTTTACAGAGTGGGTTCCAACTGCAGTTTGGGAGGACTTGTTCAACAAGGGGATGACTGGCGTACCGTATCTGGCAGGAGATGAAGAGGAGAATAGATTGATTCATTTGTCCAGAAAAAAGCTATTAAACCTTAATCCTAAGTGTATGTGAGAGAGGGAGAAGGTACAGAGACCTGGTAGAGATAGACTTAGCTGTTGCACTCCTTTCTGCATTATGTATAAGCAGTTGTGTTATGTTTCTACTGGAGCTCCCATAATTAAGGTGGGATGTTGTGTAGCATTCTATTAAAAAAAAACCAGATTAAGTCTCGAAGCTGCTAAAGTGCACGGTTTCAGGCAAGCCTCACCTCATTGTGGGAGTATTTCTAATAAGCTTTGCCTCAATCTGTAAATCCAGGCGTTTCCATGTGGTGCGATGCTGTTAAGCTGGGCAGGGCCTGGTCTCGCCTCTCCGCCTGGCAGAGTCTGCGTTGTCCGACTGGGTCAGCTGGATGCTGCACGGGGCTGCTGAGGGGGATCAGAGGGGAAATTAATCCTTCTGGGAGTTCACGAGCAAAGGGTTTAGTAACGGGGGTGCAGTTTTCTGAGAACGGCTACAAGGATCTTGCGCTAGTGATGTCTTTGACTTAAGTATGTTTACATGAAAAATTAAATTGAACAGGTAGATCAGAGCATGGGGTAAGTCTGAATTACACATGCGATTGTTGGTTTTAGTTTAAATAATGGATAAGTATTTCTCGTGGAAGGTGAGTTAAGATAAAAAGGTAACAATATTAAACTAACAAATCCAGCTGTAGGGCTGGTAATGCCAGGTCAAAATGCTGTAGCCATAGGAATTGCAGGGCAGATCAGGTGTAAACTCAGGCTGCTGAGCCACAGCTATTTGAAATTGTCAGCATGATAAACTCATCCTGGCAGGTATTAAGGCAGAGCAGCTATTGTTTTTCCTTTGGTGGTCATGCTCTTCCTCTGATTCAGCAGAAGCAGGGCTGTATGTTCACACCCTACCTGGGCTGAATCTGTTTTCTGAGAGATCAGGAATTGCCCAAATGTGGCAGTAACGATTGTGAAAGCAGAGCTTTAATCTCTTTGAAAATCATCGAGACGGTGAGCTGTTGCACAGAAGCTTAAGGCAGCAAGCTCGGGACAGCTAACGTGCCAGTCGATGGAGAGATTGTGGTACCTGACCCAGACACCAACAGCAGGCAGACCAAATTCCTGCCTGTGGTGGTGGAGGGGGGCAAAGCCTGGCCCTGCTGTGCTGCCGTCAGGCTGGATGGTTCACTGCTGTCCCGAACACACGTGTCACAGCAGGTGCTCTGCATTAGCCCCGGACCACTCGGATTTTGGGGTTGGTTTTTTTTGCTTCTGTGATCCAAAAAACCTATGAACGATGGGCGTGGAAGAAGTAGGAAGAGGGGAAAGGTCTGGGGCTTTTGTTTGAGTGTTGCTGCCTGATAACCTACCTGAAACGTTTAACCTTCCTGTGGCTAACTTATCAGTTAATGGAGCTTGGAAACACCATCTTGACTACATCTCAAAGGAAAACTCACCCGAGGAGATTTCCTTGGAGAGATCTTAACACTGGCAGCAAGCTGGAGCGCAGAACGTTTATGGCATTAGATTCTCCTGCGAGTTCCTCGCAGTACTGTATCCAAACATGCTTATTCAGTGTTGAGTGAATGTCTTCTATTTCACATATTTTTCTCTAGTGGTGTATTTATTATAGCTGTTGCCAAGGAGAAAAAAAAAAAATCTTCATTTGTCTATACAAATATTTAGCTCTAGTGTAAGATGCATGTGCTAAAATCATTGGGCTTTTTGTTTTGCTTGTAAGAATATTTTACACCACAATGATTTTCCCCCGCTGCTGTGCTTATGTGTAAATAGAGATTTTTCAGGTCTTGCGAGGGGATTTGCAAAATCTAGAAAGAGCGTGAAGCAGAAGACAACGTCATTTAAACACAGAAAGGAGAACTTGGGAGATGGCGGAGCACTGAGCAGTTGTATTTACTGGACCTCTAATCGTTGGATTGACCGTTAAACAACTCGTTTCCGGGAGTGTTTTTCTCACGCTCACAAGGCTGAAGTTTCTCTCCTACACAAAACTGAAGCTACGCTCTTTTTAAGAAGTATACTCACCAGACTCCGGAAACATCTAAATTGTATTTGGAGAGTAATAATAAAATCTGTGACATGCAGTGAATCTACAGTTGGTAGAATGGTAAAAAATTGACTAATTTCGAGAAAAGCACGTAAGGTTGTGGTGAACAAAAAGCAGAACTTGGCATTAACAACTACTGCTCCAGTAGTGGCAAGTGCCAGTCTTCAAATAGTGGAGATTCAGGGGAAGGTAATAAGGAAGGAGAATATGGAGTAGACTGAGTATGGAGTAGATTGAAATTGAGGGGAAGGGTAAACACGGCTATGAGCCCAGAACTCGCTGCGGCAAGTGTCTGACAGGACAAAACTACCCTACACAACCACCAGTATTTATTCTTCACGCCTATTTCTTAAAAAAAAAAAGAAAAAAGAAAGGTGAGATTCAGGTGCTGTACGCAAGGACCAGGGCTGTCCTGCCTGTATCCTCTGTACCTACAGCGTTACGTCCTGGGGATCGGGAGCCCCAAGTGCCGGTGCTCTTCGCGGAATTGTGTGCATTAGGCTCTTTGCTTCAGGGGAAAGCTACGGTCGGCTCTGTGCCCGAGCATANGGCTGTCCTGCCTGTATCCTCTGTACCTACAGCGTTACGTCCTGGGGATCGGGAGCCCCAAGTGCCGGTGCTCTTCGCGGAATTGTGTGCATTAGGCTCTTTGCTTCAGGGGAAAGCTACAGTCGGCTCTGTGCCCGAGCATAAGCCTGGTTTCAGTGTGTGA
>VZSC01005083.1:6510-70105 GCA_013398225.1 Steatornis caripensis
GGCCTGTGACTGTGAGGCAACTTCCAGCTGTCTTTAGAAGGCCTCGTCAAGTTCCTCTTCCTGATCAGGTGGCCTATAGTAAACACCCACAACAGTGTCACCTGTATTGGCCTGCCCTCTAATTCTTACCCATAGGCTCTCGACTTGTTCTTCATCCACCCCTAGGCAGAGCTCGATACATTCCAGTTGCTCTCTGACATAAAGAGCAACTCCACCACCATGCCTTGCTGGCTTGTCCTTCCTGGTTTTATTTGCTTTCCTTGTTTGTGAATTCTCTTCTTCCCTAGATTTTCCTTCTGTCTGACATTTCAATTAGGCTGAAAGTGGTAGGATAATTACTGCAGTAGTTGGGAGAAAGGACCCTTTCACCTCCTTAGGGGTCAACAGTGTATTCAAGACTATAAATGCAGAAACTACAGGCATCAGAGAGGATTTCCAGTACCTGAAGTGGGTCTACAAGAGAGCTGGAGAGGGACTTTTTACAAGGGTGTGTAGTGATAGGATGAGGGGTAACAGTTTTAAACTGAAAGAGGGTTGATTCAGATGAGATATTAGGAAGACATTCTTCATGACGGAGGTGGTGAGACACTGGACCAGGTTGCCCAGAGAAGCTATGGATGCCCTCTCCCTGAAAGTGTTGAAGTCCAGGTTTGATGGGTCTTTGAGCAACATGGTGTAGTGGAAGGTGTCCCTGTCCATGCCATGGGGGTTGGAACTGGATGATCTTTAAGGTCCCTTCCAACCCAAACCATTCTATGATTCCATGATTTGTTTCCGCTCAGACTGACCTAGTTCTGAGAGATGTAAACCCACAGTAGGAGAAAAAGGTTGTAGTTTTATATCATGGTTAAAGTTTGAGATACTTGAAACCCCCTTCTTGAAAGTATCATCCTAGAAAGTGCATTCTCCATGTTCTGCCTAGAAAAGTGTCTTTCGTGAAGCCCTTCATATTCCCATCACCTAAATTTGGGAGGTCTGGATATACTAGTGCCGTATGACACCTTTGTTCTTATCCAGATCTGGAGAGAAGAGAGACAATAATATGTTTTTAATACTGTCAAGATTTAGGAAAAGATGTTTTTAAGAAAGTTACATTTCTTGGAGCAGGGGCCATCTGTTTGGTGGATGTTTATGGAGCATCTACTATTATGAGTTACCTGTCTGCTACTTAATATCTTGCATTATTGTGATTTTAATACCAGTTAATTGTAATAGTGTTTATCTTATGTGAAAAGTGAGATAATTGGTGAATTAGTTAGAGGAAAAAAATAATGCAAATTAAACCAATAATAGCAACAAACAAACAATTATAAGAGGAAAAATTGAGAAGCTCAGTTCATCAGAAACTCTCCCCTGGGCAGCACAGTTGGTTTGTTTTCTTTTTTAAATGACTTACACCCACAATGGAAATGGAATGGACTTAGAAAATAAGTGATATCTGGATGAAACTGTTTCCAGTTGCATTACGGCAAAACAAAGAAAAACAGCTGACTTTAACTGACAAGAATAACTCTTCATTCTCATTTTTTTAAATAACACATCTTGCCAGCACAAATTTACCTATGTACGTATGTGTGTACTACCTACATAGATAAATAGATATTGTAATAATTGGTTAAGTAAAAAAATGCATTGTGTTGGGAAAAACCTTTCCACAGCTTAAGCTGCTTTATCTTTGCTGTGGTCACATCTCCACAGCTTTCAGTAATGTTTGAAAATATAAGGTCTTGTCCACTGCTCCCTGAAATCATTGAGAGCCACCTTCAATTACAGTAAAAATTACCTTCACAGGCCACATGCTGATTAAAACTTAGAGTTTTTACAATAATGAAGCTGGAGCAAAATGTTTGTCTCACATAAAACAGTTTCAGAGAAATAAAAGAAGGGGGGGAAAAGTTATGTCTGGGTTGGATTTTAGATCCTCCCAAACTTTAATCAAAAAAAAAGTAAAAAGAAAACCACTAAATAGTTACATTTCCATTGGAAACATGTCTCTTCGAAATCTCTTCTACGTGACTGCACTTTCTGAAGTTAACAGCATATTTTCAGTGTCTGCTTCTAGAATTGGTAACGCCTGATGTTTAGTTATTACTAGGGTGATGGTGTAAATGGTAGGCAGAAAGGCTCTTGCTTATACTTATTTCTGTAGAAACTAAGGTCACCACTAATTACCTTATGTGTTGTAAGTGAAAGAGCATAAAAGGGTGGCACCTGCAGGGAGAAGCAGACAGGACAGGTGACTTAAAAATGACCAATGAAGTATTCCATCCCATACATGTTATAGTCAATACGAAGCTGAGAGATCATGAGGGTCAAACTCTCATCTTGTACAGCCGGTGTCCAAGGAGGACTCTGTCCGTTTCTTCCGCCTTTGATCCTGATCTGTGCGTTCTGAATTCAGTTCTTTTCAGCCACTGAGCCCAGTCCAGGATTTTCCCAGGGCCTGCCCTGCAGTGTCCGGGGTGACATGATCATTATCAGGGGAGCTTGATATTGGGTTTGTATGTATTTGTATATATTTCACTATTTGCCATTAATATTATTATGCTTTTTTGCTCTATTATTGTTTCATTAAAGTTGTTCTAATTTTTCTAACCCATAAGTCTCTCTCCATTCTCTCTTTCTCTTCCCCTTCTGGGGAGGGAAAGGTTAAAAGAGAGCATCTGTCATCCATTTAATAGCCAACCGAGATTTAAACCCTTGACAAAACACAAGCCATGTTATTTTATCATCTCTAGTGCCATTGATTGAAATGTTTTTTCATGCATCATTGTTTATTTTGAAGTAAATGCATGGAAAATGTGAAGCATCCAACTGAGACTACAAATGCTGGGCCAAATTCTATTTAGTCACACCAAACAATTTTGCTGAGAACAAGTTTCAGATCTTTTCAGGAGAGAAAAAAAATGTCACTTTTACATGCCTTTGCAGTGCATGTAAAAAAAAACCAAAGTTTTTGTTTTGTGGATTTTTTTTATTGCCTTTAGCAGGTTAGTTTTAATTTTTCTTAATTTCTAATTAAAATAGCAGTTCCAGCATTTTCCAGTTTTTAAAGTGTTAAGGGTAATTAATTGAACCAGTAAGGTTTCAAGTTTAGTAGAAGTTCTGCTTCTGATTCAACTGTAATTAAAACAATCCTAATTCAATTCCCATTTGAGTCCAACTAGACTTCAGAATAATAGTTTAGGTTTAGCTCCGATATAAGAAAAAATATTGTTTATTGGTGTGAACTCTTTGTGATTCTCTGGCTGAGGAGCGGTGTATCAAAGATGGTGAAACACTGAGGGACTGTGGCAAGAGCAAGACCTCATAAGTTTCAAAAATAACCAAATAGTTTTTTCCCCATGAACAGTGCTAATGCAGCAGAACATACAAATTCAAAAACAGATCCTTAGAGTAGGAATATAGGCAGCACGTAAGACTAGAATTGGGCTTATTGGCTGGTGCATTGCATCAGGAAGTCAGCAGAAAAATGTTGTGTAAATTATTCAAATTCAAGTAGACCTGAAACTGCAACTGGTCAGCTCCAAAAACACCTGATTAAAAAAATGGGGAAAAACCAACAGCAGCAACAAACTCACCCACCTTTCTTGGCCACGAGAAGAACATCAGAAACAAAAGAACAGCCATGATTTGGTCCAGCAAAGGCAGCCTCTTTTTTATATATACACTGTTCACTATAGTATCATATAAAACATTCACACTTATATTTAGGCATTCTGAGGAATATTGTTTAATTTAAACTGATTTGGGCAGCTGGAATTAAAAAGTTGCTAAAATGCCATATTTTCTTTTGTTAATAGATTCTTTAAAAGGCTCCTCCCTGCCCATGGAAAAGAGGTCAATTTAGAAATGGAAGCAAATAAACAAGAGTGAAATCACAATTGGTTTAATGTACATTTCAGACATACTTTATTAAAATGGATCTAGTTTTTATGATTTTCTCTCTAGGTGCTGTTATTATTGAACAAGCAACCTTTAATTTCCTTCCCAGGCTTTTAAAGGAGGATGTCCTCTGCCTCTCTTTATTTAAAGGATCGTAATTTCATTACAGCCTAATGCATTTAGTGATTGCAGTCACTTAAAAAATCCTACATAAAAGACTCACTGTACACTTGGTGACTTGAATGACGATCATTAAAATCCAGAACATATCTTTTTTAGTCCTTTGAATACCTTAGACGCAGTCCAAATGCAACAGACACACAGAGCACCCAAACTTAACCTAGTATTGTTATTAATTATGATTACTTTTTTCAATATATGACTTTTTTTGCAGTGGTTCCCATCCTACCAGGAATTTCTGAATGATGTCAGAAAGTCAGACCAATACTCTGTAACTGGGGTTGCAGATTTTGAGGAGAGTGATTTGGAATGGAATTTTTTGACCCTGCTTTTAAAAATGATGCTTAATTGTTTTCTAAGTATCTGCCAAATAGGTGGCTGAGGGTCTGACTCCAGGCTCTGCTCTTGTGCAGACTTCCAATACAATGCTGGGGAAAATCATTGTGCTCTGTTCCCAGTCTCCAGTTAATGAGTCTGTTCCGTTTCACTCCTGTTTTGGAAACAGAAATTGTTAACTTTATTAGGTGCTCAAATACTGTGCTAGTAAAGGACCAATAAACACTTCAGCTTTAGCACAGCGCGAGACTAGTAGGTCAAACCATGACAGAGGAGGACGGTAACTCTTTTTCATGTCTATACATGACTAGAGGAGCGAAAGAAATGCTTTTCACAGACATCCCTCATGCTATGTAATCCTGATTAGCAGGTGAAGTATGTCCTTGAAGATACCACAATAGAGAACATAGCCAACATGATATCGTGTAAAAGCCAATCTTCCTTGCTCTCTCTGTCCTTTTTCAAAAGAGATGAAGTCATGTATAAAGAGCATTTCTCTGTGTGAAGAAAAGCCACAGAACTTGGCCTGTACTTCAAGACCGACTGTCCTTCAAGAGAGGAAAAACGAGTACAGAAGAAACATGCAACAGTAAAACTGTGCTGTTTTTGCACTGCTGGGACAGAAGGCAAGTCGCTGGCTGCTGTGTTGTAGGAACTATAGAAACTGCTAGCGATTTTGTGTGGTGGAATAGAATATATTTATGTGGTTTCCTCCTTCAAAAATATTGAAGATGAGGGTGGGTAGTATGCATACAGACTAGATATGTGAAAACATGGTGCCTGTGTGGGTGGTTGCAAAGAGTCACTGAAGCAACAAGAACAGACCTCTTCACAAGAAAGCCCCAAAGAAGGGATTGCAGCCTTTCTTGCTGAAGTGAGTCAGCCCAGAATAAATATGATCAATAAGAGTTGTGGATAAATAAAATAGCTTCTGGGTCACAGAGATAGCTTGAGTGTATCTTTGCAACTCTGTGTTGTGGCATATACCTGCTGCTACAAACACAGGTTAAAAGAAAATAGATTGTGCTCTGCAGAGCATCCCCAGAATGGGTTAATTTGATGTTACAGGTTCTTCACTTGCAAATGTTTTGAAGAGCTGCCCTGTTGTCTCCTGATTGTTAGTGTATCTAGGTGTGATCTATTATTTTTCCTCTCTCTTGTCTTTGCTCTTATGCTGAATAAATTTTAACCAGTTACCTTTACAAACCAGATGTCTTTTCATTCAAAGAGTCACAAAATTATTGAGAAGGGACCTCTGGAGATTGTCCAATTCAATCCCCTGTTCAAAGCAGTGTCAAGTAGAAAAAGTTGCTTGCAGCCACGTACAGTCCAGTATTTGAGTATCTCCAAGGATGAAGACTCCACAACCTCACTGGGCTGGTTTGTTCCAGTATTCAATCACCCTCACAGTAGAAATGTGTTTTCTTAAATAGAATCCAGTGTATTTCGATTTGTGCCCATTGTCTGTTATCCTTTCACTAAGAGAAGTCTGGCTCTGAATGATTTTTTTTCAGGAGATCATACTAATCCACATTTTGGTGAAGGCTCCTCAGTGTTCCTACACAGGGTTATTTCTCTTCCCTTTTTGTTTTTCTGCCTTCCCTTGCTTTAATTAAGAGGTGAGATAAGTTCTGCCTCACTCCAATTCTTTCAAGACTGATTATATCTCTAATAGATAGTTCAGCTATCTTTGGTGGTTCAGCTGCAAGCTCTTAAGTTTAATTCAGGAACTACTGGGTAAAATTTTATCACCTGTGTTACATGGGTCAGACCAGATGATCAAAATAGGGCTTTTTAGCCTCTGAATCTATGATTCTCTTTTTGTCTTATATCCTTTTCTCTCCCAGTTTCACATACCTTCCTCTCCTATCGACCCTGACACAGCACAGATTTATTTGGCTGTAATCCTTGTCTCTAGCATTTCTCTGTATTTTAAATTAGTACAGTGGGATCAGCTTTTCCCATTCATCTCAGTAGGAGATTGGGGAGGCACAATAAAACTGTACTGTGAGAGGAGGACGCAGGGAGGCGAAGTATGGCAAAACTCATAGAATCTGTTATTTTAGTTTGACTACTAATTAGCAAAGCAATTTGCAAAAGCAGAACTGCGATATATGTCACACTCTGGGTCTGTCTGCCTCCTGTTACTGATGAGGTGCTTGATTCATTGTGCTTTTTTTTTTCTCCCTTTCTCTCACCTCCTGTTGTGTGAGCACCAGCTCATCAGAGCCAGTGGTCATTAAGATGTTTCCTTGGCGAGAGCAGAGATGAGATGCCAGAATCTGGAATTTAACCATCTACATACATTACTTTTCCAGGGCTTTTTGTGTTTATCAGGCTCATGGTGTCATAAGACTGTCTAGCACTTTAGGAGCATTTGATTCAACAGCGTCTGGCCTTTGTGGCAACTGTCAATATTTCTTTTTGACTGACTGGAGGGTGCAAGCCAAGGAATACTTTCTTCAGCAGTCTGAAATCATAGAAAATGCTCTTTGCCTACTGGCAACCTTAGGCAGATCCAAGAATCAACCTGTGTGAACCAGTTTACAGCACACATGATCTTGGAGCCTTGTCAGAGCTCACTGATGTAAATGAAAAGATCATTTGTTTTCTGCTTTCTTAAGCAGATTAATAAATGCCTAGGTAATAAATGCTAAAGCCATTGGGAGAGGCACCGTTATCCATGCCTCAGTCAAGTAGCTCACAAGCACAGTCCCTGTAGTTAAAACACCTTGTGGGCTTGGTTGATCATTTGAAATATTCTTCAATGGAAAACTCACTTTTCAAAGATTAAATGCTAATTTTGCTGGTTCCACACACCACCACCTCCCCTCCCACCCTGAGAAACCATTCAATATACCAGGATCTGCTTGATCCTTCTGTATACAGAACAATTTCCATCGTCAAAGTGTTCTAGTGATTCAAAAAAATGCAGTAATGAGAAATATGAGTTTGAGAAAACAACCTCAGTGTTGGGGGTTTTCCTCACGGTTCCAATAAAAACAAGTAAAAGCCCTGCTCTGAGTTCTTTTATTTTCAGAATTCAAATCTGCAATTCAGGCAGTGCTAAACTCTGTGAATTATCAGATTATCCACAGTATATCTCTGTATAGGAAGCCACCAAATCATCTTTCTCTGTGATGAAAATATTTACATCAAGCACGTCTACAACTTTACCTCTTTTAAAGCTTTCACATAGAAATACCCGTTTAACAAGTTTTTTAGATCATCACTTAAATTTTGTCATTTTCAACACTGCTTTCATTTGAGATTGCTTTCTCACACATTTTTTCTATGAAGGATGGTCCTGCCTTAGCTCTGATAGGATGGCTCATAATATGAGACCAGAGTCAACCTGCCTTAAATCTGCTTACCCCACCATGATGGTGTGGTACAGCTCAGTATACCATCAGAGATTAGGACCCCTAGAAAGTAAAAATTACTATTCTTAAATGCGTTTGGTGGTGTAGATCTAACTTCCTTAAGCATTTCTATAAGAAAACCACTAACTATTATTAATGGTGAAAAAAAGAAAAAGAAAAAAAATTAAGGATAGCTGTCACCTACCAATCAGACACACCAACTGGATGAATATTTTCAGTCCCTTCTCCAGTTGTTTTACAAAGAAGATGGGCAAGGTGAATTTTTTAATTGGTATTCCGATTTATTGCAAACACCTTCAAAGTACAAATAGAGTGGCATATTAGATATCCAAGGTTTGATTTCATGATGAACAGCCATAAGATATGTTTAAGTGATGCTCTGTCTACTACAAATAAGCAAAGTTATCATTCAAGTTCATCTTTCATATTATTGTGGAGGAGTCCAGGTTCTGATTATGTTTATTGGATCTTGTGTCTGCTCATTGGCCATGTTAGGTCAGTACCTTCTTTTCCACTTCTGTTTCCCTCGTACTTGATGTGAGTCTTTACAACTGTCTCAGTCTGGTTTGCATTATCAGTAAATTAGGTTCAAGGCAAGTGAAACATATTTGCTGCTAGGCCAGCCTCAGGTCCTTTCTTGCTAACTTATTTTGCTAGGTGAGTCCTGAGACCTTCAACACTTAAGAACTGAACCTGTAAAACACATTTGTAAATGTGTGTGCTGTGTTTGTCTTTTACCTCCTTTGACAACTATCTATCTCAATCAAAGCAAATTATGCCAGTATCTTTATCTCACTGATCTCTTAAAAGTGGTGTATGGGTAAACACCATAGCAGTGCTGTTCCCAGCACCATGATAGGCCATATCTAAGCCTTTCCCAGGATCACCTTACTGCCAAGCATTCTTGATATAACCCATTTTTTAACTCTGCAACAATGCATCTGCTTTATGAGGTGTGTATGCAACCTCCAATTAAAGAATAAACACTGTTCTGGTAAGACATTAATCCCCCAGCTAGTTCCTCAGTCAGATGTTATTAATACCCCAACTAGTTCCTCAGTCACTTCCTATCAATGAAACTAAGTATTTGTCCTGTGTATGACCTTGGATATTTATCAACAAAGAACTTATGATGACTATTCCTCTGTAAAATTGCTAAGTTTTCTTGGACTAGTCCTTAGGACACATAGCTTCCAAAGTCAGGCCCACCAGATTTGTAGTCCCTAATGTCAGCGGAGTAAAATACAATCGTAAATGGTATTTTTATGTAAGTATTCAAAATAGCAAGTAATTGTTATGAATAAAGAACATTTAAAAATAAACAATGCTAGAACTTCATAATAGAGTCACACTATCAAACATATATACATAAGCATACCAATTTGCATATGTATGCACAGAAAACATCATATGCAAATAAGAGGTCTAAAGCATCTGTCTGTCTTTTATGTTTCCAAGAAACAGATTTCATATGAGCCAAACTTGCATTCAACATTGGAGGCCTTGGGACAAAGGCCATCAATAAATGTAATAGGAAGTCAGATGCCAAGATTACCGAAAGTCAGATGCCAAGATTACCACTTGCCAAACTTCCTAGTCTAAAAGAGAGCAAAGTGTGTTAACACAACCAAAGAGAAAAGATAATTCATGAATGAAAAGTGTAAGTTCATTTATAATGAACATGTAGCATTCATTTCTATCGATAAAGTGTACACAGTTAAATAATATTTGAAATTTCAAATAAATTCTTTTTATGAGGAAGTTGCTTTTATAAACAATATTAATCATGTTCATAGATTATTTCCTCTGTAAGGGAGACATTTAATTGCAGAGTCTTGAGTTTCCTATCCTTATTCTCATTAAATATCAGTAATTATCTTCTAGAAGTCCTCTTGCCTTCATTGGACCAATCCCAGAACCCCCATGGGGAATACTGGCAAACACTTATTCATCAGTGTAGGCTCACTCTTTTCAGCAGGTACTTTTATGTGAGTAGGCTTAGCTAAGATAGCTTCTTCTAGTCCGAATAAAGGTCCGTATTCATAACAGCACTACGGTCAGAGTAAACTTCCAAACACCATGAGCAGCGGAGGCAGGAAACAGTTTCTGCATTGTGCAGAACTAAATGCAAGATAAAAATGAGAAGTTGCTCCATAGAAACAAGTATCTAAATTTGCACACTGTTTGAGGGTAGATAGAGTAACTATAAGCAACAGTGCAATTCAGTCTAAAAGCTTTGATGGAAATAATGCCCTGAGTGTTGCTTCTAGCACTATGTTAGAAACTGTCTGCCTTATAAAACACTTACGAAAGGTAATTAGTGTTTCAATTAATGGTTATCATTGTTCTATAACACTTACACACAAATGATCATTCTTTTCTCTTTCATAATTGTTCAATTATAGATCTTTAGAAGTTGTAACATTTGAAATTGAGTAGAATCTTGGTAAAACATGCTCAGCAGCCACCTCATTTTTACTTCCCAATTACTATTTTGGTGCTTTACATTCAGTTTTGTTTTATAAAATCAGTTGCTGCTTCAACTTCATGGACTTAAAACATCTGGAGAACTGGCCTGACTCAGACATATCTTCAACAGTGCCAACTTCATATAGCAGGTTCACTTCACACACATTGTACACTTCAAGCACATTGGGAGTCAGTGCTGTGTGCCATTGGTAGCCATCCCACCAGAATCAAAGTCATGTAGCAAGATCTTTATAAGATCCATGATATACTTCACTCCACTAAAGGGAGAGTGACATCAGCTTAGAGGAAGTAGGTAGTGGCACTGTTCTCTTGTGAAGCTGAATATGCCATTAACTGTCAGGATTTCAACTCCTTTTGCCTTCAACAGCCTTTATCTAGTTGACATCCTCCTTTCTACCCAGCAGGCCTCAGGCTGTTACTGCCAACAGATCACGACTTCTTGTCCTGCTCAGGAGCTACACACAAAATGCTCATGAGCCACAACTCAGTCACCCATGCAACTTCCTATCTCTTTTTCTTTACTGTCCATTCTACTGCAAGTGTTTTATTAGTGTGAAACAGGCTTGTACAGATTCAGGACATGCTACCATTATTTACACTGAAAATAAGCTAAGTCTACCCTCTTTTTCTTAGTGGTTCAAGTATTGTCTCAGCAGTATTGCAAACGTGTATATCAAAAGATCAACTGTGGAGCAGAATCTTGATGTTCTTTTCAAGCAGTGTTTCTGTGTCTTTTTCAGAAATGCCATTTTCTATGTGAATCAAATAGGAAGGGGAAAACGAGAAAGTTTTGCAAGGATTAAGTAGCCACTGTAGACAAAAATTGAAATACCTATTCTTTCAAAGATACTTTAATTCATTACACCAGTGTAGATGTCTCTGACCTGCTCTGTACTGTTAGATAAACTTGTTTTTCTAGCGGTGACATCACATCAGGTGTTATGGTAACTGTGGCACGAGGCTTTGCTTTCTCGATGTGGACTTGCTACCTCAGCAAGGTCAAGCAAAGGTGCCTGCCACTTAGCTGCTGAGGATTTCATAATGTTGCCAATGGGAACATCTGTTTCTGCTTTGGAAGTGACCTAGAGAACAGCATATATAGCCATTGCCCTCTCACATTCAAGGGCTGCTAGTAGACACAGAGTGAGGGGTTACTTTGGGACTCAGAGGTTTTCTTAGGTAGCACTTCCATAGTGGGTTTATAGACTTAGAACCTGAGAAACCACTATGGAAATCGATAACTACTTATAAACTGTGTTTGGCTGATATGCTGCAGGTGCCTTGTCAAGTTTAAACGGCTTTCTGCAATAGATGCAAGAATGCCTGGATTCAGAGTTTTTGGCAGAGATAAATCCTTGTGGTTTTGGATTTCCCTTGAGGTATATGTTGGCTGTCAGGATATGAAGAGACTAAGTTTGCTGTGACAAGCAAGAATTCCCCCCCATTCTGTTCAGTGTACAGGCATTTAGAATGGTTGGACAGGGCATAGTGACTCTTCATAAAACAAGACTTTCCATGTTATCGAAATCATAAAATAAATCTATTCTTTCTCCCCCGTGACCTTCCTAAGAGCCTTCCAAGATGTCATACATATCATTGCTTGCTGTAGAAGTAAGTACTTCCTGAGTAGTAAGTAATACTAGCACAACGTGACTGCTTAAGCGTGGCTGTAGAATCACAGAATCACAGAATGGTGGGGGTTGGAAGGGACCTCTGGATATCATCTAGTCCAACACCCCTGCTAAAGCAGGTGCCTCTAGAACAGGTTGCACAGGAACAAGTCCAGGGCGGGGGTTGAATATCTCCAGAGGAGGAGACTCCACAACCTCCCCGGACAGGCTGTGCCAGTGCTCTGTCACCCTCATAATAAAGTTTTTCCTCATGTTCAGATGGAGCTTCCTGTGTTCCAGTTTGTGCCTGTTGACCCTTGTCCTGTCACTGGGCACCACTGAAAAGAGCATGGCCCCATCCTCTTAACACCCACCCTTTAGATATTTGTAAGCATTGATCACATCCCCTCTCAGTCTTCTCTTCTCCAGGCTGAACAGACCCAGGTCTCTCATCCTTTCCTCACTAGACAGATGATCCAGTCCCCTCATCATCTTTGTTGTCCTCCGCTGGACTCTCTCCAGCAGTTCGCCCCAGGATGCCATTGGCCTTCTTGGCCACAAGAGCACATTGCTGGCTCATGGTTAACCTGTTGTCAACCAGCACTCCCAGGTCCTTTTCTGGAGAGCTGCTTTCCAGCAGGAAGGACACCGCCAACCGACCTATAGCTGAAATAGTTCAGCCAATTACTTTGACTCGTGCTCTTCTGAAACTTCAGTTCTCAGTAGATTGGTTCCTCAATGCAGACAAAGGGTGAGATGTTACTTAATTAATCACAGCTGCTTAAAATTTGGGCTTTCAGTATAAGCCAATTCCGTTGGCTCCTATAGCTAATGAAACTACAGAAATATTTTGAAAATAATATTCACATCCCATAACAGGTGCATAAAGTACACAAGGTGCCTTTGAAGATACCTGTTTCTGCTTCTTCAGTACAAATTCAGCATCACTACTTTAGATGAGCTTTTAGGTGAGATAGATAAAGCCCACGTTTTGTGACAAAACATCACGTGTCATTCAAGCATGGCAAAGCCTGTTTTAACTCCCTTTTGCAATGCCTCCTGGCTATGTGCTTCTGACCAGTGTCTGGACAGGTTTTGCTTTTTTTCTTGCAGTCTCATTTTCTTATCCAACTGTGTGGTATAATTTGTCCTTCCGTTATATAATCTCTCCATGTTGTAGGGAAATTTTGCTTTCACTGAGCAAAATAATAAACCTGGTGATAAAAACCCAAAAAGGTAAAAAAGCTACTAAAAAAGAAGAACCTCCCTCCACACAATGTTTTTAAATTCATCATTTTCTTCCTTCTCTGCATTTTTAACTTCACAGAAAGATTTTTTTCCTGTAGTCTTCGAATTCACTTCTCACTCCTTGTAGTGTGGTTTACATTGTGCATTTTAGCAGTTTGTCTCTGCTAAAAATAAGTGTTATAATTGTGAATATAATTAGATTTGTTTCACACAATTGCATATAAATGTATTTCCAAGGTGTTTTTAGAACTCCTCTGTTCTTTACTTATGGATTAGTACTAGGGTCTGTTTAGAAATGGTGCTTTTCTCTGAGGTAATGCTATTCATGAATCCTGGTTCTACTTCCCCCTTATTTTTGCTACAGTTTCTGCCCAGCATTTTGCTAAAACTGGGAGCATTGGCAAGTGGCTGCCTTGGCAACTGAGAGCAAATTAACTTTTGGTTAGCCTACAAGGCTTATTTATTCTGAGGCTTTCAACTTTAAATGAAAGCATGGATCATCTGAAATGTGTTCTTCGGAAATGGAAGAATGAACAGCTGTTTCATGCTCCTTCTTTTAAATCTCTGAGAGTTGGAGCTCTGGTCGTAGGCAGCTTTAAATAACATTTAAAGATGGAGCAAATAGCAGCCTGCTAGTCTACTGTGATTCACTTGCAGAACTGATCTAAGGTGTTGGAGGTTTAAATGAGCTGGCAGCCTTTTAACTCAGTGGCATGAATTTTGATTTTTTTTTTCTTCATACAAATGATATATGAAAGATTATTCTTGATTTTTTTTCTTCTTTCTTCTTTGCCATAGCATCACATGTAGTTCATTATAAACAGGATTCTTTTCTTTTTGTTTTCTTTCGGAAAGGATGACAGCTACATTTTTAATAACAAACAGGATCCTAACTTCTAGAAATGAAAGATACATCACTGGAAAAGCAAACCTTGTGTGGGTAAAGAATGAATTGTGGACTACATGATTGATGGTGTGATGAACGTTAATTCAAGGAGCCTGAAAAATCAAATGCTTTGGCAACTTTGGATTTAGATTCAATCCCTAAAAGTGGTACTGCCTGTCCAGGAAAACTTTAAATTTCCATAGTCTTATCTATTTGCCTTGCCACAGAAGAACATTCAAGGGAAAGCATGGAAAAGTGATTCAGACTGCACAATGACAGCAAAAGATTTCAGGACCCTTGGGCTTCTTATGGTTTCTCTTTGTGGGACCCTGATGAAGATTGTGCCTTCACACAGTTGGAGTAATTACCAAGACATCTGCTGCGGTCCGTGATGTCCAGATTCATGGATACTTGAACTCCTTCAGTGATACTCACAGTGGTATTTTAAGACAAACTCAGACTAGTATCCCCTCCAAGCCTTTTGTTCAAGCTCGACCATAGCAAAGCCACTTTCATGCAAAGTTTCATGGACTTAGAAGTAGAAATCTAAAATCTGGTTTGTACAAAACTCATCTAAGAGTGAGGAAGGCAGATGTCTCATGCTTGTCCAGTCAATGTATAATACATTGATTATAATAAACTGATTATAATCAATGTATAATACATTGATTATAATAAACTGATTATAAAACATAATCGCCAATCTCTGTGGCATTTCATAGTTCATTCATGTGCTTTTTGGACGTCCTAACTTGAAGAAGCTCTTGGTTATCCTCTCATCATTCATATCCTTAAAATATTCTTATTTCTAGCTGTTCAGTAGCCTACCTCTGGTAAGCTTGGGAAGCATTTTCATGGGTAAGGTGTTTTGTTCAGGCTTTTCTAATGAGTTGAGGTGTGAAAATCAGTGTGACATTGCCCTGGAATATAAGTCTCTCACCCTCTTGAAATTAAAAAGATCTAGTTGCTGATTTAATTGCATTTTAACTTAATTCATCTACACAAGTGATGCATGTAGCAAATAAATTGGACTTTTCAAGACTCTTTGTTTCAGGGCTGCCAGTTTTGAGATTCTGAAATCTATAGATAAAGTACCTCTGTGTTAGCTCAGCAAAGATGGAGAGCAAAGAGCTTTAGTGTTGGATCCTAAGGAAGATTCTGCCTGAAGTCTTAAGAGCATGTCTCAGATAAATTGTAGGATGATTTTTTTTTACCACTCTTTTTTCCACAGAAGAATTCCCCCTGAATGGTGTTTTGGCCTCTTAGCATTTATTTGCTCTACCTCTCAGCTCTTTGAAAGACTGGAAACACAGGCAGATTAGAGTGTTATACGCAGAGGTGTTTTTGAAAGAAGAATTTGAGGGTAGACACAAAGAATAGCTGATTTGACTGTGTCTTCTTCGTAAGTCAGACAATTCTAGTGCATGCCATGCAGTATAACCATGTGGAATAAGTGTCTGTGTGCAGCTTCATGAGGGAGTACAATCATCCTCTATTTGACATTCATACCACATTCCTTGCTGCAGTCTGTGAGTACTGCACAGGAACATAAAATTACTTGTCTTCTGTTTTCTCTTCTTCATCTTAACTTTATTTTTCAGTCAATGGGACAAAATTATCTGACCACTATGAAGAAATACAATGACAGTGTTGTAATTAAATTTGTACACAATTGTTACTGAATACAAATGGACCTTTCCTTTTCAAAAGGAAATTAATTACTTATTTCTGAAAAGTTCATATTTAATAAAATTCAAACCATTTATATAACATATCTATTTCTTTAATAGCATTTAATGAAAGAAATAAAAATGTTTCACATTGAATTCTTCTTATATCACCACCCACAATATAGAACATATTTTCATTTTTATAAAAATGTTATCCTTTCTTTGTGAGTTTATACTACAATATAAAACATTATGTTCAAAATTCTTCAGCCATGTAAAAATACAATGGCAAGATCATTTCTGATATTCTGATTTTTTGTTTTGCTTTGGGATCAAATTATGACAATTATAACAGCTAGAAATTTTCAAAATAATGGGGTTTTTAAAGTAAAATTTTTAGGTAAGTTAACAAAAATATCTCAATTATTTCATATCTCATGCCAGTATGATATGTAGTACAATGTAGTATGTTGTTCATCTGCTTTTATATTTCATTGCATCTATTTAATCTTCCAGATGACTGGAAGAAGCCTCACATGCGCGGGTCCTGGTCCTCATTGGGGACCTTACCCACCCCAATATCTGTTTGATATCAATACAGCAAAGCACAACAAATCCAGGAAGTTTTCTGGAGTCTATTGATGAAAAGTTCTTGACACAGATGATCAAGTTGCTGATGAGGGAAAACACACTGCTGGACCTCTTGATTGCAAACAGTGACCATGAGATGGTTGAGTTCAGAATCTGGAGAGGAGGAAGCTAGTCATAAAACAGGACCATGACCCTGGACTTCTGAAAAGCAGACTTTGGCAGCTGTAGAGATCTGATTGGAAAGATTCCATCCCATCTCTGAAGAGAAGCAGGCCCAGGAGAGCTGGTTTATTTTCATGGATCACCTCCTCCAAGTTCAAAATTGGACTATTCTGACAAGCAGAAAACCAAGCAAAGATGACAGGAATTCTGCATGGATGTCAAATTTGCTCCTAGCAAAATTCAAAACACAAAACGGAAGTGTACAAGAGGTAGAAACAGGCTATTACCCAAGAGTAAAATAGAGACACTATCCAAGGACATAGGGATGAGAACAGGAAAATCAGATCTCACCTGGAGTTCAATCCTGTGAGGGGAGTGAAGGGAAACAAGAAGGGCCATATTCTTCTCAGTGATGCTCAGCGACAGGACAAGCAGCAATAGACACAAATTGAAACACAGGAAATTCCATTTAAATGTAAGAAAAAGCTTGTACTGTGAGAATGATTAAACACTAGCACAGGTTGCCCAAAGAGGCTGTATAGTTTTTATACTTGGAGATATTAAAAATCCAAGTAGATGTGGCTCTGAGCAACCTGTACTAGCAGATTCTGCTTTGGGCATAGATGTTAAACTTGGTGATCTCCAGAGGTGCCTTCCAACGTCAGCCGTTCAGTGATTCTGTGAAATAAGGAAAAAGACAACACACTTTTTCATGGTTATTCCAATTCCAGAGCTATTTTATTTCATGTTCCTCTTTAAACTTGTTAATTGTCTGGATCTTGTAGCATAGAACCTAGCTCTAGTTGTGAAAATCTCCCTGCCAGGAAATCCTTTCACTTCCCTGGGGAGCTCGAACCTAATCCATAACATCCATTCACAGGCACATCAGATTCTGGGGTTAAGATGATATGAAGAAATTTTCATTACCTTTCAACCTGTATTTCAGCTCTGATTTTATTTCTGATTTTTTAAATTTAACCTTAAGGGAGTTATTTTATCCATTCTACTCATTTTATCTCTTTTTGTTCTAGCTGTTGCATTTCTTGTGGGAAGGAAGGAAAATAATCTTGCAAATCAGTCAGCTTGATGTTAAAGGAATGTTGAAATGTCACAAGTTTCACAATATGGACCAATTCCAGGTCAAATAGCATCTCTTGCAATGTCTTTTTACCAGATTGAGAACAATAATCTTTTCTTCTCTGTATCAATCTATGATAATCTAATTCTAACACTAAAAGTAAAGGTGCAGATTTACCAATATTCATCACTGTGTCATTGCAGAAACACAGGTAAATATGTTAAGCAACATGCGTATGAAAGTATCTCAGAAAAGTTCTATAAAAAAAAAAAAGGCAAAACATCCTAGGGAATTGAAAGTGTTTTAGAACTACTTTAATATCACAGTTTTAAAGCTGTCACAAAATTCTCCTCTTGGAACGTCTTGTACCAATTTACTTATCCAAGATTTGCTGTCATCCTAGGTATGTAATTTTTTGAGTAAATCCTTTCATCTGAGGCTGTCTTCTCCTGAGATCCAGTAGCTCATGCATTCCTTGCCAGTGTGATGTTTATTTGATTATTGAATAACAATATTCTTTTTGTTTCTGTGATTCACTGAAAAAGGGAAAAGGGAAAAAGGAAAGGGGAAACAGGGAAAGGGAAAGGGAAAGGGAAAGGGAAAGGGAAAGGGAAAGGGAAAGGAAGGATAAGGAAAAGAAGGGAAAGTAAAGAAGATAAAGGAAGATGAAGGGAAGGGAAGGGAAGGGAAGGGAAGGGAAGGGAAGGGCAACATAAGGCAAGGCCTAGCCCTAAAAGAAACACTTGAAACAAAACACTGTCTTGATACTCTTGCTTGCTGTTTCTCATCCCAGAGCTCCTTGTTATCTGGATTCACAGGAAATTGAAAAATGCCTGTTTACTTTTGTATGATTTCTGTAAATCTTTCCATCAATTCTTTTCTTAATCTGCATCTCCTGTTTTATTGTTCATTGTCATAAACATGTAGTAACTAATGAACACTTCCTAATTTCAATAGCCATATTACATCTTGTTTTCTTTCTAACAGCTTTAAGAATAATCTCCAAACATAAAATCTACATAATTCTCCTTCAATGTTTTATCAGGAAGGTATTTTATTTTACAGAGTCCAAATAAGTAAATAAGTAGTCTGTAAGTACATTATAATTACAGATTACAGACTAATTAGAGAGTTATTTATGCCTGAAGATTACATACTAATTATACATGAAGTTATTATGGAAAAACTGGCAAGTGCTATAGAAGCAATTACTATAAAATTATAAGTAGATGCCATTTGATTTTATGATTATTTGCACCATATGAAATAAAAAGTTGCCAAAAAACAGACCAAGCTGGCTTGTTATATCTTATAGCTTTGACTTTTTAATACCATTTAGTCTCCAAGCACGCCAAGAAACATTTTACAATTACTTTGCAAAGGCACAGGCATCTGAGCACCTTCCCGTAGTACACTAAGTGCCACAACAAACATCTGCTACGTGGAGTTCGTTCCACTCTAATCTTATCCCAGGGGAAAAAATGTTTGTGTAGTCGCTTCTTTCAGTCAGGTTTTTTTTTCCCTCATTATTGTTTTAAGATGCCCTCTGGTCTATGTGCTTGTCAGACATGGCAAGTTGTGCTCTTTCAGCTGGGAATGGAAGTAGCGATGCTTGTGACAGGCCCAGGATCCGGCTGGAGTTCATGTCACAGCCTGAGGATCAGCCAAGCAAAGTACTGTTTATTGCACAAATGACTGAAAGTGTCCTTTTGCCTGAGGAGAGTCAGAGCCAGATATGGTTTTCAAACTCAAATTTTAAGTGTCTCTCAAAGAAGAGACATCTTGTCTCCTTATTCATCTGTTTGGGAACATCTTGAATAACTAAAGGTAGAAAAAAAGGCCTCATACATTAAATTATATTAAATAAAATTTTTTGTTTTAATTAACTATGTCTCTTTAATTTGAAAACACTGGTTTCAGTGGGATAGTGAATTATTACTTCATCATATCAATGCTGAGCCAAAAACAAACAAAAAAGTTCATGCCATGCAAAACTAAAGTGCATGTGTACATGCATGAACATGTGTTTTCCTACAAAATCTGTAATATTTGAATGAGGGAAATTATTTTGTACATCTGAAAGTGAAGTAGATCATAGATTAATATTTGTACTAAAATTCAGGAGACAAAAAAGTTCTCTCTGTAATGTTCTAGTGGTGATCCATGATGTTCTTCTTAAGACACTTTGTTAAGAAAGTGAGAAATCCAGTTGTCCACTCATTTGTTCTGGGAGAAAAGTCAACCTCATGATCTCATGTGATGATGAAGCTGTTGCATAAGTTTCTGATTTTATTAGGATTTAAATATTTCATAACAAATGGGACAGAGTCATTAGCAGAGACTGAGGGACACTCAGATATCAGAAGGTTTTATGAGGACACAGGAAAGTTCATTTCAAACTCTTCTGTAGGTTCAGAGGACTTGGATAGTGCTCTCTCCAGTAGATCCCAAACCCATAAACTGGAGATACTTAAGCAAAGACTCTCTCAGTCTTTCCTATCAGAGCTATTCTGCTTCATACGTCTATTTTACTGATAATTTTGGAGTGTATGTTTGTGGTAAACATGCCACCCTGAGAGACAAACTGCCTGGATCCCAGTTCCTTTTTCAGTTACTATTTCAAGCAAAGGAGCACATCTTCAAGAAGCAGGACTGGAAACATAAACAAAAGCAGCGTGGTTGGAGCACTCTCCTTAGGGGTAGTGGGAGAAGAGCTCCAAACCATTTACAGAGAGCTAGGACTGGTCCCTCACAGGCTGTTCAGCACTCATTCGATCACTGGATAAAAGAGAAACAATCTCTGCTCCAGTTCTTTTGTGAATTCAGCTGGGAGCTGTGTTTTTCTTCTCTCCCTACCACTGGTTGAAATTATTCAGTGAATTAAGGTCAAATTATCAAAGCAGTTTTAAGATGTCTATAACGCCATTGTTGGTGAAGAATTTACACTCTGAAAAAAAAAGTGTTCAGGTTTATATTTAAGAGATCTTAGAGTATAACTGTTTTAAAAGCTTCATCTTTCTTTCCCCTATCTCAAAGGAGACAGGTGGAGTAGTGCTACCTTACTGTAAAGGGAAGCTTTCTCTTAATTTTTCTTTTTCTCACATTTAAGACAGTTAAAACATTTTAATATGTTTTTCATCCTATGGGCAAACTGATCATTGTCTTTTGTATGACATAGTGATCATATATGGAGATTGTCACTGAATCAAATTGGTCAAGTTTTCAAAAAGTGTTCACTAATTTTCATTGTTCCTGCACTTTGGTATTTGATATGAAGCTATTTAAAAAGCTTTATTGTTTGGAATTAGCTCCTGCTAGACTCAGTGAGAATGGTGGTGATGTAACCCGCACTATTCAATGATCTTAGAGAAATTAACCATAAGGGCCAGATAATTAGTCAGTGTAAATAATTTCAAAGGAGCTCTTTCAATTTAGACCAGTTGAGGGTCTAATGCGTGGAGTATTCTCACCTAAGTGAAGTACTTGAGCAATTTTTGCCCTTTTAACTAAGTTCCTTCTTCTTATGCCTTCAAGGCTATATTTTAAAAAAAAAAAAAAGGGTAACACATCAATAGCAGCAAAGCTGTATTATGAAATCACAGTGTTTTTTCTTGACATTGTTATTACAGGAAAATTGTTTATAACATAAGACTATGTTTACAGAAGTAAAGGTACTTAATATTATTTCCACAAGCAATTCATAAGGTTCAGAGAGAGCCTCATGGGAACTAGTTATTTTAATTGTGTTTGGTGCATGTAGTACCATTTCCTTTTCTAGTGTTTTGGACTTCTCACTGTTACCCAGAAGTGGTGTCCAGCATTATTGTGAAAAAAAGCAGAGACTATACTGACCTTGTTTGAGCTGTGTATGCAAGTCCCCCTGCACGCTAGTACAGAGGAAACCATGTGGACTGGAGTCCTGATACTTTGACGAAGGGGAATTATGATCCACATTTTCTCCATCTCTAGTGGTCCTTAATGTTTTATGAAGGGAAAAGGAACATTTTGACATTTTGTAAGGACAGTTTCTAATTAAACTTTGGATTCAACAAGGCACTTAAGTTCTAATGGGACTTAGACACATGTCTGATGGGAAACTCGCCCTGCCCTGTCCCAAATTTTCCATCTGAACACTAAACATCAGAATGAGGTTCTTCCTTATTCACTCTTCTACTGATCCCACAAGCTTTTCTCACAGCAGCCTATCTCACGAGACAGGCTCAGAGGCTATTGCTATTCAGTGCATGTTGCCAGACTTTGTTATACATTATCTACACTACAGGCACCCAGCATGGTTAGAAATAGCATAGAAAATAAGAGGTACTGGACTAAGCAGTAAGACCAAATTGCTCACTGAAGGCAGGTCTTACACTTATTGGGGAAATATATCAACATTTAGGTTGTAGGCTCAGCCTTGCAGACAGTGTAAATACATACACGGGCCTTTTGCTGACAATGCTTAAATGAGAGAAGGTGTTTTGAGTCACAGAACATATTAAGCTACAAATCTAAATTAAACATTTAAAATGATAGCACTGATTAGATTATTCCAATGCAGTTAGAATAAATAAGATCTGAGAACTTATTAAAAACAAAACCCCAAATTGTCTGTAAATAAGCTGTCCTGTCTAGCTGTATAGGTTTCCCTGGCGAGAATAATGCTAAGCACACGTTTCTAGTGCTCAGCCTGGAAGACGAATAATGTTTTCAGATGTCTTTAGGTAACCTAAGTTGCAAGTGTGAAATATGGTATATTGCAACTGTATAGAATGAGAATCAAATTTCATTGTCTTTGGACGCTGGAAGATTGCACTGCCTTGTTTACACTTCAAGTTGTTTTATGTTAGCATTTTTCCATATGTTATCCTGCAAGTGAAAAAAAAGATGTATTAAAGTGAGTTCTGTTAATGCGGTAAGGCTTACTTACCTAGGTTCAGGGAAACAGGGAAGACAGAGCTTGAGAGTAAAAGTCAAGACAGACTATCACATAAAGTTGAACAATGGTACTGCTGTTTGCTGATGTGTTTTAAGGAGAAAAGTGAAACTTTCTTAGTCCTTTGGAGGAGTTGTTGGTTATATATACCTAGGGAGTTTGTGCTGCAGATATTAGAGTATGTTTTTGTTGCAAGTGTGGAAGTTCCAGAAAGTTTGTGCTTTCAGATCCAGCCATTTGGCTGTTTCCCATTTGCTAGCCTGTTGCATTTTCTCTCTCACAATAAAGGAATTTCTGAGTAGACACTCAGAGGTATTTTGCTTTTCTTTGCACAGACACCAGAAGTTCTTCAGAGAGCTGTGAATTACTGTCTAGGAGCCTGCTGTCTAAAACCGAGCCACTGTGGTGTTCAATTGTATTTTTATGTTTTTTTGAATATCTTTGAGCTGTTGCATACTCGCTAATTAAAACATTTTTCCTTCATTACCAGTTCTAACACCAGTTATATTTAATGTTGTTTTATTCTTTTACTGTTTCAGAAATATTAAGACAAGTTTAGACAAGTTTACATTTTGGTCATTTACATGGACAAATCAGATCTCTTAATTACGGTAGTTTTTAATAAAATACAATAAAATACTCTCCATTGCAAAGTTTTGATTTGTGCTTTTGAAAAAGAGAAAATGAAGACAACATTTCAGAAAGAATATTTTGCAACTCTGGAACATTATAATGATCTCACATTATGCTGTTTTGAGGCCCTGTGAATGGCAAGAAACGATTTAAAATTTAATGCTCATCAATGACAAAATCCTCTTATTTATTCTGTGAAAAGATACATTCTACAGCCTTATGTTTACAGGAAGCATAGAAATGTGAGGCAGGTTACTGTTTTATTTTTATGTAATGGAATCTCACAGAAGAAAGAAAAAACCCCCGTCATCTGAAGTTCATTATATCACAACTAAAGGCCAAATCTGATGTAGGCAGTCTGACTACTATAAGACATTGCACTGTCCCAAATTACTCTGAGCATCCAAGTTTAGAAATATATCATGTTTCCTTAAATGTGAGGATCTATACTTCAAAGGCATTTAGTAATTTGGACAAGGAAGGAAAGAGGTCAAAAAATCACTCACAGAATGTGTCATATTTTCAGGAATTCCTAAGCATAAGTTTTCTAAAAATCCTTCCCTTTACAGAATCACCTGTTTAATACTCAAAATAGAGAGGTAATGAAGAGTCCCTGAAAACAACATTTGCCTTCTATTGTTTCAGCTTAGGTAAATGCCCATAATTTAAGGAAGATGAGCTTGACATCTTATGCCAAGAAACACGTCCACACTTCTACAAGCTCTTTATATTGTGTAGGCATGTAAAATGATGTTTCTGGAAGACAGGGGAGCACTTCTTCCAGAATTTCCATGTTACACTAACCCCCTTTTTCCAATCTACTGTGGGCATTTAATTTTATTTTTTAAAAAAACAAACCTGTGGCAAAATAAGAGCAAAATATTTTTAGTATGAGCACAGACACTCTAACATTGCTTTGTGACATTAAAAAGAATCTTATCTGCCCAAAAGGAACAGATTTCAAGAAAAAAAAGACAAAAATAAGCTCTTGTTTATAACCATTCAAAAAATAAATGTACCGTTTCTTTCTGCTTAATAGGACACATCAGGAAAGTCAAACATTAAGAGCTAAGCCAACTGTGATAGTTGCTGGAGCTGCAAAACTCAATTTCTTGACTGATGGAAGCCTGTAGTTAAACCCAGGGCAAAAAAACTGAGCTTGAAGAAGAATTAAATGCAGTATAGAAAAGGAGGGTGAAAAGACAGACACGGACAGGGTGTTTATAAAGTGAGCTCTAAACAGCACAGAGGTAAAAAAAAGAAAACAGCAACCTTCCAAAACCCAAACAAACAAAGAGGATACAGAAAAAGGGGAAAAAACAGCCAGATGGCCAGAAATCTTGCAAGTTTGTCAGCTGCAAGTTGAATCATCACAATCACTTAAGAGCACTGGACGTGAACGTGACAACGTAATTCACCAGTTGAGAACATTATTTTAAGGACAGTCCTTGAAGAATCCAGAAAAGGGCTTTTCTCCAAATTATTCCCCTGTCTGAACGTTCATTCATAGTGAGAAAAGTGACAGCAAAATAAAATAGTATTGCTGTTTATAAATATGCCATTGATTTCAAAGTCCCTAGTTACAATAGTTTGGAACTGCAGTATATGGCTACATGTGTATGTCTTTGTGACTTTCCAAACACAGAAATATTAACCCATACGCAAAATACCAATGATTTGTAAGCAATTACTGGCATCTTTCCTTTACCACGGGAAATGAGTAGAGAGGAGACAGACTTTTCCTGAAGTTGCATGGAGAACTCTGGAGTCAAGGGAGGGAAAAGTGAACACAAAGGTTAGGACATGGAGCCAGGATTAATGCAGGTCCTTGGAGGGATTTAAATGGCTTTGACTGATCATTTTGGAGCAACCTGCTAAGTGCAAGGTCAGGCTGGAGTGACTCATACAGCTCAGACAGCCAGATTTCTGATACATAAAGTAATTCTGAGAATTCCCACTCTTCTTGTCTAACCAGTGTGTGTCATGAAGCTTGCCTTAGCAAGACTAGAGATGTCAAGCTGCCTGACTGAGTAAATAATTGCTTATGGAAGAGAGAAATAAACATCTTTCCACCAGAAGGATCTTTTCTTGAAATTCTACAATATTTATTACTGAACAGTCTTGACAAGTTGTCATCATGGTATCTCTTTGCCCACTATGGACAAGGCGTGCACAAAAAATTTGTCCTCCTTGGTATATCACAGTGTCTGGTGTTCAGGCAGAGGACTTGCCTCCTTCCATGTCTCTGCGTTGAAGCTGGCCAGTGGAACGGGTTTTTGAGGGGAAGGGGCAGGCGGGTTACAATTTCTGTGGCCTAAAAATAACAACTTTTAAATCGACACTGAAGAGGTGGAAAGATATGACAGCAGAATACAAGTGAATATTCCGTAAGAAACTGGAAACTGAAATGGAGAGATATGACCTGACATACAGAATCAGCACAACTGGCACATGATTTATTGATTATGGCCTGTCATATGAGAGGGCCTCAGCTAGCTGAAAAGCACAAAGCAAAGTAGTATTTTTCTCTCTATAGAATTTGTCATTTGGAAATTGCATACACTTTACCTTTACAGTGATTACTCTCTCCAAACAAAGGAATATGTGGCTTTGCTTTTGAAGGCAGGCATGGGGCAAACTGTGATTTTTTAGCTGTCAGTGCAAAAAGCTTTGGATTATGCTCTTGATTCGCACAGACAACTTAGAGGGCCAGATGATGGGGAGTAGATGAGTGCAAAATCTAGGCATGCATTTGTGAAAGTGGAACAAGATATTGCAAGAATAAAAAAAACAACCACCATGAACAAAAACATCCTTTTATCTCCTCTAAATGCACTAGTTTTGTCTGCATGAACTTCTGAGCCACCCTTTTGTGATCCTACCTTCTTTCGTGATTTGGACAGTCACATGTACAATCTGTACTCCTAATCCTGAAAAATTATTTCAGGGTAATATAACTGTAGCAAAATAGCGCCACCACCTCAAAAAAAAAAAAAAATCAAACAAGGAGTGATCCAATTGCATCCCTTTTGAAGTCAATGGAAATTTTGCTCCCAGAATCTTTGATCTAACCGCAATAAAGTGCAGGAAGGTCAGCAAGAGCCTCCAGGATGCTTGGGGCTGGAACACTTAGCCTGTGAGCAGAGGCTGAGGGCCAAGTTCTTGTTTAGCCTGAAGAACAGATGGCATTGGGGGACCTAGCAGCAGCCCCCACTACACTGCAGGGAGATCACCAAGAAGATGGAGCCAAGCTCTTCACGGCAGTGTGTGGTCACAGGGTGAGAGACAGTGGCCATAAGTTGAAAGAAAATATTCAGATTGGATATAAGGAGAAAATTTCTTCCCTTGAGGACAGGCAGACAACAGAGCAGGTGGTCTAGGGAGGTTGTATTACCTCTGTCCTTGAAGGGTTTTAAGACCCTATGGGATACAGCCCTGGGCAACCTGGTCTGACTCCGTAACCAACCACCTTTGAGAAGAAGTTTGGTCTAGGGCCCTCCTAAGGTTCCTTCACAATTCAGTTATCTTATGATCTTTACACCTAACTGCTTCAAGAATTCATGTTTGCTCAAGGATGTATTAATGGTATGCATACTTACCAGAAGATTAAATATAGAACTAACATTTGAAAAAATATACATAAGGTTTTTTGTTTTGATTTGTTTTTTTAATGTGGCTGGATCAAATTTCAGTACTGGAATATTTTATTAAAATATACTCTTTTTCTAGGAGGGAAATTGATTAACCTAACTGATAAGCCAGTTTTTCACAGAACAAGTCAAACCAGGTGCTTGGACATTTGTATGTATATGGGCTTTAAAGAAAACTGCTCTCTCTCATTTATACATGAAGCTTTCACATATATAACTAGTATCCTAGAAACTATTGGAAACTGACACTTATGCATCACATATAAGGAAACTAAAACCTTATTTACAGTTACCTTTATTTTTACTTGAGAAGAAAAACAACTGTTTCAAATTTCTGAATAGGATTTTAAAAACCATTCCAATCTAAGCATTTCTTGGAGTGTAATGGAATGTGTACAGTAGAAATTCAGAATTATCTGCAATGTTTTAATAAGTATCTCTGAATGAATTTACAGGATATTACAGATCTCCATGTAAGCTGCTAAGGATGCCAGACTACTGATATCCGACTTGTGTGCTTAGAACAAGAAAGGGTATCTCACTATCTCACAGTGCAATCTACTGCAAACTTAGCCAAAGAGATCTGGTAGGATCCTGAGCATATGTCTAGAGTCTTCAGGGCATTCTCCTTTGCTTCCATAATGCTGTTAACTAAACAAAATTTAGACTAAATATCAAAGATTCAAATTAATCAATTTCCATTACATTCTTAGGGGCTCAAACACCATTTTAATGGGGTCTAATTAATGCCACAAATAAAATCAGCAGGGAATTATTTCACATAATGTTTATCCTAGAAAATATTTGTATTTTTCAATTTCATCATAATTTCTATTGACATTCCTTAGAGGATTTTTTTTCCTTTATATCCATTTGAATGATGTAGACCTGGTTTCAGTATCTACTAGTCTGGAGGCTCTCTGTTCATATGAGTGATTTAACAGCTAGATCATCTAGAGTTGAACGCTATCTCATATAGCTGACAAATCTTAAGTTGCAGTTTTTGAAATTTAGTGTCTGCTTTTCTAGCCAGACCTGCAGACGTCTACAGAAGTGATTTCTTAGGAATAGTTCTAAAGGATAACCTTTCGCTCCAGAAAGATATTTCAAGATGATGCAATTGTGCACCACTAAGTCTTGATACAGTAAAGAAAAGTTAATGAAAAGCCATGAGAAAGTGATAACATTTCCTCGGCATTTTCTCAGAAAAGCAAATTGAAGACTAACAAGAGTCATGGACTCAGCACTGATTGATCATTCTTGCTGTATAATTAATCAAAGGATCAGAGAAACCCATTAATTACTGTGTCCTTAGCATTTTGAATCATTAACTGACAGTTCTTCTAGACAAGCGGGAAGAAACTATACATGGGCTAAGAAATTATACAGCACAGTAGAATCCATCCTTGGTATAAAGAAGCAGCTAGTCTTATGATCTTCCATCTCCACCTCTTTCTTTATTGTTTCCCACTTGTTAACCTGTGTATGCAGTTTAGAGGACATTCTCCTCCTATCCCATAATCTGTTTAGGGGTGAGAACAGGGTCAAACAGTCCTATAAATCATGCACTTTTTAGAACTTGAGTTTATAGTTTTCTCTTCTGTGTTTGTTTTGTGTTCAGCCTCAGGACTAGCCAGTGATCATGTAGTCTCTAGAGTGTATTTGGCATAGCATGGGTTAGACTGGCTAGCTATTGCCTCTGCCTATTTAAGTTGTAATTTTTTCCAATGAACTACTGAGCTCTTACTAGGGTCCTTAAACTAGTAGAAATGCTCTGCTGCAAGAATAATAAAAGAACTGATGCAGATTCTGAGCTAACTGAGAGTCACAGGGTACAATCTGAAAGTACTACTCAAAATGAAAAATTACCATGATCCCATGATTAACAGACAGCCAATAGTCCCTTCTATGAACCAACAAAAGCAGACTGATAGCCTAGTTACAGACATAGCATGAAGGCAGCATATAGATTCTAACACTTTCTTATATTTTTTTTTCCTTGCAAGGGTTTAAGATTATAAATATTTGTTTTAAGAAATTGCAAAAGTGAAAAGTAATTGGAATTTGGCCAGTTTGGGTACTCGTACGTAGCTATGGACCAAAAGAGATGCATAGTTTCAGAACATCAATTTGAAAGCAAAATGACAAAATATCTTCAGAATCTCCACCCCAATCTAAAACCAATGAACAATGAGAGAAAATTCACAATAAAAAAATATGGAGCTCTGGTCTGGGTAAAACCATGCAAGGTGCACTCACTGAACTGTCAGAACTAGTGGATCAGAGGCTGCATGGTTATCAGTATGGTGCTCTGAGAATAATACATATGATCTCCTTGTGCATCTTCTCTGTGACTCTCATCTCCCCTTAAAATATTCATGGAATCCACAATCCAAAGAAAATCAGATTTTTTAAAGGGAGACAAACTGCAAAGGTATTAGCTTCTGTAATGTTACAGAAAAGGTGTTTAGAATATGCCATTGGGAAGCACCTGGGAGCTCAACTTTTATTTGGCAGCAAAAACACAGTTTTAATGCCCCAAGTATCAGTCAGACATCCTCATAAATGCCAATGAGGGCAACCAGAGTACGTGAACCCATGAGAAACCAGAGCTCCGTTTGTTCCAGTGCTTGTGTGAAGGTTTGGGTGGCATAAACAAGAGACAAATAAGATTAAGCAAATATGTTTGTTCCTCCTGATCAGTCTGCTTTGGAAATGGAAGGAAATGAGGCCTGTATGCCATACATCTGGGAGGACACAATCATGCATTTTAATAATACTTTTATTACAGAAACTTTAGAGGAGCTCAGAGGCCATTCCATTAGGCATTGTACAAATACATAGCCCAAGATATTCTCTGCTTGAAAGTGCTTGAAAGATGAATAGAATAAAACAGAAAGAAATGGCAATATTAAATAGTGGGGAGAGGGGGAAAGGGCGAGAGATGGAGGGGGCAAGTTTCCATTTAATGCATTACTAAATTATGTTTATTTTGTAGTGAAAAAAGAGTAACATAAATATAACCATTAAAACTAATTCACAGGAGAGAAGTTGAATCACACAGAGCCTGTCAAAAATTGAAGAAAAAATCTGTACAGAACTAGCAACTTGTCCCCAAATACACAACTCTGGTTTGAAAAATAAATTTGCTAGCAAATGTAAGTTTCAGTTAGGGATGTATGGTTTCTCTTAGTGCTCAGAGTCTGGATGAGTATACAAATTTATTAAACCTGCATGTTTATTCAGATTAAACTTCCAGAATTCCTTACATTCCTGCTACATTCACTAAATTTACTATAAAATTTTATTAAAATGGTTTAGAAAGATTTGCCTACCTAATCGCAGAAGGCTGAAGAGTAAGGAAGACACACTTGTCTACATGACCCAGCAACAGTATAATTTCCCATCTCCCAAAGGGTTGTCTCAAATATTACTATTCCATGCTGTAGCTTTAAAAAGAGAACATTTATGAAAATGTGGCTTTTATTTTATGTCCTTCCACTCCAAAGCGATGTATAACCCACTAAAGGAAAAAAAAAAGTATAAATCACCCTTTCAAACAAAACTTCTGCAAGGAAAAAATAAAGCAATAACACAGTGAGTTTTATTTTATTAGTCTGAAACCATAAACACCAGCTAGTATATGGCATACTAGCTGAATCAAAGATTTCAATTACTTCTGCAGTTCAGTGATTCACTCAGAGTTTTTTTTCTCAGCAGAGCAACTATGCTTCCCTGCAATGTCATCTTGTTCATTTTCCTTCAGCCTCTTTCTAGCCTTTAATCATGGTTGGTCTGACTAACCTAAGAAAATAACATTAAAGATCAGCTTAAACCCAACAATTCCATATTCTATTTTGGATTTAATTCTGTAGTTTGCCAGAAGCCTGACTCTGCTTAAATGCTGGTAGTGTAACTCCTCCTGAAAAGAATGGTAACCCCATACGTACAGCTGAGCTCTCTGCTTATTTGTTACCTGCAAAATATCTGGGTGGATGGAGAAGAAGAGCTATAGTGACAAAAGTTTTCTGATTCCTTAAGTGTTAACAAAACAACTCTTAAAACCCCTGAGTTTTCAGAAAGATTCAAGTCCTCACTTCACCTTAACCGCTTTGGTGTCCTAGGTTTCTCAGTCAAACACAGAAGCAGCCAATTATTTCTAGAAACCTAAAGAAACTTTGAGTTTTTCCCTTGCAACCAGTTGTCTCTTCCTGCTTCAGTAGATGAAGTTACACTGTAAGACACAGTAGGACAGTGTTTGTCTTAACAAAAGAATTTTTAAGTGTGTAATTCTGGATCAGTTAATATATTTGACTTTTAACTTCACCAAGGCTAATTCACAGATTCATTTCACTTCACAGATCTCTCCTGAGACTCTAAACACAGCTGCATATGTAGGTCAGTCAGGGATTTAGGGTCAGTCTTTTGCAAAAGCCTTAGTCTCATGTGATGTTAAAAGGCAATGAGCAGATCTTAAAAAGCTGTCCAGCAAGCATTTAATAATTTATTTCAAATTCTCAGTGTAAATTGAGATGGTGCCATTGATACAAAGGACTAAATTTACATCCACTGAAAGTCTAGTCCTTGTAATTTTCTCTTTGTTCCTTACTGTATGAAAGTTTTCCCAGGTGCACAGTTCACAGGTTTATCTCTAGTTATAAAATGACCAACTAAAGGTCAGAAAATGCCATCTCCACAGCACCACTCTGAAACATTAAGGACTTCCTGTTCATGCAGTCAACAGCTTATATATAAAACCATATGCATATATTTAATGAAAACTTATAGGAGGCTATTCTAAAAATATACCCTGTATGAAGTGAAAAATGTCTTTATGAAATTAATTTCCTAAAAGTATGATGGAGAGTGATTAAATTATAACAAATGCACCTTACACCTGGAAAATTATGAATGATTTAAATGAGAGAATTGAATCTGTGAGAAACTGGAACCATCATCATTTAATAGACTTTATTTCACTGAATTTAACTGAGCTTGAGTTAATTTGCAGTCCATTCACCAAAAACTATCATAGCTTGGCTGTAATGGAAGTGCTTTTATCACAAGACATAATGCAGTGAAATTGTAGAATTAAGAAAATAAAGTGAAGTAGAAAATTTGACACACAATTTGACACAGACACTGGCATACATTCCAAAAAAAAAAAAAAAAAAAGGTTTCAACAGCAGCTTTACTGACTCATTATTGATAACTTGTCATAAAACACAAGGTCTCCATTTGGAATTCAGGCTTTGCTGTACTAGAAGCTATGCACAAATATTTCCAAAAGATGGTCAGTACCCTAGAAAGTTTACAAGTCTAATTTATGATAAAAACAACAGTTGGATAAAACAAACAAATCTAATGAGTGCAATCTGTTTCATTTATCAAAAAAGATAACTGAGAAGCAACTTGATTATGGTTCATAGATACCTCCAGAGGGCGGAAATAGAAGGTATTCAAGTAGTCCTCCATGTAGCAGAAAGGCACAGCAAGAGCAGTTGTTGGAAGTGAAACCCAAACAAATGTAAATGAGAAATCAGTCAGAAAATCATTGTAAAGACGATTAGCCCAAGAAACAAAGTACTGAGAGGAATAGAAGGTTTGTCATCTTTTCAAGCTTTCCAGCTAAATCTGAAAGGCAGTAGCAAGACAAGGTTTGGTCATACGGCACTTAGATCATTGTCACAGGCAGATTTTTGCAGGCAGATGTGAGTTTGTGTTATGTTCCAAGGCAGTTGGATGGAGTGCATTTGTATTGAAAGCCATTTGTGCAATTTAACCTAGCACACCTCTCAAACCGTGACTGCAATAAGCTTGCATCTGTTCGCAAAAGACCAAGTGGAGTCCTTGGTACAAGTGTGATGAGGTGGGATTTTACTATGTGAATTAAATAAGAGACCAGACCCGGTTGTAGCTGAAACAAAAAACCTGCAAGTTAGCAGTCAGATTAGCAGCAGTAATGAGAGTTATAAGCTACCTGCTTGCAATCAATGTGAAACAAAGCTGAAAAAATATGTTTTAGTTATTTCGGTCTTTGTGACTAGTTATGTTTTTGTGCTTTGAAGATAAACCTTCTGAAAGAAAGCTGTAAGCTTGTAAATAGGCTTACGTCTCTTCCATAAATTTTAATTTTCTCCCAAAGTCACAAGGCTGAGCATTTTGTATGATTTCAAGAATAAACCTTAACACAGACATATCCTGTTCACCCTATTTTGACATTAGTGTAGAATAATTAGCATTAATCTTGGTATATAGCATGAGATGTCCAAGATATCCATCAAAAAACTGGTGTTGCCTTCTCAGTTTCATGAATTTTCTTCTCCCATTGTTAGAAACACTTCTTGAGTTGTGCTGCTCAGAGGTACAGTACATGGCAACACAACAGCATAACAGTTTCTGGAGGAATGTGAGGATATTTCTGCCATAAGGTTGTCCTTCTCTGACAACATGGAAAATGCATACAATTTAGTTTTCTTTTGTTTTCAGTGAAGACTTTTCCTTTAGGAGTTCATTTTTCCCAGTGCTTTCTTTGTGTTTCTAGACTATCTTTGAGGTTGCTTATAGTGTATCTTTCCAATTGATTGTAAAACACTTGCACAAGGCTTTGGAAGAGACTTTTGGAATTTACAGAGTGTATTTTCACAAAAAAAAAATGCCAAAAACAAACCCAACAAACCCACCAAAACCAAACCCAAACAAAAAGACAAACGGTCCTGTAATTTAACAGGCTGAAGTTTTACACCTGATATCACTCATGCCATATAGACAGGTAAAATACTTTATGCCTCAATTTATATTTCTTCCCTGCTCTTTGAGCCTACCATTCACATATCTTCCTTTCATTTTCCGTTTCACGTATTTGGGATTAACACTTGAAAACTTATTCCTAAATGGTAATCGAAGATTAATTTTTGTAACAGATTCTTTTCTCCACTGTTAACTTAAAATATCACAGGTTTTAGATCTTGAACTTTATTGGAAAAACATGGGAAATCCAGATAGAAATTTAATCCAAGTTGGGCCAGATGCACCTCCCAAAATTTTTAATTTGGCAATTACAGAAAAAATGGATATCTGTATTTGAAAATGGTCATATTAAAAACAAACAAACAAACAACACCCCCTGCTACAATTTCTTGCTCTGTATTAAAAAATTGTGGTTATTAATAAAAAAACTAAAACTAAACCTGAAAACCGTTTTTCCCCTTTTTGTAAAAAAAAATAGCTGGAAGAATTTGGCTAAGTGAGATTGAATTCTTTTCTACAGAGAATTACCTTATGCGGGCTTTGGGGTTTCACCTATGTCCATAGATGTGTGAGTAACAGCTGCATCATTCTCAAGGTGCAATATTTGGCATGGTGCAAAAGGGTTAGGTCTTTTGAAAAAGGCAGAAATAAGGATAACATGCGGGATGCACATTTCAGGAATATCTCTAAATCCCACCACCGAGATTCCCTTCTCTTACTTATGTAGTTTCATGGGAAACTTTGCTGCTAGAGGCAAAAAGTTCATCTTACACCCTTAAGAGTAAAGATGTAGAAGATAATTACAGCTTTTAGTGCCATCAGCAATTTTAACCTATGCCTCTACTAGGAAATTAAATTGTGCCGGTTTCCATTCTCAATAGGCAATTTGCCAAAGGCCAACCTATTTTACTCACATGGGCGTAGGTCATGCATGTGCAGATCCTATGCATGTCTAAGTTACAGGTATAGACAGCACCTCTAAGCTAATTCCCTAAGGGGAAGGAAGTCTACAAGCCTCTAATGGAGAGAGGAGCAGAAAGGATGTTTTTTCATTTAAACTATTTTCTTTTCCCATTCTTTCCTCCCACTCCCTACCATTTGTCCTCCAATAAAGAGTTGCAACAACTGTGTAGTTAGATCCAGTAAAAAAATACAATAGAAGGGCACTAACAAAATAGAGTAGTAGATATAAGACACAATTTCTAACATATTGTTTTCTGTACAAAGAATACTTTCATAAATTCCTTAACATTTTTCTCAAATGGCTCTGATGGCTAATGTTTAATTTGCAACCATGATTTAATCTTAATCAATCAAAGATAATAGTACTGAATGCAGACTTAGTGCAAGGACTGAAAAGCAATTGTAGAAAAACATAGCATAAACATCCCAGCCTTATCCTCCTCTCATTTGTCCAGGTAGAAGTCAAAAGCAATTCCACTCTAATGAACATAGTCAAATTGGAGCAAAACTGGTGCAAACAAGTGTTGACTCCTCCTGTATAAGCTGAAGCAATTTCAGAATTGGCACTAAATTCTGATAAACATGCTATAGTGCAGCTGTATATTAAATAACCAATTTAGAATAAAAACAAGCCACTAATGCCTACATTTTTCTTCAGACTAATAGGTGGCTGAAATACAGTATTTCTGAAATAAATGACAGAGAATGTTAGCTTTTGAAACATGTTTTCTTCAGCTGCCTATAATAACAGTAGAAAATGAAGGAAAAATTGCCTTAGATTCACAGAAAAGAATATGCTTTTATGCAAAAGAGACATCAGACCCTAATATATAGAGAGAATTTAAGACATCTGTGCTAAGATTCATAACATTGTTTTGATACCTAACTCATGTTATAGAACACCTGAAGGCCAGATTGGGGAAGAGGGAGAAGGAGTCTACAGGATTGTTTGAGAAGGATATCCATGCCCTGAACTGTAGCTCTGTTTCACATGAAGACACAAAACAGAAGCCAAGGAGCAGCAGAAAAGAGGTTTAGTCTGGGCCTTTGGGGCAAAACTCCACAATAACCAAAACACTCTGTGGAAAGACCTTGCTTGCCTTTCTAAGAAGAGCATACCAAGAGCACAAACCAAGCTTTCAGTCTCTGAAGTTCTGTTTTATCTGAAAACAAAGGAAATAAGATACATAAAAAATAAGAAATTCTTATTTCCCTTGTCAGACATGAAAAAAGGAAAGAATCACACACAAAAAATCTCCTTCCTAGCATATGTCTTTGGGAGATTGGTTCTTTGTTTAAGTCTTGGTCTCAAGCTAAGACTTCCAAGAATGTACATAACTGCAACAAAGTTCGTATAGCCTTATATGAAAACATCCTTCTGTTACTCCTGAGTTGCAGCCATGATTACGCACGAGGAAGGCACGACATTCCTCCATGTGAGCACATCCCACTTAACCTCAAATGCAGCAGCCAGAACAAGACATATGCAAATCCTCCTTCTCTGCTACTCTGCCATGGACTGTCAGTCTTGTCTCTGTCCCTGCCTCCTGCATGGGCACTGGATATATGCAGCAGGTAGCTTGCCTCCTGGGTAGGCCACGTATGTGTGCCTTGTAACTCATCTCTAGTCCTGCCTTTGTCTCTGTATCCTGGATGAATCCCTTGGGCCTATGTTGTAGCCTTGTCTCCATTCCTGTCTCTGGCTCCATCTCCTTTAGCTCTTGACTGGGTTCCTTGGATTCATTCCAGGCCTGGTATCACTTGCTGTATCTGACATTGCTGCTGGACCCTGGTAACCAGCACCTGGTAGGATGCACCCTGTGGTTGAGGTCATTGCGTGTGCTGGGGTCTACTTTTGGCTCCCAACTCCATGTCCCTAAGGGAGCAGCTGCACCTTCCCGTAACCTGACAGGTGGATCTTGATCAAAGTTGCATGTATTGCTTTATCCCATGTTGAGCATGGCAAGAATGTGCGAGGTGTGATCTGAGCCAGCCTAGCAAAATGGACCCTTAGGCAATTTAGCCATTTGAATTTCCAGATGGCCTTAGGTAGATGCCTACATGCTCAGCTCCATCCAAAAGCTGGTGACATAGTGTCATATAGCAGCAGGGTATTACGCATCTAAACAAAACAGACCCTAAAATTAGAGGAGCTAGAGCAATGGGGCCTTAGCAATTTTCAGAGCACGCTCTGACCCACACATTTGGTCTCTGTTGTGTTTCGAGCAACTTTGTTTTATTTTGTATTGTGTTTTTGATTTTTGTCTACCTTCTGGATCATAGCATGACTTTCCACTCATTTGTTTGATGATCTCCTGTCAATTAGATTACAAATTCTTCTATGGAGGAATTCATGTTATAGGTTTGTCCAACATTTACCATAATAAAGACTCACTTTCAGCTTGAGGTCTCTAAGAACTACTTTAAGAGGATATAATCATGCCAGCATCAGTGATGATGTCTGTGTAAGTGTTGGTTTCAGTCTGACAAATGATTTTTGCAAGGATCTGGAGCATCTTTTCAGTTTTCTGTGCCTCATACTTCCTCACCAGCAAGAAGGAAGTAATATTTACAACTGCCACAGGATAACACAAGATAATAAAGCTTTCTGAGCATCATCTATCACATATGCAACCAGTACAGCAATGTCTTCCGTAAATAAAATATTCCTAGAAATGTGATCCTTCAACTTACTTGTGGTTTTAGCATTTTGATGGAGAAAGAAAGAGTTGCATTAGCTGCATTTCTGCAGCTATTCATAGCCACATATGAATCCACAACTATTTATCACTGAAATTTTCAGTTTGAAGGGCAAGAAAAATCGGATACAAGTGACAGAATCTGACCTTATATGTTTTTCTCACAGCTGCTGGAGGAATTTGTAACACAAAATCCATAGGGTGAAATAGGTTGGTATATTTGAGATTCAGCATTTCATTTAAAGCCTGCTCTCCTAACTGCTCTAATGATATGGGTGAATGTTGATTTCTATTAAATGCATTGCAAATATGTACAGCATGTTCTGTCCCTGGGAATATGCCACTATGAAGAGATATCACAGCTGAACTGCCAGAGAATTCAAGTGTGATGGGGAGGGGGAGGAGGAAGGAAGAAAGGCACAAAGAACAAAATGTCCCCACAGCCACACACGAGGACACACTCCCAGTGAGGTATGAATCAGCAACAGCCAAGGAAGCCTTGACACCTAAAGGGGATTATGTAAGAATCTGAGATAAATGGTGTCACTAGCACTTCCGGGTACTTCTCAGGCATTTAACTGTGTCATCTAACCAGAGAAGAGATACCCAGAGCTCTCCTCTACTCTGTGGAGAAACCCAAGCAGCTGCTGAGGGTGATAACTTTAATAAGAACTCTAGAGCAAAGAGACTTGTAAATTAGGTATCATCTCAGGTAAATGCTCTTTTGGTGTTCTGAATGAAAGCCTTAAGCTTAAATCTGCTGTTTTAACATTTTGTGGACAGTTCTTTACTATGCAGTTTCATAGATTGTAGTCTCCTTGGGAAAGTACAACAACTTCCCCATTCCAGTATTCTGTTGCAAAGGGTAGATGTAAAGAGAATAATGATAAGGCATCATTACCATAATGATAAGACTTTGTAAGAATGATCATAAAACAACAAACTATAAATTCTCAACTAAAAAGGTATGTCTCTGCACTCTTACTGACCTTGACAAAATAGGGACTTCTGGTAAAGACTTCAGACACAAGAATCAGCAATTTTCATTGTTGTCAGCTACTCAGCAATGTCAGTAGGGATCAGACTGTGTTCTTAAACATTGGTATCTCTTAAGTTAGATGTTCAACTAGGTCTCCTTGGCTTATGAGTGTGACCCTTTGTAGATCTTTTCTTCCTGCGCTGGGGAGATCTAGAGTGATTAAACTATCCAGATTAAGTGCATGCAAAAATGACCACAACTAATAAATTACAATTATTAGCACATATTTCTGGGAAGGTAATCCAAATTTTGATACTCTGCTCCAAATTTTGAAGCCACATTAGGACTAAAGAGATACTAGGTTGTGTATGATTTGGGTTTCAGTACTACAGAAGCACAGGGAGATCAACTTTCAGTAGCACTTCTGTTGAAAAGTGACTTAGTTTTTGTGGTATATAGCATTCGCTTTAACAGACATCAGACAACAGTCCCTAAGTTCTACAGATGTCCATGCTGTGGTTCCAGTTTGCTTCTAGGAATGGCTATCCTATACTCTTCTGAACTTTTCACTGACTGTGGGCAATATAGACAGGAATAGGAAGGCAGAGGAACAGAAATCAAAAGAAAGAAGTGTCAGATTCGTATTACTGGAAGATCTGCGTGGAAATGTGGCAGAGCCATGTGACTTCACTATGTGATTTCAAGCTATGTGGAGCTTAGCAACAAGTACAGCTTCAGTAATTTTGTAGAAAATAGACAGTTACAGGGTTTATCACCTCAGTGTTCAGTAGACACGGGACCAAGATCATAACTGTTGCGCACTCATGATTGCTGCCACTCACCATTTAAGGCAGCCAATTTCTGCAATATTTTCAGTCCATCGGTGGGCTCTTGAAGGAGATAAGCAAGATGATCCTCACATAGAAGGCAAAAAAAAAAGAAGAAGAGCACTTACGCACTTGGGAGAATTTGCTTATTTATCAGCAACAAACATGACTGCAGTTGGTAAAACACAGAGAAACTTCAGTGGAGAGAGGCAAGACAATACACAGGTGGAAATGTCAAAGAAAGAAGTCTAAGAAAGTATCAGTTCACATGTGCAATTCTATCTCATGTTATACAAGGTGTGATCCGAGGATTTGCATAGCGATCATTCATAAGCAATGTATGTTGAAACATTACATCAGCTCAATGACCTGAAAATGGCTGATCTTTATACACTTGAAATTATATATCTCAAAGGCAGGGATTTCTTATTTATGATTGTCTATACCAATGCTCTTGCCAATGTGCAGAAAGCCTACATACAAATGAAGAGTAAGACTAAACCTTTACACACAACAGAAAAGACAGAATTTATATTTTTTGTTCCTCATTATTATTTACTTTGACTTCAACACTTCAAATCTTTAGATGTATATATAGGAAACTTCAATGCTTTCTTTAGTTGTGTTCAAAGACTCACAAAGATGAGATTAAATGAGATTTACTTATTTTTTTAACAAGTAATATCTGTCTACATATTAGCATTTTAGTAGTTGTCTTAACGAGATACTTGGTGAAAGCCAAAAAGTTAATTTTCTAGTTATAATTTTACTCAATGTCTAATCTGAAAATACTGTTAAGGCAATTAAAACCATCCAAAATTAGAAAAGATCTGTTGAAGTCATTAGGCTGAAAGTACCAAGATTTGTACAGACAGCTGGAAGTACTCGTTTTCTGATCAGTACTCTAATTCCTTGCATGTGACAGGTCAGACTGTAGCCTTTTTCAGATTCCTGAAATCAGAGTGCTATTTACAGAGACCATTCTTTTCTCCACTTTCCTTGTTATCTGTCTGTTCCTGGATCAACATCAAAGTTTGGTTGGAAGGGGAAGTTCAAAGCTACTTAGATGATCGGACATCCACTCTATTTCAGTTTTTAAATATGTCATCAACTATTCACCATGGTTTCAGAAATCCACAGTAAATGTCTCCCCTACACCATCCATCCTAGATTTCTTGCAGTTTCCTATAATCTGGTGTGTAAAGCTTCCAAAAGTTATGGAATAGCCTATTTTGAGATAACTTGTAAGCAGGAACACATTAATGGTTATCAGGTGCAGCTATGAATTTAATGAATGGTTTGTTGGAAATCACATTAAATAGCAACATCCGTCTGCAGATGAGCTCTGCAATGTCCTTATTTCAAGCTCAGGCAGATGGAGGATTTGCAACACGCTTGCTGTTTTCTGGTTCATGCAGCATTGCTCGCTTGTAAATACATTCACAATCATGCTTGAAAAGATTTGGAGCTTGACTGTCCAGCTTTTCATTTTTGCAGCTTCCTCTTCAAAGTAATGAGTGTAGGAAGAATGTAACAAGGTTCATCATGAGAATTAAACTGTTTTAGGATTTTGTCCTGCTACAAAAAAATCCATAACTTTTTTTTTTCTTTCTCTCAAAAAGCTTTAGCCTGAAAAAGGGGGGTGAAAGGGTAACTGTCAGGTTCTTCTAAAAATTGTCATTACTTTGTGATGTTAAAGTAGTTTTAGAAGTTTCATATTTAGAAACCCAAAAGAGGAAATGCCACATCAGGTATCAGGACCAGTGACTTGCTAGCATATACCAAGTCACATCACACAGCTCTTTCACAGCATTTGCTGTAAAATAATTTTTAATGTTGATATTCAAAAATATCCCAATTTATTTTCATTTTCAGATATTTGCAATCCAAACACCTCCTGCAATATTTATATATGGCTGTATACTGGGGAAAGAAGAGGTGAAAACACTTTACTAGGATATTATTTGTATGGTACATGAGTGGATAGATCGGACTAGCAGGTGCAACTTTCTTTCTTTAACTTTTCCCAGGGATACGAAAGGAGTTAATCCCTCATATACTGTGAGAGTTGTAGGCTTTTTTCCCTATGATTCAACTGAAAAGCATAACAGAGGTAAAGGAAGAACATATTGAATATTGACTTTTGTCTCAAACATGAGAAGGTCCATTTTGGGAATGGGTATGAAAAGGAAGTATTAATGGTATTTGAATCCTAAATGACTTCTGAAAGTTGCGTATCTGTAACTGGACCAAGTTTAACCTCCTGCATATCACTGTCTTTTCTCTTGCTCTAGATAGCAGATAATTTAGACTAAGTTTTTGAATGACCGTGTTACTGAGTTAGTGAGACAAAATTTCACAGAGGCATGCAAAAGCAGCAGAAAGGTGTGAAAATGTTCATTGATAAGATTATACTGGTTAAAATACAGATCATGAAATATCGTTCTAAAAAATTCAGTTACAGGTAGAATAAAATCTCTTATTCCCCGTCTCACTCCTACCATGTTAACATAGCTTCATTGACTTCAAAACTACACCCAGTAGACAACTAACATAAACATACAACACTGTTGAAGTCAATGGGTCTCTGATGACTCATGTCAGTTGGAGTTGCAGTTCAGCATGTTGTTCACAGAAAATCCAAACTTGGAAACTTTCTCACATTTCTAACAAAGTCAAAATAGGTCTTTGAGAAATAACTGCAGCAAACAGTAAATGATGTATGAAATGAAATACCTCATCCATCCCATAAATGAAGAATGTGCAGAGAAAGCTTTCGCCACGTGGTTTCAAATGAGTCCTTATGCAGAACCATCATTTGCGTGGAATAATGAGATGAAGGGGGTAGTACTGTCATTCTTATCTGCTGTCAGGTATGACGCTTTGATATAGAGAGATTCAGCTTTTATCCCTTCCTCATTTTATGTAACACATACTGTCCTGTATGCTGTGAAGCAACTTCCATTGAGTTCAATGGGAGCTAAGCCTGCAGTGCTGGGCATATATAATAGATCCAATCTCTTAGCACATGTCCAGACTACATAGTGAAGTGATGTGTTAAAGATTCCTAAGCTTTCTATCAAAAAATGGCATATCTAGTGTGTTGGCTGAGGTCACAAAACCAGTACTGATTTACCAGCTTGGTGATGTGTCTGAGTGAACATTGCTCGCAAGATATTGCTCATTCAGCACCAGCTCTGCACCATGTTGCATTAACAACCTTCAGGTCTACATTTCACCTGAATTCTTCCATTTTGATGTTAGATAACTGGTTTATGCAACTTGTGTTAGGTTTCTTCACTAGACAGGCCCAAATGGTAGTTCATCTTAGTCAATATAAACATCCCCCTGAATAGCTTTTATGAACCTAATCAGAGTAGAAAGAGCTTAGAGGACTGGTTTAAATCATCTCAGTTCAGTGAAGTTAGGTGTGGTGACCCCCACCTGAACAAATAATTCAGTAGTCATTGTAAGATTTCTGCTGTACGCAATCACAAATACTACAAAAGTAAAAAATGTTCTTTTTGATTCTCCACCAGGAGAAAACTGAGTTCCAGTAAGTTCTGAAACTTTCGAAAAATCCACAGTGAGGCTTCTGAAAAGGAGCATGTGTTTCCTGTGCCACTGGATTTCCAAAACTTTGCTCATTTTTAGTGGCATGAAGATTTTATGTGCTAATGTGATGGGCAAATGAACTCTTGCAATATGCTTATGATTTTGAAAACCTGAATCTGCAAATGTTTGACTTTTTTATGGCATCTCTGCTAGGACAACCATGGCTGACTCACACAGGACAGAAGTTTAACCAGGATTGTGCAACCATTCTTTGCCTATCTCAGTAAGTTTTTCTCACCATAATGTTATGGATGGGCATGGATTAGACTCTCCACATAATGGTGATTATGTGAGGATTGGTTTCCAGTAGCACTCAAGCAATCAGCAAAACAGCTCATATTCAGAGTATGGGTGTTTAAGCACATCTAAAATTCACACTGTTTTGATACATCACATCTCTAAATTCTTAGCCTCCTCTATTATTCATTTGACTGTGAAGGTCTGCTTGGCAGAGATGTGTTAGGAAAATTGGCCATCAGGCTTGGCTGCTTCTGAGTTCCAGTGCACTCTTCCTGAATCTTTGTCAGAAAGTTTGCTTGTCTCTAAAAGCAGGGTGATTTGATCACTCTTGGCAGTCACAGTTTCCCCCACGTATTTTGTTTTCTTCGAAGGATGCCAAGAAAATGTTCTTTCTTTTAGAAAACAGTCTTCTCTCTGCTGAATTCACATTAACATATCCTCAGAGGGCTTTGTTGTCACCTTGTGTAGGTTAAAACAACAGGATGTCCTCCCTTCCTCCCCTAACTTTGAAGAACCTCACACTGGGTTGCCTTTTAAAGCTTTCGAGCTACAGTCTGTTATCTGCATGCAGTCAGCATCATCCCAAATAGCAACATCTAAGAACCTGAAAACTGCATTTGCTTTTCAGTAGAAGAGAATCAACATGCAGAGTTATTAGATGTCCTCATTCTCTACCACTCTGTAGGATATGTGAATGTGGCAGCTGCTGCTGTGATTTCTGTGCAGTGTAGACGCATCCAAGTTACCGAGAAACTAGCTTGCTAAGGCAGAAGCAACCATTTAGCCTGTCTATTCCCAAATGTCACATGATTTTCAGTGCTGTTTGGTCCAATTTTCTTGGGTCACAATCCAGCTAATTCGAAAGCAGTCCATACGTGTTTTTACTAGATGATAAGCACAGTGGGGCAGCTAAGATTCGCTGGGTAAGAAACAGAAGATTTCCATATCTCATGTTACTTATTTACCTTGATAGGACATATCCAGAGCAGCTGACAAGCTGATGCTGACAGATCTTCACAGAGGAGGTGCATGAATTTGAAGAGTTCAGATGAGCATGAGGGAAAAGCACAGTGACACAGCACAAGTAAAGGGCACGTAACTCTCCATCCCCAAAGCAGACCATTGCAAAAGGGAAAATTTTTCCCTCTCTCTGCATTTGGGAGTTTGCCGGGTCTTTGTCATAAAACAAAGTTATCATATGTTGATCATTTACCAGCTGAACCTTAGCAACTGCTTGTGGTGAACAGGATGTGCTTTGACTTCACTTAAGCATCTTAAATATGAAATTACCTTTGCTGCCTTTGTTTTGGAGTGAAGATCCATTTTACAGCATTTGCAGAGAAGTTTCACTTAAGAATCTCTCATCTAGTTTAGTAACTAAAAACAGAACATGAGATGTGGTCACTATGAGTAGAGAATAGATAACCCCTGTCCTCCTGTTCCTTTGTGATAATGGTTTCTTGACCCAGCAGCCAGAGTATCACTTTCCCAAATTTGTGTGCACTGGAAGATATACACATGGACACTACTGCCAGCTCAATGATGTCCTTGGAGCTCTTATTGTTGGTCAACATCTAATACCACCTCAAATACCTACCCGAGAAGAGAGGAAAATAAGGGCAAGATTACTTCTAATACCAAATACACTACAATAATGCATATTATCCATGTCATTCAGACACAGAAAGAGGGGAAAGAGCACCTCTAAGATGTGTTTTCTTAAAACTTATGACAAATACATGGAGTGAGGGGAGTGAAGAAAGGTAGAGGGAGATTTTGTTTTGAATTGCCTTTTTCAGAGAAATTGCCCCTGCAGTCAAAGCATTGATCCAATTTACGAGTGTTTAGATGCTACAGAGGAAGTAAGAGCAATCAAAAGTTTAGGGAAAAAAAAAAAAAGGAAGAGGAAAAAAGCTAGACTGAGTATTAAGGAAAACAGAACAAAAGAAAACACTTTAAAATCAGAGCTACAGTGAATTCCTAAGAGAAATAGTGGAAGCTCCAAAGCATTCATTGTACTTTTTTTTTTTTTAGCTGGACCAGAAAACATATGTTGTAGGAATTAAATGTATTTCTGACTATATCTTTCCTTTCTCAAGTTTCTATGAATATGTGAGGTAAGTCAATAGGGGAAAGCTGTTAGCTTTAGTGCTCTGCAGCAGACAAGTATTGTTCACGCAATTCTGTTACCAAAGACTGAAGATTTTTTTTTTCCCTCCAGGTCATGAAAAAGTTCTAGGTGACAACAGCCTGTGTGAAAAAAATGGCAAATGTGTAGGGAAACACAGGTATACTACTTTTATTAACTGGTGTTCCCAATACCAGTTTGAAGCATTAGATTTCTGCAAGTTGAGCTAGGGGAATATCTGTGCAATTACTTTAGGAAATGTGTCTGCTTTTGCTAAGCAGCAGAGCAGGTTCATGTTTCTTTGCAACTTCACCGTGAACCTTAATCTTTATGTTCATGTATGTCTGCTTAAACACCTCCAAGGTTTTCCCCTTCTGCTACTTAAGACTAGATTCCTATTAAATCTGGCATTTCACTGTTGTTTCAAAGAGGTTGAATATAGAATCTCTCATACATAGCTTGAACCTTTGATATTTGCAACCAATGTGTTCAAGGAATATCACTATATAGTTACAGAAATATTCTATGTAACAAACACCCTATAAGAAAGAAATAAAGGCTTGGATCAGAGTCTTTTGTTCTCTGAATAGGTGTTTTGCTTTTAATACTATCTTTTTCTTGTTTACTTAGAAGGTTGAAAATCATACCTCATTTCAGGAGAAATGATAATTTAGATGAACTGGACACATTTGGCAGTAAAAGTATATTTTATGTGGTTCTCCACTCACTCTCAAAGAAAAATAAACAAAATCATACAGATACAGCTACACGATTTTCAGTTTATATGAGATGTTGGAAGGAAAGTAATACCTTATCAATTGGTAACGGTATAAAAAAGTCAGAAAAAACCCCACTCTATTATCCAGGCAGCCACATGGAGAGCATAAATGAAAGATTAATAGTTCATGTTTTTCATTGTGGTACTTTGACACTTTTGACTAAAGGGAGGGAAAATACCCTTCTGCTAGAATTAAGTAGTGATTTCTCAGTCAGACAGCCACATTAGATTCTTACAGGTGTTAACAGAGAGAGATCAAGACTTAAATTTTTTGGAGTCTGCTATGCACACTTCCATAGTGCAAAATAAGTCTGAAGGAAGTGATTACATGTATAAATTCTTTTATGCAGATGATTATAGGCTTTCTTTTCAAAAACACATGTTCCATGGAGTTATTGATGTTGTTTTACTAGCAGAAATACTGTTGCATTTGAGATTTTGCACTAGATACTAATATAACTCATTTTGCATTGCCTGTTTATAAGTTTTATTTTACTTTAATAGATCTGGTTATAGACATGGAGTATGCAGGTGAGTAGCATACCTTTTAAATGGATTAGGATCAGATTAATTCAGGAACTTCAGATGTTTTCTATTTTTACTTTTACAAGGAAAGGTATTGATATTGTAAAAGTAGAGTGTAAACAGCTTGTATTGTCTAAACAGCAGGATGTGCTCCCATGCACATAGGAGTAATTGTGCCCTCTCCCCTTTGCCGGCAGTGGTGTAACAAAAGTCTCCTGTGCACCCTCAGGGCTGCAGCACAGATAAACCTTGCTCTAGCCAAGGGGGTGCCCTGGAGAGACACTCTTTGGGGTCAGAGCTGATGGCACACTTTGCAGCTGAGCTGGTCTAGAGACAATATGGGCATAACAGACCTCTTGTAATCACGAGGTACCAGGCACAAGCCTGTATTTGAGAACATCTGGATTCCTGTTTCTGATGCTACACTACAAAAGGGTTACTGCATGCTTACAATTATCAATTCCTCTCTCTGTGTCACCCAGCAAATGCAGCACCAGGTTCTCCATTGAAGGTGCGAGGGAAGAATGGGCCACAATTGTACAACAGCCCCTTGGTAATGCCAGATTCATTCCACAAGCCTCTACTTGAAATGTCCTGCTGGTTCTCACAGGCTAAATCTAGGTAAGGATCTGGGAACCCCTCCAACATCTGGGGCCTCTACATCTGCCCAGTGTTTATATGATTCTGTGACAGACTAGAGCAATTACCCTCACACCTTGTCCTAAACTAACAGGTGCCAAGTTTGGATACAAGGGAGAAAAGGACCTTGGATTATCCATGTTCCATCACATTCCAGAAACAAGGGGTTAACATAGGCAAAGTCTTTCTTTATAAAAATCACATAAGCCCAATAGAGCATCAATATATTTGCATCTAAGCATGAAATATTGCATAGTTTTCCAGTGTACAGTTGTAATTATCTGCCAGTCACATCTATTCATAACTAATATTGATTTTGGGTACAGAACAAAACTCTCTACAGCAATGTATAAAGTGACTATATAAGAGAAACCTCTCTGTGACCCTAACATCTCTGGCTGTATCTGCAGATTTCAGATTTTTCCATTTCTCTACATAGTGATTCATTCCTCTGTAATGATATTCCTTTTGTAGAGTGTCAATATATAATTAGAGGTGTGTGTTGTGTCACTGTGTTAGTCTTACTACAAAACACAAAGGTTCAGATCCACTCCTGTAAATCAGTAAAGCTCCATTAAAATCAATAGAGCTGCAATGACCTGATATTCTTGTGCGTTTTAATTTCATTATTTTCTTCCTTTCATGCAAACAAAATTAGTTTTCTGAACTCAGATAACTTGTTTTTCTTAGATTTACCCACCACAATGCTAGTTTTTTATAGAAATAAATAATTACAGAGAATAGCTATAGTTAAAAACAAGAAGAATAAATATAGATTTTTTATGCCACAGTGCAAAAAAAGCAACTGATATGACATCCTGCTCTAATTAAAGTATGTTAATTATGGGAACAGATTTATTAAAATTGTACTTTCTATGTGCAAGTGCAATATATAACAGATTTTTAAATATTTCTGCAAGCATGGAAGTAAGATAATTGAAATCCATCACCTTATATTTGTTCGATTTAGCCAATTCCCATTTTCTAAGGCCATATATGAAACGCTAAGTTACAAATAAAAAGCTAAGTGAAAAAGCTGAGTTATTGTTTTTAATCTAGAGGGATGATTTCAACATTAGGAACCAACAGGAACAATGGGGTCTTGGTATCATTGGCTGTTTTCTTATTTGGGAGGTTTCCAAAGAAACTCTGAACTGAAAGAAACCCTTAGTCGTTGTACTCCCTTGGGCACTATCTCCATTTAAAGTGACTCCGCTATATGCATATGCTGCATGACATGGTCAGGAAGTTGGGTGGTGAATATCAAGACAGATAATTTAGAGTCATATCCCATTACCACAGAGTTTGCCGGAAGCAGTCCTTCCATGGACATCCATGGACATCAATGGACCTTGAGGCTCTTAGATCTCAATTTAGTTGCTTGAACACAGACAGCTAGTGTCGTTTCAAATGTGCTTGGGTACCTGAGACATCCAAATAATAGTGGTAAATAGGAACCCATGACTTTCAGGAGTGACAGCTGAATCTAGACTTCTGGGATCCCATCAGGCACAGCAAATGGCACTAAGTGCCTCTGTGTGGGCAACTGAATCAAGCCCCCAGAGCTGAGTTCATTTTTCCTAACTAGAATTACACAATGCATGTTTCTGCATCTGAGTTAGTCTCCGTCTTGGACCTCTACAGACAGGAATAGGTACAGTGCATTTCACTTACTCCAGATGTCTACACTGGGATGAGATGTCTTGTCCCCAGTTCCATTCACTGGCTCTAAAAAGATTTCAGAAGACTCAGTCATTGGCATCTTCACTGTAGATACCTTGGCTTGATGCAATGCTCTAAATACAAACATTAAGGGTCATCTGCTATCCTGTCTGTATCTGAGTTGCCTAGTAGCTCATATGAGTGCTCATTTCATAACATTTCAATTGATTACCTTGCAGAATGCCTTTGTGTGCTGTGGATCTGCCTGCTTTCATGAATAGTGTCCCATAAGCCTTACAAATCTAATTAAACCAACGAGGAAGTTTATGGCAAATTCAGAATTTTGATTCCATCATTTTGACCACTACCTAGCCTGCCTACACACTTTTCCTCTGATAATTAGTCATAGTCCACCACAAGAGAAAGGTCTTTGTGGGTCCATTATTTCACAGCTTCCTGCCTCTCACTGAGAAGAAGAAAGGGGTATTGGTACCATAATACATTAATTTAAGGCAGTAAGATGGTCACTGGAAGATTTCAACTACCTTTAAAAAACTTTGGGCTGGAATTATAAAGACAAAATCTCAACAAACACCTTCACTGAGAAAGTGATTTGCTGAAATCAGTCATATAAGGCAGATCAATGGTTTCACACTGTTCGCATGACCCTATATGCCTTCACATTTCTCAGTATGATGCGATTTCTTCACGCTGTCCCATGGCTATGGGGAATTTGACTGTGTTTTGATTTCCATTTGAATTGTGAATCTGCACTTCTATGAAGCATAGGTTTGCTGTGGGTTGGCCTTGGCCAGCAGCCACACACCCACACAGCCACTTACTCACTGCTCTCACTCCTCTCTCCCTCCTGTCTCCCCACAGGATGGAGGAGAGAACAAAAGTGAGAAAACTTGTGGGTCGAGATAATGACAGTTTAATAAGTGAAGGAAAGATTTTAAAAAATAAAGAGAGAGAAGTAAAGGGGGGAAAAAAGTGCTGCACAAGCAACCACTCACCACCTACCACCAGCAGACCCACGCCCAACCACAATCTGAGCAGCAGCCACCTTGGAAACCAAGTGCCCATCTACCACCTCCTTCTTCCTCTACACCAGTTTTTATTGATGAGCATGACATCATACAGTACAGAATAGACCTTTGGCAAGTTCAGTCAGCTGTCCAAGCTGTGTCTCCTTCCCAATCTCTTGCCCACTCCCAGTCTTCTCGTTGTGGGGCCAGAGTGAGAAATATAGAAAGCCTTGCCATTTGCAAGAACTGTTGAACTGTTCAGCAACAGTTAAAACACTAGTGTGTTATCTACACTGTTTTAGCCACAAATCCAAAACACAGCATCACACAGGCTGCTATACAGAAAATTAACTCCATCCCAGTCAGATCCAGTAGAAGGTCTAATTGACTTCTTAGGGGCAAGGCAATATCAGGAGTACTGGAGAACAACATGGTTTATCTATGTGCTACCACCTATTGACGGCTGGACAAAGTGAAGGTATGAAGGGAAGAGGGGAGTGGAGCAGTTCCAGAATCAGTGAACTTCTCATCTGTCTGTAGCTCCCAAAGAAACGCAACTGATTTTATTACAGGCTAATTGTTGATTTACTGCACGGATGGTCTAAAATGGAAAAGCAGTTGGATATTATTCTTTGTTACTTCAGATCAGATTGCCAAGGGCAGAATGAAGCTTGCATTGGATTATTTTCATATTGTCTGGTTTTTTGGACCTACCTAAGCAACAGCATGAGTTTCACTTCAAAAGGAATACAGAAATAAATATACAGCTTTACAAATTAAAATGCACAAACATTTCATTGTGCAGTGTAAGCCTTTTACCAGGCAACCAGAATTTTTCTGCGTGTTTTGTATCTGTTAGATCCCTCCCCAATTTGATTGCACATCCTTTCCCTCCTGCTCCAAATAGGCAGAGATCATCAGGGCATTTTACTGAACACATGCCAAGAGAAGGTGCTGGTTTTTATGGGAGGTATTTGAAACATCTCAAAATCTAGGTTTTACAGCAGAACATGAAGCTTTTAAATTGGTTTAGGATTTTTTTCCCCTTGAAAAGTGTCATATTGGCACACAACATATCTTTCTGTGGCTGTTGGTGGGGAACACACATTCAATTAGTAACAAGATGGTGCTCAGTCCATCAGTAGTTGAAGTGTTTTATTTGGAAGATTCAGCCTTGTCTTTTGGGGTTTTTGCGGTTGAAGAAGCTACTGTTATCATATCATGCAAGCAGCGGTGGTGCCAACTGTCCCAAATATTGTTTTTCTTGTGGTCTCACTGACACTTATTTAATTACTCTCTCATTTCACTTAGGCTATGTACTTTAAGAACATTTTAGTACTTTAAGCCAAAGAGAACATTTGAGAACATTTTCATATAAACAGGGATTCAGAAAAGGATAGGGGCACCTGCATGCATAATATATAGTTAAGTTAATTATATTACTTAATAAGAAAGATTGTGCATGAAAGCATTGGATGCAGCCAGGAGGTTTTATATAATAAGCATTTTTTGAAATATATTGGTTGCATACTGATACTCCAGCTTTTCTTTCAGGCTGAGGAAGTAATTGTAACTGTACATTGCTTTTTACAGGATTTAACTTCATCTTTGCTTGCTTGATGACAATAAGTCAGAGGCTGAAACTAGAATGTGGTTTGAATGAGTTTGGTTACTCTTTTTCATTATTATATGGACTGAGCTAAAATGCTGGATTCAGGCTTTTTTGTATTTTGGTGCACTTGAAATCTCCATCTCTGTGCATGTTTCAACATGTTCTCATCTTTAGAGACTTTTGCAAACTCAGTGTTTAAGGAGGAAAAAAATAACCATTGTGTTTGTGGACATGTAACTGTTCATCTGAGCTAATTAAAAGCAATTCTCTGTAACAACAGATGTTTGATGAGAACTTTAAGACAACTACAGTTCTGCCTGCCTGTCCCCAGACAGTATATATCATGGGGGAAGAAGTCCATGCTGACTTTGAGTGGGTCACCATGCCCACACAGCACTGTGCAATACTGGGAGGAGGTGTTAATTTATTCCCTTAAAATGCTATGGGTACATATACAGGAAATGGTGACCTGAACCAAGAAGTACTTCCTCTCAGGGCATTGTCAACATGAGTACCATACTAACATGGCAAGGTTTCACTGCATTTTGCTGAAGCAAACTAGCAGTGTTCACCAACTCATTGTAACAGCTCCCTTTTTCAGACACATCTCTGTGCTTGGGACAGAGTTGCTATTTTGTCTTTTTTTTTTTTTCCTTCAAGTCACCCATGCATTTGTCACTAGACATGTAGGCTGAAGTACAATTACAGAGCAGAATGCAAACACATTGACCTGAAATATGGTAAGTGGTCTTTCCCATCCTTATGAAGAAACAGTAGAGGAGAAAGAAACACACGAATGAAAAAAAAAAAATCTATCCAACTCAGTAATAAGAAAATAAAGGATTCACAGATGACAGTTTAGTCCTTAGAAAATGTTGCAGTTTCACCAGGGATATACTTGGCCCTGGAGGAGTAACAAATTGTAATCCTCAACGTGAGAGAATTATTATCACCTTTATCCAAGGTACTGATGAAGTAAAACTGAGAAAATAAGAACCAAAAGTAAAATATAAATAAATATTTTCGTCGTGACAAATAAAACTACGTTTGTTGAGACCATTTATTAAAGTGTATTCCTGCTATCCTTCTGTTTTTGTATGTATTTGTCTGCTTATCTTCTAGATCTTTTATTGTCTGCTTTAAGGGCATGAAGGAACTCTTGTATAAGGTTTTCTTTTAAGCTTCCCTAGGTGAATTCAGACTAGTGTTTTTCTGTAGTGAGCCTGGTTTTCCCTTCTGGTTTATTTTATGTGTTGGACATGTCTCAGTAAACAGAGCTCAGTGATCACTTGAATTTTCATACTTCATGTATTAGAATGTGATCAGAAGGTTTGACATAATTTGGACAAGAAAGGTCATTCCCATACCTGCAACCTATTAATGAAGTACTGCAGAGCTCAAGAGAGATATAATTACACTGTTCTGTGAGAGGTTTATGAAATTTCATTAGTGAAGTCTTTTACCAGTTTTTAAGACACTAAAAAAAAAAGGAAAAATAAAGAAAAAAAAAGAAGTCATCTGATAACTAGTTTAAGATTTAAAAAAAGTATATAGGACTTTTAGAAGGAATGACAACTGCAAGTTATGAAACATATCAGCAACTCTAGAAAGAACTTACAAGGAGTCTGGAAAAACAGACACTGGAATGAAATGTGTAAATGTTTTCAGAGGGCAGTGGATGTGTCATGCAAAATAGAATTAAACTGACTTCACAGTTTAAGCTATTTGAACATGTGAACGGCAAAGGTTTTGTCATATGTCTTTGTGCTAGCCATCAGTAAAACTAATGTGTGTCTCCACATCGTGCTGTGTTGCCTCTCCCCACAGGAATGTGTGCCTGAAAAGTGTTTGAAATAAAGCTAATGGTATGCTATGTTGGTCCTCAGAGGAGCTTGAATTTAGTGGTGAGATTTACCCGTTCTTAGATGACAGAGATAAAATGAATGCAAAAAAGAGTTTGTAAGACATTTCTAAGTCAATGACAGAGTCAAAAAGAATTGTGCTCAGCTTTTTCCCAGAAGAATTGTTTTCTGTAACGTGACATTTAGTCTTTTGGGGAACTTTTGTTAATGTGTCAGATTGCAGGAGATTGTATGCACATTTCACCCCTAAGGCAGAAATCACACCAAATACTTCCCTAACATAATTGTAATTAATTAATGTATTGCTCTTCATCAGAAGAATCTCTCTGGCTGTTTTGTGTAATTATAGCTGGGTTCATACTTATCAGAAACCTGTCTAGAACAGCCACAAACAAGATTTCCTTTCCTAAGCCTACTGTATCTCATTATGACAGTGGAGAGATCATGTCATTGTGGAATTCATGATCTCAAGGGATATGGGCTGTATGAAAAGTATAGACATAACCCTGAACTTTAGGAAAGTGAACTTTTAGTTGTTTAAAGAACTAGTAGATGGGCACCCTGGAAAACTCTCCTCAAGGATAAAGCAGAAGAATAGAGCTGGCAGCTATTTAAAGACATTATCCTTAAAGCACAAGAACTCCCAATTCCCATGTTCAAGAAATAGGACAAGGAAGGCAGGAGACAAGCATGGCCAAATAATGACCTCCTGGTCAAACTGAAATGCAACAGAAAAATGCATAGGCAGTGTATACATAAATATATATAATATACATAAATCCATGAAATTCAATCAGATGCATTCCAGGGTCATGAAGGAATTGGGAGATGTAGTCGCCAAGCCACTCTCCATGACATTTGAAAAGTCATGGCAGTCAGGTGAAGTCCCTCAGTGACTGGAAAAAGGGAAATATTGTCCCCATTTTTAAAAAGGTTCAAAAGAAGAGTTCTGGGACCTACTGATCTGTCAGCTTCACCTCTGTGCCTGGGAAGATCATGGAACAGATCCTCCTAGAAGCTATGCTAAAGCACTTGAAGGACAGGGAGGTGATTTCGGACAGCCAGCACAGCTTCACCAAGAGCAAGTGTTGGCTAGTTGCCTTCTATGTGAGGCCACTATTGACCAGCCTAGTGGCTTTCTATGATGGAGTGACTACATCAGTGGGCAAGGGAAGAACTACGGATGTCATCTGTCTGGACTTCTGTAAAGTGTTTGACACAGTCCCCCAGAACATCCTTCTTTCTAAATTGGAGAGATGTGGATTTGATGGATGGACTGTTAGGTAGATAAGGAATTAGTTGGGTGGTTGCATCCAGAGGGTAGTGGTCAATGACTCAATGTCCAGATGGAGATCAGTGATGAGTGGTGTCCCTCAGGGTTCTGTTTTGGGACCAGTGCTGTTTAATGTCTTCATCAATGACATAGTGGGATGGAGGGCACTCTCAGTAACTTTGCTGATAATACCAAGATGAGATGTGCAGTTGATCTGCTTGAGAAGAGGCATCATCCAGAGGGACCCTGACAAACTTGAGAAGTGGGCCCATGTGAATCTCATGAAGTTCAACAAGGCCAGGTGCAAGATCCTGCACCTTGGTTACTGCAATCACCAGTATCGGTTCGGGCTGGGGGGATGAAGGGATTGAGAACAGCCTGTGTTGGGTCTGTGTGGTGGGGCTTTTGTAGCAGGGGAGGGTATACATGGGATGGGTGGCCCCTGTAAGAACCTGCTCAAAGCTCCCCCACCTCAATCGTGCCTGCCTCTGGCTGAGGCCAAGTCAATTAGCAACAACAGCTGTGCCTCTGTGACAACATATTTAAGAAGGGGATGAGACAAAGAAATGGTGGATGAAACCTGCAGCAGAGGAAGATGGGAGGGAAATACATGTGCAGATACCTGAAGTCAGGGAGGAAGGAGGGGGGATGAGGTAGCTGGAGCAGAGATTCCTCTGCAGTCCATAGCGAGGGGGCAGGCTGTCCCCCTGCAGCCTATGGAGGATTGCAGTGGGGCAGAGGTAGACCTGCAACCTATGGAGTATCCAATCCCATGGGAAGTGTCTGCTCCCAAAGATGACCGTGACTCTGTTTGAAGCCTGTACTGGGACAGACCATTCCTGAGGGACTGCACTCTGTGGGAAGAACTTAAGTCAGAGGAGTTCGTGAGGAACTGTCTCCTGTGGGATGGACCCCATGCTGGAGCAGTGGAAAAGTGTGACAAGCCCTCGCTGTCTGAGGAGGGAGTAGCAGAGACAATCTTTGGTGAACTGACTGAAACCCCCATTCCCCATCACCCTTTGCTGCTGAGGGGGGAGGAGGTAGAGACATCAGGAGTGAGGTGACTCAAGCCTGGGAAGGAGGGAGGGGTGAGGGAAGGTGTTAGTTTGTAAGATCTGGCTTTCACATCTCATTATCCTACACTGTTTTGATTAATGATCTATTAAATTGATTTTTTTCCTGAAGTTGAGTCTACTTTTCACTTGTGGCCATAATTGGTGAGTGAACCCTCCCTGTCCTTTTCTTGATCCACTAGCTTTTCATTACATTTTCTCCTCACCCAGCTGGGGAGGGAGGAGTGAGTGAGCGGCCACGTGGGTATTTGTTGCCCGCTGGGCCTAAACCACAGCACAGTCCTGCGGAGAATGTCTTGGGTATGTTGGTAGCTAAAATGTTGGACATGAGCTGGCACTGAGCCCAGAAAGCCAACCTTATCCTGGGCTGCATAAAAAGTGTGGTCAGTAGGTTTAAGAAGGTTATTCTCTACTCTGCTCTCATGGGACCCTGCCTGGAGTACTGCATCCAGCCTGGGGTTCCCAGCACAAGACATGGACCTGTTAGACCAGATCAAGAGGAGGCCAGAAGAATTATAAGAGCTCTGGAACACATCCCTTATGAAGAAAGGCCAAGAGAATTGTGGTTGTTAAACCTGAAGAGGGAAGGCTACATGGGAAACTTATTGCAGCCTTTCAATACTTAAATGTGACTATAAGAAAGAGAGAGATATTTCCAAGGACTGTAGTGATAGGACAAGGGAAGACAGTTTTAAACTGAAAGAAGGTTGATTTAGGTTAGATATAAGTAAGAAATTCTTTACAAGGGTGGTGAGACACTGGAACAGGTTGCCCAGATTAGTTGTGTATGCTCCATCATTGAAAGTGTTCAAGGCCAGATTGGATGGGGCTTTGAGCAACCTGGTGTAGTGGAAGGTGTCCCTGCCCATGGCAGGGGAGTTGGACTAGATCATGTTTAAGGACCCTTCCAACCAAAACCATTCTATGGCCATGCATTTAACTACTCTCTGTGCCTGCCTGCCTTTGAGTGCTCATTCAGATTTAGGGTTATATATGTAACTTCCCTTAATAGACAATCTTTGTGTTTTATTACTAACACTGAACACTGTGTCAGGAGGGCTGTCTCTGAAGTGGATTGACAAGTGACTAATTAACCTATCTGGAGTATGCTGCATATGGCCGACTTGACTTTCATTTGCTGAGCTTACAAACAAGAGTATAATATCACCGCACTGAGTTAAGTCATCTTCAGGGTATCTCTTCGATACAAACAGATCCTCAGTTGACACAACAGTCCCCATTTTCTGAATGTTCTTAGTAGGAGGATTGGTCCTGTTTACGAAGCAGTAACTTGGCATTTATGAGTCCTAGATTAAATTTCTTCTACCTCTCAGACTTTCTTTGTGAACTCGGAGAAAGTTTTTAGGAAAAGATGTTCAAAACACTTAGAACAGTAAAGATGTGCTTAGTGATTTAAATGGAACGTGGACATCTTTGAAAATGTCACAGAATACCAAATAACTTATTTTCAAGGCTTCATTTTAGTCTTTTAGTTCCTCAGTTTCTCATCTGGAGATAAGAGCAGTCTCCTACTTCATGGGATAAAAATCCGTCAGGATTGTGGTATTTTTTCTATTCCGTATAAGAAATATGAGATTTGAAAGTTTTAACGCAGGTGTTAGATGGACAGAAGTATGCATCATTCTTAGTATAATCTGCAAAAATCACAGATTACAGTAGTACTTATTTTATTATAGTAGGACAACTTTGAGATCTCCAAAATGTGTATTTATCAAATAATATAACTGTATAAAAAGAAACATCTTGCTACTCTAAAAACACTGTTTATGCACGAGTTCTCAAAAGCAGATGTATTCTTATAGGTATACGTATATACTACATGGCACACTATAAAATCATGGGTATATAACAGAAAATTACATCTAAAATTACATCAGAAAGTGGTAGTGGCATCTAGTAACACAGGTCTAAGAACAAAAAAAAACCAAATACAGATACAATAATCTGTTGCTACAAAAAGTATATTTCCTTGATCAGATGTTTCTGTCTGTAGCTTTCCCTTGGCTTGCAGCATGTTGAAGTGACAGATCAATATTTTCTTCTACCAAAGACTACAAATCCTTGTGACAGTGAAATCCTGATTCAAGAGATGATAACAAATGTTTTTCCCTAATTGGTTCTAATGCTGCTTGCGCAACTGCAGTGTACATTTGTAATCATTATCTTTTCATGAGCAGAACTGAGCAATGCATGGGAAGTTTGGTAAAAAAGGCCGTTTTATAAGACAATAATGTATCAGAGCATCTGAACTTGAAAGTAATGCCCTTTAACGCAGAAAAAGTCATGTCTAAGTCTGTCATGATCTTAACCATCTCCACCCTTTTCTTTTGCTCTAAGTGCCTAGCAGAAAACATCTCTTCAACACACTGCAGTTTTTTATGCAATTGTTTTTGCTCTGTGATCAGTTGTTTTTCTACTTACATGGCAGCTTAATACATATTTCTCGACTAGCCTTTGTGTATGATTGTGCCTATGTAGTGTGTCATTTAGTGAAAGTAAAGTGAACCTCTCCTACAGACTGATGGGTCGTCATGCAAGAGGACTGAATTCACAATAGCCTCTCTTCTTACCTCCATACAATTTGTTACCAGAACAAGACATGATGTTGGTTATTGATGAATAACACAAGAATAAGCAGGCAGGAAATTCAGGAACAGTTCAAGTTTTAGCTTCTGCCTTTCTCAGAATATTGAATGAGTTGGTCAGATTTGCTGATCTGATTGAAAGCTAACCCAGAAAAATAAAACAACAAAAACATTAGTTTTCTTTTGGATCAGTTAGTGAGCTGGTGTTCTCACAGGAGTATTATCATGGGAGCTACATAAAAGACAGGGCTGGCATGCTTGTGTAAGGAAGAGAGAGCAGGAAGAGCCCTTTTGGAGTTAGTTCCTATTATACACTGATTCAGCAGGCTGTAAAGTCACAGTATTAGAACAGACTTCACTTAATAAGCACAATTCTGTGTGCTCTTTATAGTAAGCGGCAAAAGGGATCAGATTACTCTTTAGAACTTGTTGGTATTCCAGTTATTATTACAACGCTTCATAAGTTATTTCTCACGGTTGCATTCTTGAATGGGGGCCACTGGAGAAGATTCCAAAACAGAAGACATCTTACATGATGGCTAGACTGCCCTGATATTACAAAATATGGTTTGACCTGGACAGATACTGCTGCATTGTGATTTTACAAATTGCTTTCCCTTTCTCACGTCTTAGCTTTGATAGCTTTAAAGCAGAAATAATTATATAGGTCTTCTTTGAAAGAACATTCAGATTTGTGAGAACAAAGAGTGCTCTTGAAGAAATGTGTATTAACAATAGTAATTAAGCCTTACTGGGGTTAATAGAAGCAAGAAGACCTAGGGATAAGCTGGAGCTGAATCTCTTTTTGAGTGTACACCACTTCATTGTGCTTATCATTGATGAAATCTGGAAGAAAAACATAATTTAGGTAAGTAAAGTGCTTAATCTCATGCCCAGCTTTAGACACATAGGAGGTTCTACTGCCATTACTGACATGGCCTGCGTGGTATGGCTTGTCACGTGTCAGCAAGGACTGATGATGAGTTGATAATAAAAACCTATCTTTGAAATGGGTGGGAAATTTATTTTAGATGGTTAGAATGTGGTCAACAACAATCTGCCTATATTGTGTTCCTTGAAATAAACATCAGCCTTAAAATTCCTTCTTGTAACTTCCCAGCTCCTATCACTGTCCATCACTGGACAAGTTGCAGATTCCACTGAACACATGGGAAAGTTGAATAACAAACAATAAAGCTAACAGTATGTAAAGAAATTTGAGCTAGTAATAAAGCTGCAGGGATTTGATGTCAATGCCTTCAAGTTTGTAGCAAACGTTATGAAAGTCTGCTCATGTCAGATGTGTTGGGTATCTATTAAATGCACAAGACCTTTTTCAGACAGCTGTGTCAATTCATGTCAGAACAAAAGAATAATAAAGCAGTGGATTCTGCAAAAGTTGAAGATTATGAAATAAAATTCTAGTGGATTTGAAATATTGAGTGTTGTATTGTATATTTTTCAAGATTAAATGTAGGCTTTCTGATGAACCCTGACATGTTTATTTCTTCCTTCCCCAGCAAAACTAAAACAACAAATAAACACAAAAACCTCTCCTGTAAAAATTGTGTTATTATTTTTCTTCCACGTTTTGAATGCCTGGCTTTTTGATGCACAATTCATTATTTATTTTATGGGCAGTAGTAAAAATAAGTAACTAACTAACTAGATATGTGTCCCCTCACCTCCAACATCAACAGAGCTGAATGCATGGGTTTATTTGAAAAAATGTTTATGGCTTTTATAGGACACTTCTGGGTAAACTTTACAATGGTTGTTGAGAGGATCCTGAAAAATGTTACATTGCTACAACATTATTTTGATGCCCCTACATTGCAATGACTGGAATTTCAGATGAATACTTATTTGACTTTGCCAGCAGAGATTTTTATGTAGAATACCATCATTCTGGGGAATTAAAAACATATGTTTATAATGGCTAATTCACTTTGCCCACCTCAATGACTGTGCTTATGTGATGACATGTGCCATCTTTAAGGAGAACAGCCCTGTAAGAAAAAAATCAAACATTTTGCCTCCACTTTACACACATAATACCACATTTGCTGGAGTATTTCAAGAGCTCCTGTATTATGTTTGTAGTATGCTTCATAAACTGCATGAAGTAAAGGTGTAAATACTAGTGGTAAGCAGACTAGATTGCTATGGAGAGTAGAATAAGTAAATTCAAAATTATTTTATGTAATGGGATAATGGAGATGATGACCCACAAAAAAGTGAGGTAGAAGAGGACTGGGCTGGCAAACAAAGTGTGATGTGGAATAGAAAACAGTAACATGGCTGAAGGGGCCCCTCACCCCAAGAATATGCATACAAATAATGAAGTGCCTACAGGACATCAATGTGAGGAAAGCTCTCATACGTTTTCAGGGAAATCTCCATGATTGGGAGCTCATCTGAAATGTCAGTACACTAATTCAGACAAGAAGGGAGATGGTCGATGTCATGGCATGGCCTCTTGAATATCTTTAAAGTTCACTATAATCAGAGAAGGTCTTGAAAAATAGCAAGAGGGAGGTTTTGTGGAAATATGGAGTCGTCAGCCTTATCTCAATCTCTTGCAAGGCAATGGAGCAAATCCTGCTGGAAAACATCTCCAAACATACGAAGGGAAAAAAGGTGATTTGGAGTAGTTAACTCAGATTTATGAAGGTAAAATCATGACTGATCAACTTAATAGATTTCTGCAATAAGATACCTGTCTCATTAGGCAAGGGGAGAGCAGTAGATATTGTTTATCTTGAATTCAGCAAGGCTTTTGACCCAGTCACTCATAGCATCCTTTGATAAACTATGAAATAAAGACAAGATAAATGGACAGTGAGCTGGACTGAAAGATGGATGAACTGCTGGGCACAAAGTGTTGTGATCAGGTGTACAAAGTTGAACTGAAGACCAGTTACAAGGGAGATACCCCAGGGATCTGTAGTGGAGCCAATACTGTTTAAGATCTTCATTAGAGTGCACCTTGCCAAGTCTGCAGATGATACAAAACTGGAAGGAGTAGCTGATGCACCAGAGGGTTGTGTTCCCATCCAGAGGAATCTAGCAGGCTGGAGAAATTGGCTGACATGAACCTCACAAAGTTCAACAAAGGTAAATGCAAAGTCCTGCCCCTAGGGAGGAATAACCTCGTGCACTTCCGATGATGGGGCAGTCACAACTTTTCCGGACAACCTGTTACAGTGTCTCACTATCCTCATAATAAAAAATGTTTTCCTTATATCTAATCTAAATCTACCCTCTTTCAGTCTACAGCTGCACTCAATCCCACTGCCTATGTCATGGATGAAGATATTCAGTAGTTTTGGTCCTAGTATGGACCCTTGAGGGACACAACTCGTTACTGGTTTCCACTTGGACATTGAGACATTGACTGTAACACTTGGGATGCAGCCATACAGCCAATTCATAATCAAAGATTCCATCCATCAAACCCTTATCTCTCCAATTTACTGGCAAGAATGTTGTGTGATACTGTAACAAAGGTCTTACAGGAGTCCAGGTAGATGACATCAGTACCTCTGCCCTTGTCTACTGATGCAGTCATTCCATCATAGAAGGACACTAGATTAGACAGGAACAGTTTGCTCTTGGTGAAATTTGAGGGAGATTATATTGTCCCCCTGCTTTTAGTGAGACAGATCTAGTGTGCTGTGTCTGGTACTGGTGGCTGGAACAGACGATCTCTAAAGGCTTCTTCCAACTTCAAATATTCTGTAAATCCACGATTCTTTAATGGCACCTTTTACTGAAAATCATCTTACATAAATATAATTTCATGTGGAAAACTATCCAAAGGAGCCATGAAGACTGCATAATGATCAATTTCAACATAACAAGAACATGATTAGAAGACTGCTGATATGCTAGAGTTCTTTTGTGGAAACTGTAGCTATTATGCAAAGATGATGTTACAGGAACTTATGAAAAATGCAACACAGAGATCTTGGGAACATCAGTAAGGCAAAAAAAAAACCTCATCAAGGAGAACTAAGAAGGAAAAGGAAATAACATTGCATTTACCTTGGGAAATGTAAGTTAATAAACTTAAGAAAAAAAGTATTTAAAAACAGAGAGACAACATAATCAAATAATAATGTTTAAAAATGGGGAGATGGTAACAGATAAAAAAATAAATAATTATCACTGATGCAGGAAGTAATATTGCAAATAAATAGCAGAGAATACTTACTCTGAGACCTTGCATCACAGAAGAAAGACATCTGGTGAGATAACATCTGGTATGCTCATAGATACATGGATTTTGAGGACATTTTTTATCATTTACTCTGATATCACTCAGTAAGAAACTTTTGAGTTCTGACATCCAATATCTTGCGGTACAAGTTTCCTCTTGAAAACTTCTTGGAAGTTCAAGTTTCAATATTTTCTCAAACTTGATGAGTCATGAAAAAGAACCACTACTTAGGAAGCTGATTCATGTTGTGGTTTTGGTAGACTATTTAGTCTCAAAAACCAAGGGGCTTAGCATCTGGAAAGAAGAGGTAGTGTCAAAAAGATCTGTTCCTGAAAAGAAAGGGAGGAAAAGAAAGACAGAGTCCAGAAAGGTGAAGGTCCTGATTGAAAGAATTATCCTGGAAGTAGGAGAAGGTCTGGGAGTTGGAGAAGATGCATGGAGGTAAGTCTGTGAGGATGCCCAGGGACCTTGGTCATTAGTGTCCATGACTGTGAGCAGAGGTGCAGCTTGGATCAGCACGACTTTCTGCTTGAGCATCATGGACTTTACAGGGGAGGGGAGTTAAGACCTTGTGAGTGTAGTGCTGCAGGGGAAAGTGAGTGTGTTAGATAATCAAGTAGGGAAAGACTCCTATGTTCCTTGCTTCTTAAATAAACCCCAGTATCCAGATACACTACAGATTGTCATTTACTACTTCTTGTCCATGAATCACAGAATGGTAGGGATTGGAAGGGACCTCTGGAGATCATCTAGTCCAACCCCACTCCTAAAGCAGGTATGCCTAGAGCAGGGTGCCCAGGAATGTGTCCAGACAGGTGTCCTGGTTTGACCCCAATGCAGAACGCCATCCCAAACACATCATACTCAGAATAAAGGTGAGGGATCACAAGAGTCACCCCCTCTCCCTTTATGGCCAGGGCACTGATGGGCTCTAACAGCCCTAAGCAGCCTCACCTGGTGCTTCTGCCCACACCCATGGCCCAGGAGCCTATTTAAGCCCAGCATGGGGCTGTGAGTGAGGTCCTGGTGGTGTTGTAGGGTGCTGCTCTCCAACTCTATGTAGCTCCTTGCTTAAGCATGTGAGGAGGACTCTGCCTGATTATTCTACTTTTGATCCTGACTCTAGCTCCTGCTTACTGCTGGGTACAGTCTGGGACTTTCCTGAAGCATGCCCCACAGCATCTGCATGATGTATTCATCATTGGTGGGGAGGGGGGAGCTTGACATTGGGTTTGTACATATTTGTATATGTTTCATTGTTATTTTTCCATTTGTCCTGGTTTGGGCCAGAACAGAACTAATTTTCTTTTAGTAACTTTGCTTTTTAGTTAAGTCTCTTCCGAGCAGCTGCACTCTCTGAAATTAACTGCTTGTTTTTT
>VZSC01005083.1:74373-98796 GCA_013398225.1 Steatornis caripensis
CAATTCTTTTACTCTTGGCTAGTAAAACAGTCTCATTGTTCTTGGATTTTCATAGAAATTATTTTTAGCATTTATATTATCAGGAAAATGACACATTTATTTGATGAGCCACATGGACAGACATTAATGATCGCTCCTTTCCGTACTGGATAACCATTATATCGTTCCATTGTTTTCTCTGGGATTTAAGTCAGGCTAAATAGTGTTCGTTTTTTGCAAGATCTGTCTGTTCTACTTAAAAATACAAACCAGACTGATGGTCTTTTCAGTCAAGAAGTCTCTTGACTCTATCTAGTTAGTTAGTTCTAAAATATTATTTCTTGTTCAGGAAGCTCCTCAAAATAGATTTTATAAGAAATAAGTTTCTTGGTTTGAAAATGTTGAATTTTTACAAACCTTAATTATAACCACCTTTATTAGAAATTCTATGCTTTGTTTCATCCACAGCATCATGCAAAGCAAAAATATATACTGAACATTTTTCCTTGTTGTGCATCCTTATCTGTTACATTTCCATTCAAAGGTAACAGTGGATGCATGCATTACTTAGGAGCTCACCTTCACGGTAATATGCCTACTTACTGGGCCATGACCCATGATTTTTACTGGGCCATTTAAACTTCAGTGATTATTTTGCTTTCTTTATCAGCTCCCTGCATTGAATTTTCTATTTGAATTCATTATGCTCAAGTGGTTCTTTTTCCATGTCATATTGCATATTAAACTAGAATAGTCATTTTCACCTCTTCTTTTAATCAAGACATTTTTGTGTGTAATGATTCTCTGTGTTTATGAAATCATGGTTTCTTGTGAATCCAATAAAATGCCCTTGAAGAATTTACAATGTCCATTAACACTTCCTTTTATAAATTTATCACTTCATATAAAACACCATTAAGTATTGGGATTAAATTTATCACAATATAAAACATCATTAGTATTAGGGTGTTAATATAATCTCTTGAATTCAGAGAAAGACTTGCCAGGGCCTGCTATAAGTGATTATAACTGTTGAGCAAAACCTAAGAGTTCTGTAAGCATAACAATGTCCAAAAGCCCAGACTATTTTTGTAGATGCAGACACCTTTTCTTCCTCCCCAATGTAGCCATAGCTGATACGGGTGACTAATCTCACTAGTCTCCCGCAGCAACTGGACACTGTCTATTTACTCTTGTTATTTCAGAGTCAGCTCTCTAATTTGTCTGTGTTCCCAGTGGTTACCATTGCTGCTTAAGAATGGCCTCATGGACTTGCTGCTAAGACCTGTAACTATTTATTTATAATTATTTATAACTGCTTTCTTGAATGCACAATTTTATCTCTATTGCAAAACCATTGTCACCATTGTGACAAGATTCGTTTGAAAAGGGACCCATCTATGCAAAAGAAGGCCTTTCTAATGGTATGACAGGAACTCTCTGCAGAATATAGTAAGTGCACCATCAGCGTTCAGTGAAGTCTAGGAGACTGGCAACAAAGTAAGAGGGAACAGAAAAGAAACAGCCTTTTCTGCAGGAGCAGACGGGTTCGTATTTTTCAGGAAAAGCATAGACTGCTAAAACATTTCTATGTGAATCAAAATATGAGCTGAATGTACCACAATGATACCCCTTACCAAGCTGTTACAAGAAAAATACTTTCTTGCTATATGAAAATGCTTAAGATAATGAATGCGGAAAAAAAATCCCTGTTCTTTAAAGTGATGAAATTACACAGTATTGCTAGTGTTGGAAGGGACCGCTGGAAGCCATCTGGTCCAAACTCCCTGGTCAAGCAGGGCCACCTACAGCCAGTTGCCCAGGATTGTGTCCAGACAGTTTTTTTACTGTCTCCAAGGGTGGAGACTTCACAACCTACCTGGACAACCTGTGCCAGTGCTCAATCACCCTCACAGTAAAGAGGTGCTTCCTGATGTTGAGAGGGATATCCCTATGATTCAGTTTGTGCCAATGGCCTCTTGTTCTGTCACTGGTCACCACTAAAAAGAGCCTGGCTCCATCCTCTTTGCCTTTCCTCACAGGAGAGATCTCCAGTCCCTTCATCACCTTCATGCCTTCATTGGATTTTCTCCAGTATGTCTATGTCTCTGTTGTACTGTGGAGTCCAAAGTCAGACTCAGCACCCCTGATGGGTCTTTCTTACCATTTCCTTAGCTTGCTGGCAGCACTCTTCCTAATGCAGCGCAGGAGACTGTTGGGTGCTTTTATTGCAAGGGCACATTGCTGGATTGTGTGAGACATTGTCCAGCAGGACCTCCAGGATCTTTTCTGCAAGGCTGCTTACCAGCTGGTCAGTTCTCAGCAGGTATTGGTGCATGGGATTATTCCTCCCCTAGAGAAGAACTTGGCTTTTCCCGTTGTTGAACTTTATTATATTCCCCTCAGCTCAGTTCTCCATCCTGTCAAGGTACCTCCAAATGGCAACACAACCATTGTGTGTGAATTCATTGGTCTGAATCAGGAGAGGAGGGATTTCAGTCCACAGCCTGTAAGACCATGTGGCATACATCTCTAGTTGGAGGCCTGTGACCAGCGGTGTTCCCCAGGGGTCAGTGCTGGGTCCAGTCCTGTTCAACATATTCCTCAATGACTTGGATGAAGGGACAGAGTGTACCCTCAGCAAGTTTGCTGACGATACAAAGCTGGGGGGAACGGCTGACTCACTGGAAGGCTGTGCTGCCATTCAGCGTGACCTGGACAGGCTGGAGAGTTGGGCGGAGAGGAACCTGATGAAGTTCAACANACATTTCAGCTTTGGCTTTTTTCTTCATCCAGTGATTTCATATTCAGACACTGCAACTAAAATGTTCTCGTGAAAGGCTTCCATTTGACAGCCTTGGTTTTCTGATACTTAAAAGCTCATTTTATGGCTTCCAGACTTTTTTTATTCTTTTCAGGTAATACACCACTACTTACTGTCTAGGTGCAGAATGAAAGACATCCGTGCTCCTAGTTATAGTAAGCCAAATAATGGCAAGAATATATATCACTGCTTCAGTCTCTAGAGGAATTTCTGGATTCAAGGTCACAACTCAAGAAAAGCATTACTTTCTGAAAGGGGGCATGGAGGCGGGGGGGGAGAGCTTGAAGGAATATCATTGTAATTCCTCCATCTGGCAACAAACACTGTTGTTTGCTGTCCTAATATGCACCATGGTGATTAAATATAGCTAAGCACTAAGGTTAGTTGTGATTTTTTAATTAGAAGAAAAGCAAATAGTTTTGATTTTTTTATTATAGGAAAAAGATGTATTGTCAACCCTTGTGCACAGATGCAATTCAATTTGAATTCTGACTAAGCCTCTAAAGCAGAGAACAAAACCCAGCATGGCCTTGTTTAGGCTTTTCTTCAGAAACACAAACAGAAACACCTGCAATCAACTGCATTTTCCAATGGATGGTATTTTATGCAGTAATATTTTGGGTTTATTTTTAGTAATTTTGAAAGTCCCCATACACTATTATATTGATAGGACCTTTAAATATACTACAGATTTGATTGAGTTAGGACCTGGGAAGAAGAAAAAGTATCAGATCATAGATTCATAGAATAATTTAGGTTGGAAGAAATTTTTAAATGTCATCTAGTCCAACCCACCTGTAATAAGCAGGGACATCTTCAACTCAATTAGGTTTCTCAGAGCCCTATCCAATATGACCTTGAATGTTTCCAGGGATGGAGCATCTACCACCTCTCTGGGCCACCTGTTCTAGTGTTTTACCACTCTCATCATAAAAAAATTCTTCCTTATGTCTAGTCTGAACCTACCATCTTTTAGTTTAAAACCACCATCCCATGTCCTATAGCAACAGACCCTACTAAAAAGTCTGTCCCCATCTTTCACATAAGCCCCCTTTAAGTATTGAAAGGCTGCAATAAAGTCTCCCTGGAGCCTTCTCTTCTCCAGGATGAATAAATCCCCAACTATCTCAGCCTTTCCTCACAGGAGAGGTGTTCCATCTCTCTGATAATTTTTGTGGTCCTCCTCTGGACCTGCTCCAACAGGTCCATGTGTTTCCTGTACTGAGGACTCCAGAGCTGGACACAGTACTTCAGCTGGGGTTTCACCAGAGCAGAGTAGAGGGGCAGAAGCACCTCCTTTGACCTGTTGGCCACAATTCTTTGGATGCAGCCCAGGATACTGCGAGCATTATTACTGGCTCATGTCCAGCCTTTCGATCCACCACTACCCCTAAGTCCTTCTCGACAAGGCTGCTCTCAATCTCTTCATCCCCCATCTGGAACTGATACTGGTCATTGCACCAACCCAGGTGCAGGACTTTGCACTTGGCCTTGTTGAACCTCATGATGTTTACAGGCACCCACTTCTCAAGCTTGTCCAGGACCCTCTGGAAGGCATACCATCCCTCCAGAGTGTCAGTCACACCACACAGCTTGGTGTCATCTGCAAATTTGCTGCGAATGCACTCAATCCCAATATGTCATTAAGATATTAAACAGTACTGGTCCCAAAACAGAATCCTGAGAGACACCACTCATCACTGATTGTGGGATAATGACTGGTGGGGTAGAAATTAGAGAAAACTAGGGGTAAACTTCTAAAGTTCAAAGTTATAGCATTAAGGAAATTTTTGGGTAAAATAGAGCTGCGGCCTCCAAGATGGAATGCAGTTGGCTACACCCATGATAGTTCGTTCCCTAAACAACACTATCTGCAATCTTACTACATACTAAGAGGAACAGAACGGAGGGTGAAGCGGAGTCAAGACTCCACAGCCAGTCTCTATTCTAATCTGCAAAGATGGGAACTTGATGGTGTTGAGGAACTCATAAACCTTGTAGCAGCCGCCAACCAAGGAAGATAAGAGACTGAGCCAACAACCATGATGAAATCGCTGTCCTTCACATGAACATTGCTCATTACAATCTCATTATAATACCAAAAACCACATCTCCAACCCAAAGCTGCCCCCCTCCAAAGTATGACCACCCCTCACTGAGCATGCATAGTGAATTTAAGGATAGCCTTAAATCAAAGTGAGAGGATTCTTCATCAATCAGTAACAAAAGTATGTATGGCTAGAGTCACTCAACCTCCACCTAAAAATTACATAATATAAAAGGACTAGGGGAGAGAACAAATTTAGAGAAGATTCCATTGTAACTACCAGAATTGGTCAATGGGTCGAACCTACCTTGTCCCCCTAAGGAATGCCTATTGGGTAAGAACTGTAAGTGCACTTAGTGATTGACTTTGGCTAGCTTTTCTTTTAAGTGACTAGATCTTGTATGTCTACTGTTTTCACGCTTGTTTTTGCAGTTAGTCTAATATCACCAGCAGTCTCTGAACCTTAAATTGTCAGGGATTTGTATAATAAAATTCTCAGCTGAGTTTCATTTTGGTGTAAGTTTCAGGAAACTTTAATTCATTTGACTGAGGAGTCTGAACGGGATATCCCAAAGAGGACATTCGAATCACCCTTGAATACAGTGTGCTGTCTAGTCGGATTTGGACAGGCTGATCAGGCACAAAGGTGTCATCTTTACCAGGATGTTAGCAGGCTAGTCAAATGCACACTGGTGGGAAACATTCCCCGACACACACTCTCTGCTCTTAACATGACACCGATCTCCATCCGGACATTGAGCCATTGACCGCTACCGTCTGGATGCAACAATCCAAACAATTCTTTATCTACATAACAGTCCATCAAACAAATCCAGACCACTCCAATTTAGAGAGAAGGATGTTATGGGGAACCACTTTACAGAAGTCCAGACTGATGACATCCATAGCTCTTCCCTTGCTCACTGACGTAGTCGCTCCATGATAGAAGGCCACTAGGGTGGTCAATAGTGGCCTCACACAGAAGGCCACTAGCCACCACTTGCTCTTGGTGAAGCTGTGCTGGCAGTCTGAAATCACCTCCCTGTCCTCCATGTGCCTTAGCATAGCTTCTAGGAGGATCCGTTCCATGATCTTCCCAGGCACAGAGGTGAAGCTGACAGATCAGCAGGTCCCAAGATTCTCCTTTTGAACCTTTTTAAAAATGGGCACAATATTTCCACTTTTCCAAGAAACTTTTCACTGGGGACTTCACCTGACTGCCATGACTTTTCAAATATCATGGAGAGTGCCTTAGTAACTACATCTCCCAATTCTCTCAGGACTCTGGGATGCATCTTGTGAGGTCCCATAGACTTAAGTATGTTCAGATTCCTTAGGTGTCACAAACTTGGTCTTCTCTCACAGTGTGAGGGACTTTGCTCCCCCAGTCCCTGCCTTGAGGCCTGTCCACTTGAGGTGTGGGAAGAGAGGTTGCTAGTGAAGACAGGCAAAAAAGTTGCTGAGTATGTCAGCCGCCTTCTCATCCGTTTTTACCAGTTTGTCAGTCTTGCTCATCAGTGGGGGTACACTTTCTTTGACCTTCCTTTTCTGGCTAACATATCTGCAGAAGCCCTTCTGATTATTCTTTACATCCCTTGCCAAGTTTGGCTCCAGCCGCACCTTAGCCTTCCTGACCCCATCCCTACACAACCGGCCAACATCCCTATACTCTTCCCAGGATACCTGTCTCTGCTTCCAGTGCCTGTGCAATTTATTCTTGCCATTTAGTTTTACCAGTAGGTCTTGAGTCAGCCATGCTGATCTCTTGCCTTCCTTGACTGATTTCTTACACCTGGAGATCGACAGTTCTTGCGCTCTGTGGAAAACAATCTTAAAGGTCTTCCAGTTCTGTTCTGCCTCCTTGTCCCTGAGGGCAGTTTTCCAGGGGTCCTAATGACTGATCCCTCCAACAGCTAGAAGTTTTCTTTCCTAAAATTCAGGGTCCTGACTTTTCTCCTTCCCTGGCCCAAATCCTTCAGGACTGCAAACTTCACCAGTGTGTGATCACTGCAGCCCTGGCTGCCTCCAATCTTGACATCGCTGATTAGTTCACTTGTATCAGTGACCAGCAGGTCAGGTACTGCATCCTGTCTGAACGTGTTGAGGAGTGTTTGAGGGCTCTGTTTGTCTGCATATTTGCAAAATCTCTCTTCCACTACAAGAACTAACAACTTATTTTCATTTTTCCTATTTTTCTTATTTTCTAGTTTTCTTCCTTAAAAAGCTGTTAGAAGCCATTTTCAGAGAGAAGGATACTATGCTAGAATGGAATTTTGGGGTGAATCCCACACTCCTCTTTACACAAATATTTGAAACAGAAAAGTAACAGCAGTGCACATAATCTGAATAGTATTATTTGTTGACAGCTATGTCATCATGCCTGATAAAAATGGTCTGGTTTGGTGCCAAATCCCATTAAAACCATAGTATATGCACTGTTGATTTCAATGAGACACTTCATTTGGAGTAACAATGCATCTTCTGAAATGTAATAGCTATTTATTACCTTAAATAATACTTTGTTACTAACTAACAACAAGAATACAAATAACTCACTCCAACTCCAGTAATTCCTTTTGCTCCAATGATTATATGCCACACGTATCACAGGTGAGTGATACTCAATTCCTATCATCTCAAGAGCGTCTGATGGTCTACAAGAAATAAGTTTGTGGTTCATTTCCACTACCTATATTTCATTCATAGTCATGCTTTTTTTCCAAGCATAAAGTCTCAGGACAGTCTACTTAGGACTCAGTCTTCCCATACCTATACCAGAATCTTTCACCACACTGTCATGGAAATATGTAAGAAATAACATACCCTGTCCCTAGCCTGAGACAGTTCTTAAGAAGGACTATGTTAATTCATTAAACAGCAAAAATAATAATAATAAAGAGAGGAAGTGAGAGGAGGAGAGAGAAGATTGTCAATACTAAAATATGCCCATTCATCCTGTGACAGTACACTGAGATGTTTTTCACATTGGTTGCTATACCCAGTTAATCCTGTTAACTGTAAATGATGAGTCAAGTTGACAGCTTGGTCCTTATTTATGCTTGTATTTTCTTTATGCTCAAAGTTTAAATAAATGTAATTTGATGGGGATGAATAAACTCCTCAGGCTTTTTACTGAAATGGCTCAGGAAGAGGCTATTTTAAATGGCAATAAAATAATGAAAAACCAGAATTACCTGAGAGCAAAATAGCAGAACAGTTCTAAAATCCTATGTACTTACCTACCAAGTAAAGAGTGAAAACAGAAAAGAGCCTTTATAATTAATGAATCCACTGTCTAACAACTACAACTTGGTCAGCATCACAAACTGCATGGGCAGGAAAATATTAATATTATTCAATAAGGTATAATGTTTGTTAGAAAAGATGGAGCAACCATGGAACATTTCCTTAACAGACAGCCTGGACATGAGATAGCAAATTTACTTTCCACTATTGGGTGATCTAAACAGCTTCTCTGATCATTTGGGTAGTATTTCTTACCTCATTAGTTTATGCTTATGGTATGATTAAAACGTTGATGCAAGCTTTCCTCTTCCCATCCTGTCTCCTCCTTTCCTCTCCACTCCTCTCCTTGTGACAGGACAGTAAGAAATGGATACAAATTGAAACACAAAGAATTCAATTTACACAGAAATAAAAACACTTTCTTTCCCCATCTGCCCCCCGGCCCCTGTGAGGGTGACTGAGGACCAGAAAAGGTTACACAGAGAAGCTGTGGAGTCTCCATCCTTGGAGATATTAAAAACCTTACTGGATATGGCCCTGAGCAACCTGCTCTAGCAGACCATGCTTTGAACAAGGGGTTGGTGCCTTCTCACCTTAGATAGTCTGTGATTGTGTGAAGAAGCTTCAATAACTCCTTCTTTATAAGATGTAAACACAGAAATAAACATGTGTCTCCATTGACAGCCCAGCTTTCACAAATTCTATGAATATTCAGTCAAGACACGATACAGAAACCCAGCAAGTCTTAAGGTAAAAAATGTATATAATTACTACTGAAATAAATCTTAGGAATTCAAGCTGGAACCAGGAAATCCACAGGAGAGGTGCTGTGCAAATCATATTTTATTCAGAAAGCTAGTGAGATAAGACGTATCCCCACATGAAGTCATATCAGGAAACAAATGATAAAATAACTGGTGATTTCAGCACACTACTGACCCGGCTTTTCCTCTGTGTTTTGTAACTTTTAGAGAAAAAGGAAGAAAAGCATTGGCTTTGCACAGACACGAAAGGACACCCAGGTGAAAGCACAGACACCATAGGTCATCCAGCAGTGAGCAGGAGCTTAGTGTCACAGGATATGGTAACCAGAATATGAACTGTGAATGTAGACCTAAGCATAGAGTTCATCTCCTTTAAGTATTATTTGCTACTTGCATTATCGGCTGAAGTGTCCACTGATTTGCAAGTCCCAAGTGATCTGTGTTTGGAAAGAACATGGTTATTTCAAACGTTGCATTTGGGCCAAGACCCAAGTGTCTTCCCTGCTGTACTGGGTTTGTTTGGTGAGGTTTTTGGTAGAGGGAGGGCTACAGTGGTGGCTTCTGTGAGAAGCTGCTGGAAGCTTCCGCTATGTCTGACAGAGCCAATGCCAGCTGCTCCAAGACGGACCTGCTGCTGGCCAAAGGTGAGCCCGTCAGTGATGGTGGTAGTGCCTCTGTGATAACATATTTAAGAAGGGGAAAAAAAAACCTTTGCAACACCAGCAGCAGTAGGAAGACAGGAGTGAGAGTATGTGAGAGAAACAACTCTGCAGACACCAAGGTCAGTGAAGGAGGGGGAGGAGGTGCTCCAGGCACTGGAGCGGAGATTCCTCTGCAGCCATGGTGCAGACCATGGTGAGGCAGGCTGTCCCCCTGCAGCCTGTGGAGGTCCACGGTGGAGCAGATATCGACCTGCAGCCTGTGGAGGACCGCATGCCAGAGCTGGTGGATGCCTAAAGGAGGCTGTGAACCTGTGGGAAGCCTCCACTGGAGCAGGCTCCGGGCAGGACCTGTGGCCCCATGGAGAGAGAAGCCCACGCTGGAGCAGGTTTGCTGGCAGGACTTGTGACCTTGTAGAGAACCCACACCGGAGTAGTCTGTTCCTGAAGGGCTGCACCCCATGGGAGGGACCCACATTAGAGCAGTTCGTAAAGAACTGTACCCTGTGGGAAGGACCCACATTGGAGAAGTTCATTGAGGACTGTCTCCCATGGAAGGGACCCCATGCTGAAGAGTGAGAGGAGCCCTCCCCCTGAGGAGGAAGGAGAGGCAGAGATGGGTGATGAACTGACTACAATCTCCATTCCCTGTCCCCCTGTGCTCCTGGCAGGGAGGAAGTACAGAAAATCAGGAGTGAAGTTGATCCTGGGATGAAGTGACTACTGAGGGGAAGGTATTTTAAGATCTGATTTTATTTCTCATTACTCTATTCTGATTTTGATTGGTAATAATTTAATTTTCCCAAGTTGAGTCTGTTTTGCCCAAGATGGTAATTGGTGAGTGATCTCTCCTTGTCCTTATCTCAACCCATGAGCATTTCATTATATTTTCTCTCCCCTGTCCAGCTGAGGAGGGGAGTGATAGAGTGGCTTTGGTGGGCACCTGTAGTCCAGCCGGGGTCAACTCACCATATCTGACTCTGCCTACACCTCCCAGACATCAATAAGAGGAGTCTGGGCTAGCACTGAGCCACTGGACTTTGAGCTTCTTCCCTGACACTGATCTGAAACACGATCTGTAAGCATGTCTGTGTATGCACGATCTGGCTGGAGGGAAGTTAGGGTAGGCCCTTGCCTTAACTGACAGCATAGACACAACCGCCTTGGGCTGACTTCTTGAAAGTGGGATTTGGGAATGCAGTGGGAAGAAGAGAGAGAAGAGGACTGAGAGGAACTGAAAATAAGGAGATAATCTTTGATGCTGTCAGAAAGGTTACAGAGGCCTCCATGACTCTGGGAGGATTCAGTTCTTTCCAGACGTATAGTATCTGATATATTGCTCAAGTCTGTAGAGACACCAGTGCAGACGAGGGAAGTTTCTATTAACACAGAGTGATATAATTCTTGTCAGACTGATATTCATTCTCACTCGTTTTCCCCTTCTCTCAGCTGAGCACCAGATTTCAGCAGCAAGCAGAAAACTTAGAGGAAAAAGAAATACGGAAAGACTTAGAAAATTTTCACAGAATCATTCTGTGCAGATGTTAGAATTCATAAAGGCTCATATACTCACAAAACTTCCAACGGAAAGATAGAAGACACCTAGTCTAATAAGCACTAGTCTCTAAATGGGCATTCATTGATTTTAATCTTGTTAAATCATGTTCTAGTTAATCAAAGACAGAAAAAAGGAAAGAAATCCAAACCACAACTCAGCAATAAACAAATTCCCCAGAAGATGAAAACAACAATTTTACGGACTTCTCAGCCTAGAGAACAGGAGTTTAAAAGAATTTAAAGGATAGGTAATGGTGTTGTGTTTTACAACATGGTAACATAACAGAGATAAGTAGCTGCAGAGAAAGTAGATTTTTAAAGGCAAAATGTCAAGAAGACCTTGAAATAGGAGTAAGAAAAGGTATTCCAGTGAGATCTAAGCTCTCATGAAATCCATTTGCTCATAAAATATATGGCGCTGTATTTATTTTTGGAGCACGCTTATGAGTTGCTTTGTAAGGCTGAAGTTGCCATCTATACTCCAACCACTAACCCTCCAGTCAAAAAGTTGTTTCAATACTTTGCAGAGAGAACTATGAACCGGGAAACTGCACAGTCCAAAAGCAGAAATCAGTCTTAGCTCTGAGTCCCAGCTCCTGAAATTTGCCAAACAGCAGATCTAAACCAAGTGCCCAAGTGTTCATGGGTTGGGGTGTTTTTTTCCTTTCTTTAACTAAATGGCAAAAGTCTTCTCAGATTGCACAGAAAGTATACTTGCTCTGTGGCAAATGATCACTTACAGAGAGGGAGGGTCTGGGCTAGAGTTCAGATTTTAGCAGAACGTGTCAGGTTGCACCCTGTCCCCAGTCTTGGCAGTGGCTTAAGGAGTAGTTCAGGGGAAACGTATTTTTCTGTCTCCCTCATTTGTAGAATCACAGCATCATAAAGGTGCTTAGGGCTTTAACCCATCTAAAGTGACATCATTCCTATCATGTAGAGATAGCAACCAAATATCACGGCAATTAATACCACTTACTCTCCTTGCTTCAGGTGGACTGAAACTTAATCCACTAATGCCTGTAAAATGCTTCAAGATACCCTGACAAAAGCCAGCATGAGAATGTAAAGCATTAGCTTGGTAAGTGACAGAGTGCATGCACTCTGAAAGGAAGACTAACAATAAGATCATTGGGCTAAACTCTCCAAACTCAGAGGAATTTTCACTTGTTCCTCACAGCAGCTCTTGCCCAAAAGCATATTTCAGTAGCAGCTCTAATCCTGACGATGAGCAGTACTGATTTCAGAAGGATGCCAGTGCATCATAAGGTCCCCTCCTTTTCATCCTGAGCTGGAGGGATGGTATTGTACTGAACTTGCTTGCTGAGAAATTACCCTGTTACTCATATGTCTCTCCATTTCTGCAGCAGCATCCAACAATGTTTCAGAACAGGCGGTGGTTAATGCTGCTCTCTTTTCCTGGAGCCAGTCAGTCAGCTCATGGATATTGCAAAGGGAATGTCTCCTGCTACACATGGCTTTGGCCTTAAAAATGCCAAGGTATTCACTGAAGATTCCTCACTGTCTCTCTGAATAGTTCGACTGCCAATATTTTCAGGACATGCTGACCTTCTACTGCTTTTAGCCATTTAGCATATGCCATGTTGTAAATAATCTTCTGTAAAAATCCCCTCCAGACAACTAGCCAAGACTTTCATCAACTGATTTGTATGTCCCAGTCTTATCTAGTGTGACTGTGTCAGGTGCATACAGTATGACTTCAGCCAGGATTAAACATTCTGTAATTTAACCCTAGAGTCTGACCCAAAGAACGCACCTTCTAGAGTAAGGCTTGGAGCCTTGATTCAGCCAGGGCAAACATAAACAGAAAAGCCAGTGCTGACAGAAGCTATTCCTTGCACTGACTGTGGATTAGTGTGGAATGCAAATGTGCCTTTAAAAGATGCTGCATATGGCTGTAAGGTTATAGAATAAAAAGTCATGGCATATCTCCAGTCCAGTGACTGATGCTGAGTATAGAGCATTTTCCTCCACAGCTCATCAAATAACCAAGTGTTTATAGGGTTACCTTGTACAGGTCATAGAAGTCTTGTTATGGTCATACAGAAGTTCATCAAGAGTAAAATAAACCCAGAAAATATTATTAGCACACAAGCATGGCTATTCCATAGCATCCTCTTGGAATATTCAATCTAGTAAACCTAGCAAATAAGAATCTAGGGTATATAGTCATGAAGTCAAAATTTGTGTGTTCTAGATGAGTGTCACTCCAGTGGATCCTGTGTTTGAAATAAGAGACCTTGTCTTGTTAGACTGAGTAATGTCCTTCTGATTGATTCTCTCACATGAGAGTCAGCTGTTCGTGTACCTTCAGAGATCTACTGTGTCTCATCTAAGAAGTGTAGTAAATTGCTTTGATAGTTTGCAGCTCCCATATTATTCCCAGATCCTTGTTCTCTGCACTTCTTTCTGTTTGTGTTTGCTCAGAGAATAGGGATTGTTTGAGAGTACATACCTCAGTGACCTAAGTAGAAATCATCTGTCAGTGAAGAGTGATAATCATTTACCAATAAAATAAGTATCCAACCCTTTCCTTACCCCTCCTTCCTTCCATTTTTCCTCTCAAGTGAGCAGCTCAGTCACTCCCAGACCACAGGAATAGAAGGAATAAAAGGCACAGGAATTACATCTGCATTTATGGGGGGGCGGATTTTCACTTAGCTAAGATGTGGCATGAGCACTTGCAACTTGTGTAATGGGCATTCAGTTTGATTTGTAAATGTACAAATAGCTGCCATTTTACTGCAGAATTGTCAGGGAAAAGACCTATCCCAATCCTGCCTGTTTCTCTTGTCATTGCTGAAAGTGAAATTACTGTTTTCCTTCACCTCAAGAGTTGTCAGGAGGGAGGTAGAATTGTCTAACATCTTCAGACAGGAAAAGTAGTGCTATCTGCTGCACACATCCAACTGCCTTTATATATGTAAATTATATGTTAAAATTGTCCTGTCAAATGTTGTCACTTGCTCAAATGTTCATATCACTAATGCAGATTTTTATTAAACAAAGGTATTCAGAATGCATTACAGAATAGAATAGAATAGAATAGAATAGAATAGAATAGAATAGTTCGGTTGGAAGGGACCTACATTTTCAGCGGCCAAGGTCTGCCATTCTGCTTTCTAAGCTTCACCATGTCTCTTGTCACGATCACTGTCAGGCACTTGTGGTGTCCTACCTTATTCTTCAGGATTAGGTTTTGACTTCATACCATTTCATTCCCTCCTGTGAGTACGTGCGGAAGAATGGCAAAGCACAAGATGTCTCCACAAGTCACAAGTTCAGTTTCAGAAAAATTACCCAAGGTCAGTGCTTGATATATTAACATTGTTTAATCTGAATCATACTGGCATGTTTATGCTTGCCATGTAGCAATAGGAAAATGAGAAACCATGCACAGCCACGGCAGGATCCCAAATAATTGTGTTTTCTTACTAGATATAAGTACTTTCATGAGTGTTCTGCAAATACATTGCTGTAACCTGCAGTAACAGGTAGTGACACATATTAGATGGTTTCCAGAGCCTTTAATTGACAAGACCTTTATGCTTAGTGTCAGGCAACAGTGTAAGTGGGCTGATTTTCAGCGGAAGGGGAGCCATGGGCTGGAGGTGACAGCCAGGCAGGCAGGGCAGTGTCCTTGTTGAAAAGGGGTACAGTCCCACAGTACCCAAACCAGCAGAGCAGAGCAGGTCTGGTGACAGTAACCAGGGACAGCACAGAGCAATGATCGACACATTAGTCCTAATGATGAGTCAGGCCTGAGTTCAGGCCAGCAAATCAGGATCTGCAAGGTGCAAGAACATACCTGCAGCGTAGCTCAGGCAAACACCAAGGGCAAGGGCTGGAGCTCAAATGCAGATTCTGAGCAAGGCAAAGGGTGCAAGCATGGTGAAGGCCCTGGATTAGGGCCATAGGGCTTTCTCACAGCTTAGCTATTTTCAATGTTTTCTCTAGGGTTACAGAGCTGCATCATATGAAGCCTGACCCTTAACACAGCTGAATCCCTAGGCTGGAAGGGAGGAGAAAGAGGTTGCAGAGAAGGATTCTATGTTTTCAGGCTGGCCAGAGCAATCAGAGCCTGCTGGTTCACTCAAGGTCCTGACACTGAAGTGTTCCTTCTCTGACCTCTGAAAACCAATGTTAACACTATCCTCAATTTATTAGACCATGAATCTTCCCTACAACATTGAAAAAACAGGCTATAAGGCAAGGAACATTAAGGTATATCTTAATATAGCCATTAGGGGTTGAGACAGCTGCTGCACTGAATACCTGAGACATCTGCAGGAACGGGCAGAGGTGACAGGGGGCTTGCAGAAAACCTCCAGCAGGAGGACAAGCATGGTGCAGTAAGACATTTAAAGTGACACTAGAAACTTAAGTTTAGTCATCTGAGTCAGGCAGTTTATCAGAATCATCAGGACTATTTTACTTTTGTTTAATTAGATGATAACTTCTGCTTGCAAGGGAAGTGTCTGCAGACTGGCATGCATAAAGCTCACCCTGATGTGGAAAGGCACGTCTTTTGAAAAAGTGCTGTGTTAAGCAAGCTGTTAGGGATAATTATAAATGGTAATGTCTCTGACACTTATATGACCCATTATCTTGTCTAGCAGAATAAAACCCTAATGTCCAATTGTGCATGTGCTATTAAGGAAGCATTTTTTCCATGGTCCCTGGACTCAATGCGTCATAGTGAAAAAGAATAATAAATTGGTATGCTACAACTGGTGATGCACATAGGGATTGTGAGTTTTGAGATAAAGAACTATCTATGCATCAGTAGTATTGTTCCCCTTAATTATTACTACAGCCCTGCTGATTTTGATATCTAGAACTCCAGTGATAAAATCTATTAACTTATTTAATAACTGAAACTGACAGGTGATCAGAAGATACAAATAGTAATAAAGAGCTCTAAGGGAAATTCATCTGTCTGAGCATGAAACTAGTTTCCAATGAATGCCAGAATGGTGAATGTAAAGTTGTTTGATTTGAAGGGGAGTCTGAGATGCCAGTTTGCAGAGGAAAAAACATGTCTTATTCCTCAACACTGCAACAGATCTGGAGCAAATATCTCTGTAAACATCCTCCTCCACTTATTTTGCTGCAAAGATTTATACAAGAGCAATAAGCAAGGAAGTCTGAACATTTTCATGGAGGAAATTTAAACACAGTCTCCACTTCCTTTAAATTCCACATCAGTGTTTGGCAGGTGTATGTCTCATTAAGTCTCTTTAAAGCTAACATCAGTGCATCAGGGAACAACTCTTCGTTCTCGTTATATACTTATAGCAAGCTTATAGTCTATGCCTCTGCAGGTAGGGATTTGTGTGTTTGTCGCATCTTGCAAACACTAATGTAAATAGCTGTAAAGGTTTTGCTTATATTTGAACCACTGTATAAACAGAAATTAATGTGATATTTGAATCAATAAGGGACAACATATTTTAACTTAGTGGACCAGCTTTTGAAGCTGACTATAGACATAAAAAAAAAGAAATTGAAAAACATTTAAAATATTGGGTAAAAATTTGGGGCTTCTTCCTCCCTGCCCTGTCACTGTCCCTCCTTTCCCTCTCACATACACAATTGTTATCACAGTCCATAAAACAAGATGGATTTTTAGGGAAATTAGAGCACATAAAACAGACAAAGACTGAATTAATGCCTCAGAAATAAAAATGTTTTTAAATGGCAGAAATTCGGAATACTTAAATATGTCTAAGAAATAATACAAGCCACAAAAAGGTCTACACAGCCATCAACTATCCTCTGACATTTGCTAATGCTGGAGGTTGTCAAATCCAATATTGTGGATAGAGTTATACATTTTATTTTTTTTTTAAATAGAATGTGTTGTTACAAACCTAAAGACATAGTTATAGGATCATTTGTTTTAGCAGCTCAAATCACTTCTGTTTACCTCTCCATTTGATCTACTTACCGGCATCTCAATCTCTTTTCAGTACATGCATGTGAATCTGTATATCCCAATGCAGAAAGTGTGAACTTAATTGGAAGACTCATTCAAGTTAAAAATCAATGTATTTGTCCGCAAAGTTATTTGGCTAGGTGTGTTTTAGATCCTGATCACAATGTAGAACAGTACAAAGAGGGGGTAAAGCAGAGAGAAGAATGAGTGTTAAAGAGTAGATCTAGTGATTTGGAGTCATGATTGCCAAAAATAATGCTTCTTTAATGACTCCTTAATAGAAAAGTAGTCAGAAACTTCACTCCAATTGCTTAAATTATCTTCATTACTCTAAGTACATTGTCCTTCACACAGAAAACACTAGTTGTAAGTTCAGTGCATCTCTCTCTTTTCTGGAGTTAATGAACATAGAAACAAACAAAACTTCTACTTCATTTTTTTTAAACTGATACGCAAGAGGGCTGGTGAGTTAAATATCATTCAAGTACCTACAATCTCACATTCTCTAATCAGACAGTGGAGGTAGCTTAAGAAGTTACTACCCCTTAGCTGTTTTTTATTGCCTACCTGCTATGCATTATTACAGGAATAGTAGAGCTGGCATGCTATGACATGACTTATACCTTAGCTATTTCATTTCGTGGAATGGATTCTATATTCTAAGTAAAAGTAACCTGAAAATCTTTGAAAACCTGGTTGCTAAATTCCATTCTTCCATTGGCCATCTAATTCCTGCTTTCACAGCTGAAGAAAAAAGGTCACTGTGTATCTATTGGATACCTAAAACTTTTAAATTATATAATGTAATATTGTGTTCTTTCTGTCAAACTTTGAAATAGCTATTCTTGTTAAAAAAATATCTCTGCCTCCCTCCTGCTCTTACATGACTCTTCCTGCAGTGTTACATACCCTTTAAACACAAAAAGTGACGCTTGTTCAGGAGAGAGGTACACCTCTGGTCCCTATGCTCTTGGAGGTGTATGTGCTGTTTAGTAGACCTCCAGGGGAAGGCAGTATGAGTATCTCCCAAATTATCTGCTCTGGAAAGACAGAGAGGAGTAAACAAGGCAGGGAAGTGGCCCTTGCATAGACTCTCACAGGAAGCTTGTGTTGCAGCCCAAGCATCTTTAGCCTCATCTCCCCTGAGGACACCAGTCAATGATGCTTCAAACTGCTTGCAGCCCACAAGTCTGTCACCTTTTTCATTAAGATGAGGACAACTATGGGATAATGCAGGTGCCAGTGCTGGGGGAGAAACTGCTGGGAAGGGATCTGGCTGCTGCTTTTATAGCTCATCCAGAGCTCTTAATCCTCTCCAGCATTCTCACTCACCAGAGGTGTGATGGTGGCCAGCAGGATATAATTCTTGATGATTTTCTCTGAATAACCTTTCCACGGGTCAGCCTTAGCAGAGATAAGACTGTCTCTCTAGAGTGAGACAACCACTGATATATTTGGATACTTAGCAAACGTGCTGTCTGAAGCGCCTGTCACTGATAGCAGTGGAGCAACACTCATGCAGAGCTGCTCAAATTATGTCAGGTTCAGAATGATTTTTCAGTGCTATTCGCTTTGCTGTTTTTTTCTCAAGAGGCTTTTCAAATGTCATATCATCCCTATTCTTTAGCACAATAGTCTTTATGGTAAAACTAGCTATAAAAATCAGCAAGCTCTAGCAGGGAATGCCGGCTGTGCATATTTCACAGGGGAGCAATATCAAATGAGAAGCAGTCAGTTACACACTTATTGTTGCGGCAGTAAGAAACTATTATTTACTTCTAAGAATGGAGGCAAACTAAATTACAAATGTGTCTTCAAGGGGAAAAAAAAAAAGATTTGCATCTCTGCTGGCTATTTAAATGAAAGCAATCTGTGGTATGACATCTACCTTCACTCCTTATCTGTACAGAGGTTTGTACTCTGTCAGAGGTCTCAGATTGACTAGATCAGCACATCCTAATGAACTAAATCTTAAGGCTAAATGCAATACAGAAGTAAAGATCACAGAAGATAGGACCTGCATAGCCCAGGCGGCTCTTGGTCTCTGGGTCTGCCTGGAGAGCACTGTGATAGTCAGCCTGGGTCTCTGTGCAGAGAAATTTTAGGGGCCTCAAAATGGCAACCCAAATAGTCAGGCCCTGACAAGAGAGTAGCTTGGAACAAGACAATGGGAAACACTGATGCCACAGATTATTTAAAATTTATATTTTTCTTTCCCAAAGTCATATAACTTATCCAGTCCCAAACTGATATATCAATCTGAAGCAAAGCTGGCACCAGGTTGTCATCCTGAGGGCCAATGTCTCCTTCTGCTTTTCCAGAATAAGAGAAGACTTCATGTTCCCGCAGAAGAGCTTCATGGTTTGAACAGTCATTTGGGATGTGGGAGGATTAAATTCAGTGCCATTTTTAGTCTGAAAGGGTCCCAAATCCTACACTCACATATCCCCAGATAATGCCTTAACCATCGAGCAATTTGTACCCTGTTCCTGTCACTGATTCTGAATGGAGAGTACTTCAGAATGCCACATTATTTGAATGAACAAAAAATAACATAGGGAGTAAGATGGTCGAACCTTGTATTAGGACCCTCTGGAACTGATATACTAATTAATAAGTGAAGTTTAAAGAAAAAAAATCATGTGCAAGTTCTAACGTGTTCAAATCAGCACTTACTGTCCCGGGAAACTGTCCTGTAAGTCACACAGTTCCTGCCTTTTGATGATCATCCTGAGCTACCTCACTGCTACAATCCCAGTGAAAAGCCTTCTCAGGAAGACAGGATCAGTCTTTGCAGGGAGAACCACAACTATTCAGTGGCCTGATCTCTGTCCTATTGGGAATAAATACGTCATTTTCTGTAAGGCCACTGACCCTGTGGAAAGCTCGAAGACACATTCCTGTAGTGTTCTCTGCTGAAGATCTTTTAAAATCATGGGGTAATGAGGTATTTATTTTTGCCTGTGGACTGTAGCATAGTTTTGTATACCAAAGCAGTGGGTAGTTCATAGTGTGATTGTTCTCTACAAAAAGAAAACAAAGAATTACGCTCCAAGTCCTTGGTTTGCATCATTGATGTTTGAATGTGAAACTGTGGCATTTTTTATTTCAGTGTCCAAGTTCCAATCACTCTTAGTGAGGATAGCATGTCATCCATGGGGAATTATGCCATTGGCTTACATGAGAGTTTTCCTAAGCTTTATGCTGAGCTGTATATTTTTTACTCTGCACTACATTTATGTCTTTTTCTTCAAAGCTAGAATTTAATCCAGAGGGAGAAAAAAAACCCTTTGACATGATAATTTCTTTTAAGAAAAGTTGTCTTCCTGGGCCTATTCAAATGATCACAGAATAAGAAATTGTCTGGTAGAATTTAAAATCACATAAATTGTTATGCCTGGGTAGGACTCTTTACTACAGGACGAAAAGGTAAGAACCAAGGCCTCAGCTTGAACTGGGGAAAAGTAACTTTCCTTCCTTTCAGTATACACATCGTCAGTTGTTTTTTCTCTTTATTGAAGATTATATGTCCCACAACTATCATGGGATGATTTGATATGTTTGGATACATCTGGGGTATAAAATATATCCATGAAAAGATAGGTCTCCCTGTATTAGTAAGCATGATTCCACCTGGCTGTATACTTTGTATGATGTGTAAATCTATTGTAAATAGATACAACACTGACATTCCTAGAGGGGTTCCAGTTCTTCTAAGTCAGCCAAATGCTCTTTCCTTCTGCATTTGTTTACATTCATGAAGATAACTAAATGAAGTGTTTTAATACTAAATATTGAAATTCTGCAATTCCTCACAGCTAACAAGGCAGACTGCAAGGATATATGTGAATCAGCTGGTGGGAAAATAACCCCTCTCCCGTTCATTTAAAAAATATATTTTCCCCTAATGGGGTTCCTCAGCTTCTACCATGAATAAATTATCATATGCCAAAGTGCAATCTTTTTCTTGTTCCTGTTCTTTTTGTTCCTAATTAGTCATTAATACAGAAAAAAATTCTGTATGGAATAGTTTTGGGCATTATAATTGTAAGAGAAGATGAGATGTTAAAAATGATCAGGTGCTGCTGATTTCCTACCAAGGGTTCTGAAACTCTCACAATGTTCTCCCCTAAACCCCTGGTCTTTAGAGGGCATAAAGTGATGTGTGACATCATCTCCTTCTACAGAAGTTGAAGGCACGTAACTTTTCAAGTGGTCAGAGTCTTACACTCCAAACAAATAAACAAAAAAGCAAAAGAAAAGGTACTGCATGTGTACCTTGACTTCTGTTCATATCTAGGTCATGAGCAATGAAATATTCCTGGGCACTTTTCAGAAAGGGAGATGCACTGTAGTTGTCTTTCAGAGAAAAATAAGAATGCAATGGTTGAGTAAAATAAATAGTGGTGACACCAGTATTTTGTCTCAAAGACTATTAATACCAAATATTGTAACAAATGTTTCCATATAGTCCATATACTTTCCAGCTCTGGAAAAATCAGCTCTATGGTGGTACAAATGCATTTCAGCAATTTTTCCTTTAGACAATTACCACAGGAGTATGGATTATGAAATTATTAGGGGTAGCAGGGAAAACTGGGACCTAATTTTTCTTTGCTAATTGACCTCAACACCACTGTTACAGCATACCCATAGAAAACTTAAAATGACAGTTTAATAGCTAGGCTGATATTGATCCACAAAGAAGGAGATTGGAGTGTCTAAGAGAAACAAAATCTCATGTGTGTCTTTAAAACAGTGCAATACTGACCTCCTCCATCAAAAAAAAAGGGGTAAGAGAAGGCAGCATCAATTTACAGTCATTTTTCCATGAGAATTGATAGTTCTACATTCTAGCATGTAGTCCCTTCTGAAAGATTTTTTTTTCTGAACAGTTTCTTCATACAGAAATAAATAATAAAACCTTTTCAGGGAAGTGTGAATAAGTACTGCTAAGGCATTTTATCTCTCATTTTTATCTCAGGAGACATGATTCAGGGTGTTCTGTGCCAGGAGATAAGTCCCCTGGGTTTTGCTTTGGCAGCTATTGTCAGAAACCTGTGATTTCTTCACACACATTTAGTACTTTAATTTCCATTTTTTTCTAGTTTAATTTTCTCTCCATCCTGAAAAAAAGTTCTTTTCTTCAGATATTAGAGAATTGCAGGGTGCATCTAAAAAGTTTACTTCCCACTTAAAAGAATCTCACAATAATGTAGGCTACAAGAGGTCAGATTTTCCAACTTTCTGCTCAAAATAGGTCTTGTGGCCTTTTATTGCCTCCTGCCCTATCACTGCACTTCTGAGAAGAGTCCCATTCTGTTTCCTTTACACCTTATCGTTAGGTAGATGAAGACAAAACACAAAATCTTCACTTAGCTTTCTCTTTCCAAGGAAAGACTCCTCTCATGTCACTTACTGTTCTTTTCTAGTCTGATGTTCATTCACAGTGCATGTATATTACTTTGCATCCAAACTTTGCTATGGAGTAAAGTAAGTTTTCATTTTCGATTATAGCTCCATGCATGAGGTATAAATTTCACTAGATCTCTTTGAATGGGCATTTTGTAACGTAACCATTTACTTTTTTTTCTTCGCCAAAGAACAGGGGAAATTGACTGTTTCGACATTTCCTAAAATAAAAAATTATTTTGACTTGACTAAATTAATTTAAAAAGCAGAATGCATGTGCAAACTACTACATGGTATTTTATTGTAATTTAAAACACTCTTGGTGAAAGACAAATGTTTAAAAGTTGAAACAATGTGATAATATATTTGTGACACAAATATTAGCAACATTTTGGAAAACTTAATTTCAAAAATCTATGGTACAAAAAAATACAGTCATCAAATTAGAGTCATGATGATTTGTTTCTTTGAACTATTCTCTGTCATTCTTATCACCAGACCAATTACAAGGAAGTATCATTTAGACAAAGCTGCGAAAGAAAGTGTTCGGTACTCCACTGAGTGTATTTCTGAGAGAAAAGTTACGGGGAAAAAATCCATGGTTTAGAGTTGGTTTCTAATGATTACATGAACAAAACAGTTCCCAAAGTCTCACCATTTGGGGATGTGACTATGAAGAAGCGGTTGAAAGGTTACATCCATTCCTATTTTTTAAAATACATATTTTCACCTAAAATTTGCTGTTTTGTCATGTCTGCAAGCATTATTTAACTGTGCTAACCTGTGTCTCTATATATGAGTTCTAAGCAACCCACTAGCCGATTTAATCTTCTTAGGATCAAAATTCACAGCTGCTATAAGCTAAAAGTCCTGCACTCCCTTTAAAAGTCTGTGTTGCTGCAACTTTGTGTTGCGGCCTAGGAACATATTTAATTTTCTTACATCAGTTCCTGGTTTGTACACTCGAGATGAGAGCACCTTGTAACCCCTTTCTGCCACATACCTGAACTGTTTTCTTCACAGTTACAGGAACAACTGAGCTACAAGTTGCTGGAAGCCAGGAAGTTCTCCCAAGAACTGAGTCGCTTTATTCTTTTCATGGTATCACCTTTGTTCTCTAAGCTTTTGGTTTGGGCCACTGTCAGCAACAGGATATAGTATTAAATGGTCTAACACAATACAGTTACACTCATCTTTTTATAATCCCAAATCGCTGCCAACAGCAATGCAGTTTGGATTAGACTCCTTGTTTAAAAGCTTTTGGGGAAAGAAATGTGGAGAAAATAATAGGAGTCTTCTGTTTGTACTGCCAATTACAACCATTATATAACTACATAAAATTATCATTCATTATCACTTTCTTGGCAGAAGTACACAAAAAACAGAATTATCCTCGACTTTGGATTTACTGAGAACAAAATTATATCTTCATTTCACTAATTTGGTTTGTAGGCATCTTTAAGTTTTCATATTGCTTAAACAGATAAAAGGCTAGCTGTATATTTATTCATTCATTTATTTATGTAAAATAGAACCTGTTTTCATATATTGATTCCTTCTACATGGAGAATACTGCTACATCAAAAAATACTTTAGGCCACATTTAATACTTGGAACAATTAATCACATGAAGTAATATTATCTTGAGAGATGCAAGTGGCTTTTTTCAAAAGGTTTTTGCCATTCAGCATTAGAAAGAACACCCACGGCATTAGTGATAACGACAGGTCTGCTACAAAAGCCATAGATCATCAAGATGAGAGTGTTCTCACAGACAAGTGGTGCCCTTTGTCAACTTCAATTACGTTTCATGAAAATTCTGTTCAGAAAGCAACATTTTTTTTTTAAAAAAATAACTTTTTAACACAGGTGGTGGAGGAGCCGACGAGGAGAGGAGTGACCCTGGACCTGATACTAACAAACAGAGAAGGACTGGTTGGAGATGTGAAGGTTGGGGGCAGCCTTGGCTGCAGTGACCA
>VZSC01005083.1:101327-180214 GCA_013398225.1 Steatornis caripensis
CTGGAACAGGCTGCCCAGAGAGGTTGTGGAGTCTCCTTCTCTGGAGATATTCAAACCCCGCCTGGATGCATTCCTGTGCAACCTGCTCTAGGCTAACCTGCTTTAGCAGGGGGGTTGGACTAGATGATCTCTAGAGGTCCCTTCCAACCCCTACCATTCTGTGATGCTATGATTCTATGATTTGAAATGCTTAATTTAAAGAGCTAAGTGTTAAATCAGGTATTTAAGTCCAATATGAAAAGATATCTATACTTCAAACAACCTTAGCATTGCAATTACCAATTTCAGAAATATTCAGATATTGGTAGTCTTCTACAACAGAAATTAATTCCTCTAATAAAATAAATCCCCAGCAAAAGATGCTGTTCTGATGTACATACTGAGATTAGCTAGAAACTACCTAGCAAAAAGCCATTATTATTTACCAGTATGGATTTTGAGGACAAGGTTTTCAAAGCCACTTAGGGGCTGAGTATGGACAATTCTTATTAACTATATAGGTGATTGGGTATCTAAATACCTTTGGGACGCTGAATAGCTCATTTTCTGAAAGTCCAACAGGCATCTATGTGTGGATATTTCCTTTTGGGACCATAATTTGTACATGCCCTAGACATTTGAAGAATGATTTTTCCCATTAACTTTTGATGAAAAAGTCAGGACTTGACACTCATGCAATATGTATATGAAGCTAAAATGGAAACTTTGATCTGACAAGTCATGTGGTATGAACAAAGATAGAAAGCGAGCAAGGAAAGACAGGAAAGGGTTTTCCTTTCTGGAATATATTTTACTTACTTCTGGAATATACTTTACTTCAGGGCCAAGAATCCTCTATTACAAGGCAAAATAACTCCTGGTTATTAACATAAAAGCCATTAGATTACTAATAAAGCTTAACTTTGTCTGTTTTTTCTCTCAGAACTCCACACTAAATCCACAAATTCTTACAAACTTCTGACAAAGGGGTTTTTTTAAGACAAGTTTTTCTACCTCAGATGGGGAAGTTTTCTTACTCGCCCTTTTCAGGAGGTATCCTGGTACAGGTGAAAACTGAGAGACATAATGCCAAGAAGGATTTCTAGCAGATCTGTTATACTTGACTACTCTTAGCAGTGACAGCAGTGAGCTAGACTTTAGACAGAGTACAATATATTAAAAAAAATAGTGATTTCTTAGTATTAGCCATTTTTTCTGGAATTTCTGTATTTGTATTTGGTGTTGGTTTGGAATGAAGAAATACTCATTTCAGTGGAGCAGGTGATTAATGTGAATACTATATTACCAGAAGTAGAGGTTCAATAATCAGCTGTTAGATGCTTGAAAATAATAAGATTATTTAATAAAATCATAACATTAAAAATAATAAAGAGATGAATATTTAATTATTTATGGGCATTCGGGGAAACCTGTAAGTTTTTTCTCAGTTATCTGGAATGTTGTTGCTTTTTTGTTTTCCTGAATCTCATGGAATTATTTGTTCATAGGAGTTACTACTTCCGGTAAATCGTTGTGTGGTGACATGCTAGAAGCTGTCAGTCCCCTGGCTACAGCCTAAGTCCTACCCACAAGCTGTCACTTGGCCAGCAAAGAATTGGCTATAGTAGATGACTTATTGAAGGAACATTTGCCTTGATCACTTAAGTATCAAGAAACTTGTCTTTCTTGCTGACCAATCTTGTTTCCCTGCAAGTACCCATTCTCTAAGACCACTCTCATGAGATTTCCAGTCTGACACTCTGTGTAATCCTCCACGGACATACCTGTTTTTCCCATCATATTCAGCTCATGTCACGCCAGATACTGTATGAAGCCACAGAAGAAAGAGATTAATTTCTGGATAAATCTGGTCTTTTGACTCCAGTTTGCGATGCCTGAGGAATGTTTATTGGAACTTGGAGGCACAAAAATAAACAACAGGAAAAACAAGAAAGGCTTCTCTTTTTCTCTTTTTTTCTTTTCTGTCCCCCACCCCACCCCCAACTGACTGTAAGGACATTGAGGCAAAGATTGTTTCTTTGTTCTGTATTTACAGGGAGATCTACATCTCTCCTGATCATTCAGCTTCTGCACAATATTTTGCTCAAGGCAGGGTATAAAGTGCTGCTCTAACCCATGGCATGCAGTGGCTTCGTGTCTCCCACACAGCACGTCAGTTTCCACACATTTCTAATTAACATCTAATTTTGGATTAATTTCTGATTCCCTCCTCTGGGCTTTAGTTATGAGCTTATGAGTTGCATTGGCAGAAGGTTTATACTTGAAACGTATCTATATGGTAGAACCTCCTAGGTAGTTAACAGACAATAGGATTAAAAAAATATCTAAAACAAGCAAAAAACCCCCAAACCTTCCTATCTGTTAGACAGCTGCAGTCCTATTTTTTAATTTCATAAACTATAATCAAGGAAAGAATCTAAATATTTTCAACTCCCAGCAGTTTTTCCTTTGTCTCTCTTTTGATGCACTAAGAAGCTGAGTGTTATTATGATTCTCTTCTTACTTTCTTTCAGTACCGAGAGCATTACACTGATGTGGGAAAGTGGACAATTTTACTAAATAAAATGCCTTCAGCTCAAAATCTATGTTCTTAAGTAATTTCTTCTAAATTATTTTGTAAACCCCAGAGCTGTTGGGGAAAATACTTTATAATTTTAATACTTTAAATATAGAATTTAAACATTAGATGAGCTGTTCTTATTTACCCACTCATATGCAGGAATGTACCATTGGAAGCGTGGCAGTAAAACTGATATTCTTCACACATCTTGGTACAGATGTCTTCAAAAGGCCCAAATCCTGAATGGTACCCAGTTATCTTTTCCACATGCACACAGTTTGATTAAAAAGATATATGGGGCTCTAGTACTCTTGATGGGATCTTGACAAAATAAATGAATAAACACCTAAGGGCTTCATTGGTAAACAGATTTTAATGGATAAAGGAACCTGTCCGGTTAGTCAGACGCTCTATCACCCCACAACTCCTCCCAACCCAGGAAGCTGAATTGGGAAAAGGAAAGGAGATCCATGCGTTGAAATGAAAACAGATTTAATAAATTAATTATAACAAGATAATATTACTACTGCTACTAATATAAAATACACAAAGTTACACTTAGCCCATACAGTGGTTGTGAGGTGCATGTTCCCAGCAGCGCATACCAGATGCCAAACCCTGCGAGCAGCACAGCTCCAGCGAAAGCGTGACAGTCACAGCAAAGGGGAGTGCAGGCCTCAGGAGGAGAAGGACGAGGAGACCCTCCAGGGATGTTGACCACTGAGGAAGGAGACCCATCCCCAGCAAACTTTCCAATTTATAGTGAGCATGACTTTTATGGTGCCGATACTGCTGTTGTCAGTTGCACAGGGAAACACACAGACACAGACACACACACACATGCACTGGGTCCCACCAGTAACTGGGCTTAACACAAACAGCCCATCCAGTAGCTGGTCTTGGATCCTCATTCCCCCTCCGTGCCTCCTGCAAAAACAGACACACACACAAATGGGTCTCTCAGTTCACCTCCTAAAATGTATAGTCTCTCCAGGAGCTGTTCTGGACCACTTGGTCTGTTCAAGTAGCTGGGTCCTCCAGGCGCCTCACCATGATAAACCCACCTACCCTGGCTCCAAGTCTGCCTCAATGCTCACTGGACCTCACATGCTCATTCACACACCTACACTCACTCCAGGTGCTGCACCATGGACACGCGGGCACCATGAGAGCAAAATAGATACTGAGAGACATCAGTGTATTGGGTGTCTGTGCTCAGGTGTTAGCAGCAGGGACTGCAGGTGACATCTGTGAGGAGAGGCTGGGGCTGCCCCGTGCTGGACACAGCCAGTCCCAGCCGGCCCCACCAGCCCCACCACAGGACACAGCTGAGCCCCTCAGCCAAGCTGGAGGCAAACAGGTTCCAGAAAGGGCCAAAGGGGCACAGGCAGAGGAGGAGGAAGCCAAGGAGGGAGCAGCAGCAGAGGGACCCCGAGGCCCGAGGAGGAGGAGGGCAGGAGGTGCTGCAGGCCCGGAGCAGGGATCCCCTGCAGCCCTGGAGAGACCCCGCTGGAGCAGAGACCCACCCTGCAGCCCGGGGAGGGCCCCACGCCGCAGCCAGGGCAGATTTCCTGCAGGAGCTGTGGCCGTGGAGAGCCCAGGAGGGAGCAGGTTGTCCCTGAAGGGCTGCAGCCCGGGGAAGGGCCCGCGCTGGGGCAGGGAGAGGGGTGAGGAGGGAGGAGCGGCCGAGGGGGGCTGCGATGGGCTGAGCGCAACCCCCATGGCCACCCCTGTGCCCCTCGGGGGGAGAGGGGTGGGCGGTGAAGCAGTGAAGGTGGGACTGGGGAAGGGAGAGGGTGAGAGGTGTTTTAATTTTGATTTTGTTTCTCACTAGGCAAATCTATTTTGATTGGAGGTAAGTGCCATTATTTTCCCCAATTCTAGTCTGTTTTGCCCATGACAGTAACTGGGAAGTGATGTCCCTGTCTTTATCTCAACCTTTAAGCTTGCTCATCCTGTTCTCTGTCTTATTAGGAGAGGGAGAGACAGTGCAGCTGAGAGGGCTGTCTGGTTGCCAGCCAGGGTCAGCGCGCCACACCCGTAAACACACATGAACAGAGAATCTCTCATCCAGAAAAAATATTAGAAAGAAACTTTATAAGACTATAAAGGTTCCAGGCACAATCAGACAAAAGTACTGATGCACAATTTGATACATGTGACGCTTCTAGCCCCTTCTCCCTCAGTTTTACCATTCTCCTCAGATCACCTAGGCCTATCCATTTTGTACGTTTGGCTCCTCCTCTAAACCTGTCTAATAAGTCACGTACAGTCCCAGGATGATCTTCCTCTGCATCCCATAATGTGTCCTATGATCCTGGGCAGTGAACCCACTTAGTGAGGTTGCTCAAAATGTTTTTCCTGTTGCCCCACAATGTGGGTGCCACCCCTGACCCATCAGACTGAGGTTCAGGGGCAGCACTGGGAGGGGCCAGGGCAGGGACTTGTGTTTCTGACTGGAGTAATGGGGCTCTTCTGCCTTCCTTGTGCCTCTGAGCTCCTCTGTGTGCTTTGTATCACATAACCTGACAGTGTTAAGCAGCTTAACTTCTTTCTCATTGCAAACCTCTAAGGCATTTACAGCTCAGACATCCCTCTGTCTTGCCGACAGACTTCAATCTCATAGTAATTTTCAGAGTATTCCTAGGAGTTTAGACTCTGTGAAAGGCATAGGGACAGTAAGCACTTTTATACGTATCTCTGAAAGCGCTGTCTCCTTGTTATGGAAGAGGAGAAGAAAGGGCCAGAAGAGATAACTTTGAAGCATAAAAAAAATTGCACCCAAACATCCCAGAAGAGTATTCAAACAGCCTGAGTATAGAATATCGTAAGAGACTGGAAGTTGGGGAATCCTATTCCTTCCTCTTAGAGCTCTTCTATTTTAAATAAGTCTTTGGTGGAAAACAAAATGAAAACTGCAAGAAGGAATCTGTGGAACTGAACATATATATGCCATGATTGAGTTAACAGGCGTTTGACTCCTGAAGCCACAAATTTCTGCCATGTTCTGAAAAAATGAATTGAATACTGATTTTTGAAAGAGATATATCAGATATTTGACCTCAGTGTTCAGTTTAGGATAGAGGATGCAGAAAGACGCATCTGAACTTCAGCGACAGAATAGATAAGAAAATGTGTATTTCTTCTTTTGCAATAATGATAGGTGACTGGCTTAGACACACTTTTCTTTTTCCTTAGGCACTAAAGACAATGCCCAAAAATAAAGGGTTTTGTCTCTATGTATTTTATGAAGGACTATACAATTAACAGAGATACTTCTTCTAATCTTTTAAGTATCTGCAATCGTCTGTATAGATCTTCTGTAGTTTCCAAACTACAGAACACTATCAAATTCCACAGCGCAACTCCAGAATGTGGATGTATTTCCATAGCTATTATATGTCTTTTAAATCTAAAAGCAATCTTATCTTCTTTGTAGTTCCAGTGACACAGAGTCACAAAGGGCTGAAAGGAAATACCACATGCCAGGCCGAGGACCATAACTGAGACTAGAACTGAGGTCTGTGATGTCATTGGTAAAGCTGTAGTTACAAGTTCATTATGCCCTCAAGAAACACTTTTAAACTGCGTCTCTGATCCTGTTTTAACTACTGTCTGCCTTTGTTTTTTGTTTTTTTTTCCTAAATACCTTAAATTCTTTGTTTTCTGTTCCCATTGTCAAGCAATTAATTGTGAACTCTAAACAAATACATATTGTAGGGCTGGATTATAACAGAGATAGAGGAACTGTCTGCCATAGCTTGCTCTTTGGAAGAGCAGGTTTGTTATGGATATAAAACTGCCTTGCAACTTTAACAGAAGGACATTTAGAAGGAAAGCTAAAGTGATTAATTATTACACAATAGACAGTTAAATATTTATTAAATACAGGGGATGCATACTGTAGTGAACTAACTAATGTGGACATGAATTGAGTTTATTATCATGATGGCAATAACTGCATGCTTAAATTGAGCTAGACAACTTGCAAGTATTTAAGATTCCTATTCCCAAGAGAGTTTGAAGCTTTATGTAAGATATTAAAGCACAGGTAAATCCATTTACGTGTAGACTAAACAGTCTTTGCAGAAAGGACTACTTATTCTTGCACTAAACACATTTGAGCTCCTCAAGCTGATATCAGAACATACAATCAGAGCATTTATTTGCATGTATTTGTAAGATCAAACAACAAAATTCTCAGGAATGACATACAGCCAGTGAAGGGCATGAGCATATTTTTCTCAATGGCAGAAAAATTTTCATCAAAAATACATCTTTGGCATCTACTTCTTTATCCCCAAAACCTGTGAACACTTTTTAGGTCTTTATAGTCCAAAGAAGCAAAACTCACAGATTACTGAATTCTAAAAGCCCCTGTTGTGAAAGAAGTACTGGCTTCATAGCACTGCACAATTTTCTCCCACTTCTTTAACTCCTGTTGAGCCTTTCCCAGAGATACTAGCTACTGTCTCTAACTTTTCTAGAGGGACTAAGATATAGTCTAGCTACATCTCCATATGTTGTACAAGTAATGGACATGCTCTTCCCTCAAGCTGTCTATCAGTTGATGGTTTTTATCCTGAATTTATTCTTGGTCTTGAGAATTGCTGTTCCTTCTTGTGACCTGAAGAAGATTTGTGAAACCTCTGTGCCCTTCAAAGTCTGCTCGCCCTCACAGTGTGGATTGATGTAATTAAAAATAGTGCTTCTTCCTACAAACTTTGCTTCTGTTGTATCTTTTGTAACACAATTCAGCTACTGTAAATGATAAAACTAATGAATGCAATAGGGAGAGAAGGCATGATGTAATTGTAATAAAATAAGCTTAAATTTGTCTTCTAAAGACCTGCCAGCAAACGTGCAATGGGAGCTAGGAAACCTTGAAGGAATGATGCATCTCAGGCATGTAAAAATCTCAGCAAAAATATCTTTCCTAGCTTGAGTGTGAAGGGGTCACTTCACAAGAGAAGGGATATCAGAGAAAATAAGGGCTAGAAGGAAACATAGGCATCTAGTTCCACTTAACTGAAAGTATCTAAGTTTCCACACATGACTGACAAAATTACACGGAGCTTATGGGAGGTTAATATCTGCCTGAACAATCATCTGCAGGCTGTGGCAAGATCTGAGACAGCCCTGGTTTTCAATTTTTAGCAAACTGAAATGTTGTCTTATATAGTGCTGCACCATTCCGTAGATGTTTCTTGCATACTCTGGAGGTTGCCTGTTTTGGAGGGATAAAAGGCTTGATGTGAAACCTTCTCATTTTGAATTATGAGACTCCATTGAAGGATCATTTATGAGATCTAGAAAGGTGTATGAAACTGGGAAAAGATGTGAATGACTGTGGGAAAAGGGAAGAAAGAGCAGTAGCCATACAGCACTAGGAGGAACAAAGATATAGGTACATTACATGCAAAGGGAAACCAGTGAGGTAGAGCTCAGGTTGGGGGAGTAGAAAATCAGTTGATGCTGTTGACAGTTTGTTGTGATTTAACCTCAGCCAACAATTAAGCATCACACAACTGCTCATTCACTTCCCTGTGGTGGGATGGGGGAAAGAATCAGAAGAGTAAAAGTGAGAAAACTCGTGGGTTGAGAAAAAGACAGCTTAACAGGTAAAGCAAAAGCCGTGCATGCAAGCAAAGCAAAACAAGGAATTCATTCACTACTTCCCATCAGCAGGCAGGTGTTCAGCCATCTCCAGGAAAGGAGGGCTCCATCATGTGTAATGGTTATTTCACAATGCAAACACCATAACTCTGAATGTCCCCCCCTCCTTCCTTCTTCTTTCCCCAGCTTTATATGCTGAGCGTGACATCATACGGTATGGGATATCCCTTTGGTCAGTTGGGGTCAGCTGTCCCGGCTGTGTCCCTTCCCAATTTCTTGTCCACCCCCAGTCTACTCACTGGTGGGGTGGGGTGAGAAGCAGAAAAGGCCTTGACTCTGTGTAAGCACTACTCAGCAATAACAAAACCATCTCTGCATGATCAACATTGTTTTCAGCACAAATCCAAAACATAGCACCATACAAGCTACTATGAAGAAAATTAACTCTATCCCAGCCAACAGCAGCACACAGTTGTGATTGGTCAGTAGGGTTTTTTTGAATCTTAAACTCTCAACCTTTTTCAACTACTGAAAAGTACGTGCTTTGGTAAGTAAGAATAACTGCACAGTTACTGTTACGGGGTAGATCAAGTAGTCTTTGCTTTACAAACAAAAAAAAAAGACAAGAAAAGAAAAAGAAAAAGTGTAGCTTTTAAAAATAATGTCATCTTCATTTTGATTCAAAGACTTTTTCAGAAAAAAAAGGTTTAAAATGTATTCCATGTATTAAGAGTGTTTCTGTGCTCCAAGAGGCTTTCCTTTGGGTAGTGTAAGATGGTTTATTATCCATTATCTGTAACACAAAGATAATGAAAGTGGTTCAATTGTACTGTATGTGAAACCCGCAGGAATACCAAGATTTGACAGTCATGATATATCTCAGTTAGTTTCTAATGTGTAAAGCCATCACAAATCATAGAGAAGACAGTCTGTTGGTTAAATAAGTCTACAAAGTAAGATGATAGAGTTCTTCATTTATCTTCATTGAAACAGGTTTGACTGCAGTGTACTTGACAAAATAAATCTAGTCCTATTCAGAATCCCTCCTCTCTGTCCATTGTAAGCAAGCAGTTTCTATTCTACTGTACTAATTCTTATGCAGCCCTCATCATCCACAATATTGGAGTATCTTCCATTAGCCCATTAAGTAAAGTGACTAACTTGTGTCAAGAGTAGATCATTTTCTTGCTCATCCTCTGCCAGGGGAGAGAATTGTCTATACAGTGAAGTGTTTTAATTGCAATATTGTTTCTTTTCTTTTTTCTAAGTGTTCATAAAAGAGATGGTAGGTCAAAGAAATACAATAGGAGATGGAGAGGTTGATTATGACTGTCTGATTTTAGGGGAGCTCATTCTAATATCAAGGAATAATCCCATGAAATACCACGAACTTCATGGTTGTACAGAAAGTTCAGTGGTGCCAACAGACCGGTGCTATGGATCACAGTCTCACAGCCTCTGTTCTCTAAAAGTGCCTGTTCCGCTCCGGTGGCTATAAAGACACATGAAGCACATGCACACATATACATGCAAGTTTTAAGGTTAGACAAGATAGATATATCCTCCCTCCCTTGGGGACCATAAATAAGGCTCAATATTCTGAATTTGATTTGGTGTTTAATGACAAGCAGTGATAAAATCAGACAATTATGTTTGTTATCTCCTGGACATGCCAGATCCAATGCAGACAGTATCTGCAATTAATGATTTAATTCAAGCTATATTTAATGGCTTTAACCCAGCCAAGAGTAAGAAAATCATGAATATCACAGTCATTGCTAGAGTAGTGTTAAGGCTCTTTGGGCAGCTGGTGACAAACAGAAGGCATCACTCAGAAATGTGGGTAGATAAGAGTCTAAATTCAGCAAAGAATGCAGAAAGAGTAATAAACTGCAGACTATGTTGCCCAAAGATAGAAATGTATTCTTCAGCCAACAGCTGTTTCTTAGTAGAAACTTTTTAAAGTGCTTTTCTTTGCTCATCAGCATTATCACTGAGCTTTTGGCTTTAATTTCAACAAATTGGTTTTCCTCTCAGATCTGGACCTGCTTTCCTAGAGTTGTGCCATGTATTCTGAAGTAGTATAGACATACATATGGTGAAATGTTGCTGATGAGTCTATATGATTTTATGACTGCATTAAAATGCCATACAGGACCAGAGAGATGGTTGATCTTTAGTACCATTTTCCATCACATTCTTTGGATGTACCTCAATATTAACACAATACCTTGGAAATATGACAGATATATCAAATGATGCAGGGAGGTCTAAGGTAAGTACATCTCTCTTATTCATCTCTGACGGTAGCAAACCTTCTATCATGCCACAAAGACATTTCATGTGTTGGACTGAAACTGGATATAGTATTTAACAAAATACACAAGAAAAAAACAAACTACAAAACCAATGGTAAATTCTTAGGGATGGGGCGGGGAGGTGGGTGTGGAAAAAAGTACTATCGGAGTGAGTTTGTGAGTTGTGAGGAACAGCTGCTTAAAGTCAAGGTATTTTATTGATCTCCCACCTTTAGTATCATTGTGATTTCTTTAAGCGTCTTAATGTAGAAGATACTTTAACTATTCAGGTTTCAATAACAAGGATGGAAAATACATTTGTTCCTGAAGTGGAAATTAAAGATTACAGTAAATCGTCAGATTTCCATTTAGGCTGATGTAGCAGCAGTGTAAAACAGTTCTTTTTCTTTTTTTTTTTTTCTCCCCTGGCCAATCTAGCATAGTCCTGGTACAAAACAGCAATCCACTGCCTGTCTGGTAAGAAAATAGGAAGGTTTTTAAAAGTTTTACTGAGATAACAGACATGGCTAGTTAGTGAACAATAAAGAGGTAACTGGGCAGCAAACTTCTTATGAATTCTTTTCCACGCTACGCTTTTCCCCCTCATAAATTATTGTGTCCCCTTTTCTGTTATTATTTTGGATCAGAAATAAGAGGTATGGTCATGAAAGGTGACATATTCATTTAAAAACTATCAAGGGAGCACTTGTCTGCTCTGGGAGGTCCCAGTGATTCCATTTTGCTAAGAGTCATGTAACGATGCTGGGGATGGCACATTGTCAAAATATATGACATGCCTTAAATTTTGTCTTTCGCAAATCTTCTGAGGAAAGAAAGTAATTGCAATTCCTACAAATATCCTGTCAGGCTAGATTGGTTCAGGCTTTACCCTTCAGTTCTCCTCGAGTCAACAGAGAACAGAAACCTTGATGTCCCCACTGTGGTCATGTGAAAAAATTAATCTCTAGAACGTAGCTATTGCACAGCTGCATCATATTTTGAAAAGAAATAAGACAGACAATTTTAAGCATAGGTTGAATTTATAGGTGGGCAAAGGGGAAAGACAATTAAATTTCCCTTTGTTTCTTTTTGCAACTCTGATGCCTATGGTGAAAGTCTGTCAGACTTCAGTAGCCAGCTAAAGCTGGACTGAATTCAGGAGTGTGTGGTAGAACTAGAGGGAGAACCAGCACACAGCTGGTCATATCCCTGGTTAAACTGGTGTCACTTTTCTTCTTGAATGAACATTGAAGAAATGTCCTGTAGCAGAGAATAAGCATCACATGTAATTCTTAGAGCTCTTTCATAAAAATAAAATCCCAAGGACTGTGGTTTACCTAGTTCTGTTGCCAGTGCTCCTTCTGCTGGAGACTGATTGCTTAGTCACAAAAATAACATTCTACTTTAAAACAGTGCTGAGAAATAAAGAAATTGCGATACAGCACAACATTTTCATCCAGGAGCAATGAGTGCCACTTGCATACTTTTGAGTCAAGGATATGCTGTGACTTAAAATTTTGGCAAAATTTTGAGGAAAGTAGGATCAATCTACTTTCCTCAATACAATTGAGGACTGTGCTTTGTAGCACCTAGTCCTATGAAGTCTGGATCATCCAAGTCTGAGTTCTTCAATTTATATTTATACTTGTTAAATATATTACTACTAACAAACAGGAGATACTCTTAAATTAGCCTTTTACCCTGCATGTGAGGTGTAGTGGAATTTGCTACATTAAATTATTGAAATAGTATTTGTACAAGTAAATGTAAAGCGTATAATGTTTGCTTACAACTGTTTACTGCACTTATTCATCAGTTCATTGATTTTAAAACCAGAATGGACTATTGTTGTGGTGTAGGCCCCGCTTCCCCCTACTAACAAGCCGCATTGCAATGTCAGATCATGCAGCACCATATGAGAACAAAGAGCTGGGATAATTGGGCACTCTACGACCCTGCCTGTTGGTACAATGGTAACATTGGTTACATTGGTAACAATTACAATTACAATGGTAACATTGACCAAAGTCAATCATCTTGCGATTCTATAAATAATGGTTCTAAAGCGAGACCCTGTGAGCTCTCCGGGACCACAGCAGGCTGTGACCGTGTATCTCCCTCTGAGCTGGGACGCCTCTCAGAGCAGTTTTCGCGAGGTTCCACGAGGTAATTGGATCCTTCACTGACAGACGCCAGCGAAGGAAAAAGTGAGTAAGTCACTGAATTTAGATTTTCGCGAAGGATTTTCACAGGTTGAAATAGTGTGTAGCTCACTATTTCCCGACCCTGTGTGATTTTCGAACGATATTGGGTACCAAATTTAACATCTTAAACAAAGTTTAACCTCTATATCTCTGTGTGTGTGTATACATGTGTTATATGTGTTATACAAGTTAGGAAACTTCAAATCGTTAACTAAGTCATCATAACTGCTGATTATTGATTATTGAATAAGTACTGCTAATCACATAATTTAGTTTATTATTTACTTTAGTAGTGTTAAGATACCATTTATTGCTACTGTTAATTGTTATAAGACCCATACTTACATGTTAAATCACTTTCACTGAAATCCCAACACTACACTCCTTTAGTTATAAACCGTTGACCAAGTCTGGGACTAGGAGTGGATTCAGCCGCACCTAGACTCCTCTGAGAAGGAGTTTAGAAAGCAAGGGGGTCCTTTCTGAACCTCGTGACTCAACGGGAGGGCACTCCTTATACCCTTTTCCCTAAACCCTGTATACATCACTCCAACTCAACCCTGACTCAGTTTCCCCTATCCAACCACTGTATAATCACTAACTCTCTGCACCATCCCCCCGCCATTCACTGTGACAGTTCCACCTAAGCACCACTCTGACCCAATTCCCTTTCACAATCCCTTCACACCGTAAGTAATAGAGTGAATCTTGCCATCGAATTCTGTAAAGTTGCGCTTTTTTACAAACTCATATTAAAAACCACCTTTCCCTCATATCTTTGGTGGTGATTCTTTGAGCGACCGTTAAACCTTAACCACTCTCCCTGACGACAACTATAAGGACCAAAGGGCTACTGGTATTTACAGGAGGGAAAAGAAAAGTCTGAAACTTACTTGCCTGATCCGCTCCACGTGGGACACTTAATATCATCAGATGCAGCAAGAAGTTTACTGTAGTGTTTTGCATCTCTGCCTCCAGGAAAATGGTTTCCAGTTTTCCACCATTAGCCTGGTAGAAGACATAAAAAGAACATAAAATCTGATTTTTCATCTTTTGTGCTGACACAAAATATCTTTTCTTTGTGAGCCTTGGCAGTAGAAAGACTAATAGATTTAGGAGAAGTCTATACTGTTTCTGGAGAGAGGCAGCCCCCAAAATAAACAAACAAAAAACCAAACAAAACTCTAACTCTCCTATGCTTTACTAAGGTGGTGAGGGAATAAGAAGTAAAATGGAAGACATGGAAAATATTTTTTTCTCAGGGAATGCTTCATGTATCTTCAGCTGACATGGAACATATTGAAATTTCTTGACAAAAATCTGACAGCAAATGTGATCCAGTGAAAGTCAGCATGTAGGGTATGGAGCAGGCCACTCAGAACACTCTGACCTACCAGTTCTGATGCTTTTCTTCCTGGTTTCCATCACTTGTGATAAACTCTTCTAAACAGATCAATAGCTACTCAGACTCCTTTTAAAAGAAAGATTATAAAGTATTAACTAATATAGGAAAAAGCTACGAGTAAAGCTAGTTTCCATCACATCATATTTAGGAGGCAGCTGTCAGGACTAGTTTGGAACGAACTGATTCTGCCTGGGTGGATGATGTTTTGAGATCCAACCCAGCATTTGGGAGCAGCAAGAAACGGCTGCTCCGTGAGGTAGGATGGTCTGGAAGATGGAGTGACCCCAGCACAGGCATGACCTCACTGACCAGGGCAGTGATGAATTAAATGTTAACTTCTTTGTAAGGCCTAATACAGGGAAGAAGAACTAACAAGTTATGTGTTTTATAACATGAGAATGGGTCCCTTATAAATTACTCCTGTTGTGGATTTTTATAGGAATGGATCTTTGTGCTAAAATGTTGAAAGAAAAATAAGAAAAAAAAAAAAGGTCAAATCAGAAACCTGACCAATAGGTGCGTCAGGTATCTGTGACCAGGTGTTGGCAGGGAGGCACTGCAGGCAGCCTCTGTGAGGAGAGGTCGGGGCTGCCCCATGGGGCACAGCCAGACACAGACGGCCCCACCAGCCCCACCACAGGACACAGCTGAGCCCCTCAACCAAGCTGGGAGTGCCAGGGGGCAAACAGGTTACAGAAAGGGCCAAAGAGGCACAGGCAGAGGAGGAGGAAGCCAAGGAGGGAGTAGCAACAGCAACAGAGGGACCCCGAGGCCAGAGCAGGGATCCCCTGCAGCCCTGGAGAGACCCCGCTGGAGCAGAGACCCACCCTGCAGCCCGGGGAGGGCCCCATGCCTCAGCTGGGGCAGATTTCCTGCAGGAGCAGGAGAGGAGTGGAGAGCCCAGGAGGGAGCAGGTTGTCCCTGAAGGGCTGCAGCCCAGGGAAGGGCCCGTGCTGGGGCAGGGAGAGGGGTGAGGAGGGAGGAGCGGCTGAGGGCGGCTGCGATGGACCGAGCGCAACCCCCATGCCCACACCTGTGCCCCTTGGGGGGAGAGGGGTGGGTAGTGAGGGGGTGAATGTGGGACTGGGAAAAAGGGAGTAAGCACATGTGGGGTTTTTAATCTTTGACTGGGACTATTTATTTGGCAATAAATGGAAATAATTTTATTTCAAAAGGATAGAATTTCTGCTTTTTGCCAAGGAGGACAGAACCTGACATATGTACTTACTCCTAGCTTTTTCCTATAGTAGTTAATACTTTATAATCTTTCTTTTAAAAGGAGACTTAGTTGCTATTGATCTGTTTAGAGAGTTTGTCACAAGGTACTTTACTCATAATATTTCTATCTAACCATGCTTCCAGCTTTTTCATGAGATTTATCTTCAGAAGAAAATAACCAGTTCTTCTTAGTCCTTCCAGTCTCTCTGTGTTTCACTATTAAGGGGATCAAGGAGCTTTGGCTCTCCAGGTGTGCAGCAGACCAGGATAAACTTCTGGAGCTTCAGAGAGCACCTGCTAACTCACTAGCCATAGCTAGCTTCACCTGGGTCAGTTTCTTATCCTTTCTTATCTGTTTCCAGAATCAGACTCAGGAATGGACATGTGATTTCTTTATTCATTGTAATATCGAGCAGGTATGATGCCATGTAAAGGGGACCAGAAAGTGTTTTCTAAGGTCTTGCAGTTTAAATTAAAAAGGTTTCATTTATAATTCACCTTTACAAACATTTAATTTCTTTCTAATACCTCATTTCATGTATCCTCCTATTGTTCATCATCTTCTGTCATACATAAGTCCCTTTTAATTGTCAATTTTTACCTACACAATGAGCTTGTACACACCTTTAAGTCATTTGCAGCACTCTGTTCATTTCATGTTTTGAATTTTTAAATACTATATTTAGCTGTTTCCTGAGATATTTCCTGGTTTTCATATTCTCCATGAAGTACCAGAGGTGTCTTGTGTGGATCTTCATTAGTCCTTTGATGAATTGCAATCATCCTGCTCATCAGTCTAGTACCAGCTGTTCATCAGTTAAACTGCTGAGTTTTGCTGATGTTGACATTAGCATCTGCAATTCTTTTAAAATCAACAGTTCCCCTGCAAGTCAGTCCCAAAGAAATGTATTCTGAAGTTAGGCATACAGTGTAAGTTTGACTTGTTCTATAACTGATTGAAATGGGAATAGCTCCTCAAGGGAGCTATTTAATGTAAAAGATGAATGCTAATTTTAAAAGAGCACCACCCTTCAGACTCTGTGGACTATAGAGGGAGCCTAGGTGATTAGCTTAGATTTGACTTTTAGATGGCTTGAGTTAGGTAATACAAATCCCAACCTGCATGCCTGGAGTTTATCAGTATTTAATCAACATATCTTATTTGTATGCAGCTTTCTATTTTTAAACAAATGTAAGCTAGTTAATGAAAATAAGCTGAGACAACAAAAGGAAATAGTAGCGTTGTAGTGCTAGCTCTAAAGAAATCGATGGAAATCTGCACTAACTACATACAAGTAAGACTTTGCCTTTAGTTCCAGCTCCTGATACAGAGGTATTGATTGCATACATGAGGACTGGATCTTTCTTGTAGACATCTCTAAATACTGTGTTATTTAGATATTTGAATACTTTTAAGGACTGGGAATTTACCTGTTATCCTAATTTAACAGTTAAATAATGAGGAAAAAGAATTTTCTTACCTTGAGACATGCGGTGAGATATAACTGCTAGATACTATAATAAGAGAGGTATGCATAGCTATAAAAACCAAACCAAACTTCTAATAACAAAAAAAGGTATGCAACAAAAGCAGTCTTTCATATTTGTTGATTTGAGCCATTGACAACTCTTAGCAAATTGCTATATACCATAACCTCTGTTTTGTCATATTTTTCACCAAACTACATGAAGTTTACAGCCCATTAAGATAAGCTGTGTCCATTGACCACTTTTCTGTCTGTAAATAAGTCATCAAAAGTTGTTTTAGTTGGAAAACTAAACTTTTAGAAGTTAAGGTTATTGAAGAATATACAACAATAATTAAGCAGAATAATCAAATCTGTGGAACAGCCATCTTTTCTACTTGGAATGTTGGTCAACACATTTAAGCACAAAAATTGGCCTAGGCACAGCCTGAGCTCCCTGGGGGAATCTGGGATTTCCTGAAATTCCAAAAGCTCCTAAAACAACTAGTTTGTTGTGAAGAAGCTTAGGTGGTCAGTCAACCACCTTGTCTCTGGGCCATTTATTGTTTTAAACCAGTACATTGTGTCATCCATTCTGAGAAGACAATAAGGTACTGACAGGGAAGACAAGCTGAGTTGTTCCTGGGTCACTCTGAGGATTAATGATGTAAGAGCACTGGGTGTGCACACAATATACCCCATAACTATAAGGGAAACTTAAAATTCATACTTATAACTAAAATTTCATAGCCCCTGCCACACTGATATTTTTGTGGTTTGTATTTGAAGGCCAGAAGAATGGGACTGCAAATGGCTTTTTGCCTTACAAGTAGACTCTATTCAGATATAATCTATTGTTGAAAGTTAGAAGAAAGATTATTGTTTAGTTAGTATCTCTTCAAGCTTATATGAAAAACTTGATGAAATGAGTTAAAAACTTCTTTTGCAAACCGATTAGTTGGAAAGGTGACCCTCAGTTTGAATTCATTAATTAAAAAAAAAAAAAGTAATATATGGATTGTAATTTCTCTTCCTTTTAATTAAATTTCTGGAAACCTGTTAACAAATGATTTTTTTTTTTCCCTGCCTTGGCCTCTTACCAACAATGCTAAGTTCTATACAATATGCTTTTAGTGTCCAGTTGAATACTAGTAAAGAGGGTTCATACACATTGTCTGCAGCTGGAACTAGCTTAGTTTATTATCAGTGTCCTGGTTTGAACCAATGCAGTATTCCATCCCATACACATCACGCTCAGTATAAAGCTGAGGGATCACCAGGGTTGCTCTCTCTCCTTTTATGGCCAGGGGCCTGAGGGCACTGATGGGCTTTAACAGCCCTAAGCAGCCTCACCTGGTGCTTCCACCCACACCTGTGGCCCAGTAGCCTATTTAAGCCCAGCATGGGGCTGTCAGGGGAGATCCTGGTGAGGTTGCAGAATACTGCTCTCTAGCTCTGCTCAGCTCCTTGCTCGAGCGTTGGAGGAGGACTCTATCTGATTATTCTGCCTTCGATGCTGATCTGTGCTTTCCTGAATCCAGTTGCTACCTGCTGCTGAGTACAGCCTGGAACTTTCCTGGGGCATGCCCCACAGTATCTGGGTGACATATTTGTCATTGGGGAGTGGGGAGCCCAATACTGGTTTTGTATATATATCAATATTATTCTTCCTATTATTATAATACCTTATTATTGTAGTTAGATTAAAGCTGTTTTAACTTTTCCAACCCATAAGTCTCTTTGCCTGTTCTCTTCCCCCACTTTTTGAGGAGGGATGGGTTTAACAAAGAGCATCTGTTGTCCATTTAATAGCCAGCCCAGGTTTACACTGTGATAATTAGTCATTAAAAAATTCTAAGATGCAGTATCAGCTTTCAAGCGTAGTGCTTTAGACCAGACTAAACAAGGTATTTTCACTAGCTAAGCATAGAATGCATTAAAGAGATATAATAATTAATGCACAGGTTCTGGCAGTTTTATGCAATGTAAAACAGGACTTCTTTTATGGATGTCCATAGAGCTAAATGAGTAGCAAATGAAAACTGTAGCCAACAGAAGAGGGAATATCTTCCAAACAGTGAAATCAAGTATATTCTTGTCTGAAAACTAAGAATAACAACAAGTGTTCAGACCTCAGGAGAATCATTGAAATACTCAAGACCAAGAGTTCTGTGTTTCCATTGCAACAGTTATTTGATTCAAACCTGCCCTTCTTGAAATCAGTGGATGCACACTCAACACTTGTGGCTTAGAAGATAGTTTCAGTTCTTTGTAATTTATATAGAGAAACTTTCTGGCTGCAGCTCAAAAGAGCATTAAATGGAATGGCTAAGTTGAGATCTACTCATGAAACATTTGAGGCTTATGGACTGACGTAAGAACAAGGAGACATCACTCAGCAATTATCGTCACAGGCAAAACAGACTCAACTTGCGGAAATTAATTAAATTTATTACCAATCAAACCAGAGTAGGGTAATGAGAAATAAAAAAAAGAATCTTAAAAACTCCTTCTTGGGCTCCTTCCTGGGCTCAATTCACTCCCCATTTTCTCTACCTACTCCACCTGAAGCGGCATAGGGGGATGGGGAATGTGGGCTGTGGTCAGTTCTTCACATGTCGTCTTTGCTGCTCCTTCCTCCTCAGGTGGAGGACTCCTTACACTCTTCCCCTGCTTCAGCATGGAGCCCCTCCCATGGGAGACAGTCCCTCACAAACTTCTCCAGGGGAAGGAGTTCTTCACGAACTGCTCCAGCGTGGGTCCCTCACACAGGGTGCAGTCCTCCCAGAACAGACTGCTCCAGCCGGGGTCCCCCACAGGGTCACAAGCCCTGCCAGCAACCCTGCTCCAGCCTGGGCTCCTCTCTCCATGGGACCACAGGTCCTGCCAGGAGCCTGCTCCAGTGCAGGCTTCCCACAGGGTCACAGCCTCCTTTGGGCATCCACCTACTTCGGTGTGGGGTCCTCCACGGGCTGCAGGTGGAGATCTGCTCCATCATTAACCTCCATGGGCTGCATGGGCACAGCGTGCCTCACCATGGTCTTCACCACAGGCTGCAGGGGAATCTCTTCTCCAGCACCTGGAGTACCTTCTCTGCCTCCTTCTTCACTGACCTTGGTGTCTGCAGGACTGTTTCTCTTGCATTCTCACTCCTCTCTTCTGACTGCTGTTGTGCAGCAGATTTTTTTTTTCCCCTTCTTAAATTTATCACAGAGGCGCTACCATCATCACTGATAGGCTCAGTCTTCAGTGGGCCTCTCCTGGAGCCAGCTGGCATTGGCTCTATCAGAAATAGGGAGAAGCTTCTGGCATCTTCCCACATAAGCCACCCCTGCAGCCCCACTGCTGCTGAAACCTTGCCACGCAAACCAAATGTAGCATGTTTTTTTTTGGAAATGCTTGCTTGGGTGAGTTGAATTTTCTTCTTTAAATAAATATATTCCTAAACACATTGCTGAATAAGGATGATCTGCTAACTTTTTATCTAAGATTATGCAAGACCATGCAAGCCATGCTTCAATGAGTAAATAAATGTATTTAATTACTAATAACTTGTTCGAATACTCTCTGAATATAGGCTCAGATAAACTTACTTTGACATTTGCATTGGAAATGCTATAACCTTGGATTCAAGAAGAATAAAGAAACAATTTGCCCAGAATAAGAGAAGGCTTTTAGTGCCATGGTTATATTTTTTTATCCCTTTGACATTTATAGACGAAAGAGTAAAAAAGAGATTAATGCTGTTGCTGTTTTTTTTCCAGGTGATAGGCTTTTTTCAAAAACAACTGACTGGTATGATCAACATGTTTTGCTCAAAATATCTCTTACTTATTTGGTGAAATGTCAGAACAATAAAGCATTTGTCCTCTGGAAGCTTGCCAGAAACTATAAAAAATTACTGAAAACCCATGGGTTTCAGCTGTAGCCAAACTACTCCACCTTGAAGGTGTTGTTTCAAGAACCTAACACTTCCTGGCTTTTGGCTGGAAGCCTGATATTTTCTAGAATCACTAATTTTAATTGATGCTGCCAAAGTTACAAGGCTCCTTAACACAAGGTGTCCTGGTTTGACCAAATGCAGTATTCCATCCCAGACACATCACGCTTAGTATGAAGCTGGGGGATCACAAGGGTCACTCTCTCTCTCCTTTTATGGCCAGGGGCCTGAGGGCACTGATGGACTTCAATGACCCTAAGCAGCCTCACCTGGTGCTTCCACCCACACCTGTGGCCTAGGAGCCTATTTAAGCCCAGCATGGGGCTGTCAGGGGGGTCCCCAGTGATGTTGCAGNATTCTCACTCCTCTCTTCTGACTGCTGTTGTGCAGCAGATTTTTTTTTTCCCCTTCTTAAATTTATCACAGAGGCGCTACCATCATCACTGATAGGCTCAGTCTTCAGTGGGCCTCTCCTGGAGCCAGCTGGCATTGGCTCTATCAGAAATAGGGAGAAGCTTCTGGCATCTTCCCACATAAGCCACCCCTGCAGCCCCACTGCTGCTGAAACCTTGCCACGCAAACCAAATGTAGCATGTTTTTTTTTGGAAATGCTTGCTTGGGTGAGTTGAATTTTCTTCTTTAAATAAATATATTCCTAAACACATTGCTGAATAAGGATGATCTGCTAACTTTTTATCTAAGATTATGCAAGACCATGCAAGCCATGCTTCAATGAGTAAATAAATGTATTTAATTACTAATAACTTGTTCGAATACTCTCTGAATATAGGCTCAGATAAACTTACTTTGACATTTGCATTGGAAATGCTATAACCTTGGATTCAAGAAGAATAAAGAAACAATTTGCCCAGAATAAGAGAAGGCTTTTAGTGCCATGGTTATATTTTTTTATCCCTTTGACATTTATAGACGAAAGAGTAAAAAAGAGATTAATGCTGTTGCTGTTTTTTTTCCAGGTGATAGGCTTTTTTCAAAAACAACTGACTGGTATGATCAACATGTTTTGCTCAAAATATCTCTTACTTATTTGGTGAAATGTCAGAACAATAAAGCATTTGTCCTCTGGAAGCTTGCCAGAAACTATAAAAAATTACTGAAAACCCATGGGTTTCAGCTGTAGCCAAACTACTCCACCTTGAAGGTGTTGTTTCAAGAACCTAACACTTCCTGGCTTTTGGCTGGAAGCCTGATATTTTCTAGAATCACTAATTTTAATTGATGCTGCCAAAGTTACAAGGCTCCTTAACACAAGGTGTCCTGGTTTGACCAAATGCAGTATTCCATCCCAGACACATCACGCTTAGTATGAAGCTGGGGGATCACAAGGGTCACTCTCTCTCTCCTTTTATGGCCAGGGGCCTGAGGGCACTGATGGACTTCAATGACCCTAAGCAGCCTCACCTGGTGCTTCCACCCACACCTGTGGCCTAGGAGCCTATTTAAGCCCAGCATGGGGCTGTCAGGGGGGTCCCCAGTGATGTTGCAGGATACTGCTCTCCAGGTCTGTCCAGTTACTTGCTCAAGTATTGGAGGAGGACTCTCTCAGATTATTCTGCCTCTGATCCTGATATAAGCATTCCTGAATCCAGTTCCTGCCTGCTGCCGAGTACAGTCTGACACTTTCCCGGGGCATGCCCCGCAGTGTCTGGGTGATGATGTATTCGTCATCAGGGAGCGGGGAGCTAGATATTAGTTTTTTATATACTTGTGTATATATATCATTATTATTCTTCCTATTATTATAATACATTATCATTGTAGTCACATTAAAGCTGTTTTAAGTCTCTTTCCCTTTTCTCTTTTCCCCCTTTTGAGGAGGGAGGGGGTTAACAAAGAGCGACTGTCATCCGTTTAATAGCCAGCCCAGCTTTAAACTGTGGCACAAGGCAAGACTGGATCACAGGCAACACAAAACTGGGAGGAGTGGTTTGTTCACCAGATGGTTGTGCTGCCGTTCAGAAAGACTTTGTCAGGCTGGAGAAACGAGCTATTAGAACCCTTGTAAATTTCAACACAGGGAAAAATCAAGTCCTACATCTAAGGAGTAATAACCCTATGCACCAGTATGGACTGGGGACCAGGACTATAGAGAAGGAGATGGTGGTCCTGGTGGACACCAAGTTGCACAAGAGCCAGCAGTGAGCCCTTGCAGCAGAAAAGATAACAGCCCCTTGGTGTGCATTTGGCAGAACATTGACAGAAGGTCAAACAACCTACATTGGTCCTGTAGCACCATGAATGAACTTCAACTCATGCTTTAAATTATATACCATGTATATATTTATCTCTGCACCCTACAATCAATACAAAGCAACCATAAACAGAAAGAAATTTTATTAGTAAACAATTTATCTAACCAGTTTTAGATGCACATCTTTGAACAATTTCACTGAGAAGTACCTATTTATCTCCATGACTATAGGAGGTGAAGACACACGCTTGTTCAAAAGAGTCCTATCTCTAGAGAATTTATTCAACAGGAGAGAAAGTTAGTTCGGATACGTAACAGCACAAATGCAATTACTATGCTGTCACAAGCTAATCTCCATGTTGTGTTGCATGGAACTTTATAGGCATTTCTAGTTTGAGCTGCCCTAACTCATGGTCTCTGAAATCTATGCATCATTACGAAAATATTTATTTTTCCCCAGTGATAAATATCCAAATTAGTTGCAAGTTAGGATTTCTTTATTTTGGGAATATTTATTTCCATTTTAAGTAAACTTGTCAGGATTCATTGAGAAGACATTTTGAAGGAAAAAAGGCAGCAGTCTGAATGCACAGTGTGTTCTGTTTCACCTTATATCAGTGGCTGTATTTGTACAAGATCCAAGTTCCCAGGTCCTTGTCTTTCTGTTGTTGATGCTTTGGTTTCTGATGTATTTAAACTCAGCACAAGCCATTGCCTTCTTTGCATCAGTAATCCACACAGACATCAAAGAGCTGACAAAATATTTAGCACCCCAGAACACCAAGTCGCTTTGCCAACTACCTACTTTGGGCTTGGAGATTTCACTTTTTTTTTAATATATCAATTTATTTTTATCCAAGGTCATATGTATCTCAAGGACTGCTACTTCCAGATCCTCACCACATGTTCTTCGTTCTTCATTACCCTGGTTTTTACTTAAAAATGCCTGTTGTTCTGCTTTTGCCACATCTATTGTCTCCTGTTTGTACCTCCTGAACTCTGTAAAGAGAAGGAAGAGATGAGTCCAGGATATTTAACGGGATAAAGTCTCTGTTGGTAAGTCCATTAAGTTTATAGTTTTTAGACAGAGTGTACTGCCCATTAAAATTCTGATGCCTTTGCCTGACAAAGATTGTAATGAGAATAGAAAATGGCTTTAAATGGAATCCATTCTGAAGATGATTGCAAAAGATACAAGTCTAATTCATTCTTATTATAGCTTTGTGTTGGTATAATTATGAGTGTTACTAGGGTACCTGAAATACCTGGAGAGAATTTTATTGAGACTGTAAAGAGGAGCTACTTAATTTGATTTAAAATTGGAACTGTAGTTGCCTGCTTTTGCTGTACTGCAAATGGCATAGGAGTAGCTGACACTGATTTTGTGTAGGCCTGCAGGAATATTTTTCTCTTGCTGAAGTCCAGCTACTGACAGTCAAGGCAATTATGTATGGTATTAAGATTCATTTAGTTGATCATCCACAAGGCTAACATGTCAGCTGCTCCAGTCATGTAGTTTAGGGTGAAAACTGACTGGAGAAAATCCTACAATTTTAGATTGTATCAAAACATGCCCTTGTCTGTGTGTGTATGATCTTGATAGCCTTGGTATTTGCTTCCAGGTAGTTTGGACAGTCTCTTCAAAACTAATACAGATTTTTTTTCTATTTACAAAACCAAAATGCGTTCTCCTCCTCAAGTCATACAGCTCAAGGCTGGTGATGGATACCAAGGTGCTAAGAAGACCTCTCTGTCTCAGTGCAGGTCCAAAATGCTGTTAATATTGCATAAGAATAAGAGCCAATCCTTTTAAATCATGTGTCTTGATTCTTTTTACCCCAGTGTATTATTGATGAATGCCAGTATCAGCTTTTTCTGAGTGGCTATGTACTAAACTTGCTTCAAGAACAAGTGAATCCCATGAAAATTCCTGTAAGACAGAGATCAGTTAGCAACTGATAATGTAGCATCCTCTGAAGTTAAGAAAATGTTAAGAAAATATTACAAGCAGGAGGAAAACATGGAAGAATCAAAGCTGACAATCAAGTGAGGAGAAAAAGTTTTAGCATCACATTTGTAACATGTCCTTATCAAAGTATAAATCTTGATCAACCAAAGTCATACAAGGTAGAATACCTGTAGATTTCAATACTGGTGCTTCCTTGTCACAGTCTTGATAATTTCCATATTGAACCAGATGAGAAAAACAGAAAAAAGAAAAAAAAAATAGAAACATTGTTAAAGGCAGAATCTTTGTTTCTGTAACACAGAAAACCACTTGTGGAGAACAATTACAATTAAATGTAGTAATAGAATCATCCCACTGGGTCCCAGAAGCCAAAGGAGACATGGATATTATTTATATGTCACAGCACACATATGTCTAAGTGGACGCCACTGGCTAAAATTGATCGATTGAAACTTATTTGTCCTTTCTCAAGAAAATATTCTGTCAATGTATAATGATGTATACATACATATAATATACATACAATGGCAACTGTAGATAGAAAGCCTGCCTTATACAACCTGAGAAGAAAAGAAAGATAGTTGTGAACTGTAACAGTGACTTGAGGCCCACATTCTTTTTGAATTGATTGAGAATCAATATGTCATACAGAGAGAATTGATACCAAATCTAAGAGAAAGATAGCTTAGCCAAGTAACCATTGATCTGTTTTGTGAATTACATGGTGTTTATGCAACTCTGTGTATGTGTTTGCATGTGCACATGTATCTTTGTGTGTAAACACACATTTGTGTATATTATTCCCAAGAAATCAATATAATGCCATGTTTTTGCTTAAACTTCTGTTTTGTAATATGGATTCTTAGAAAGGAAGATTCATGGCCTGCTACTACAGTGCAAATTGTCTTACAAGGTTCTTAGTAGTGGTCAATATGTTTACTGTTTTAGAGAATAAAGCATTACCCTTGAGAGATATGGCTCATATCCTAAAGAACAAAGAAATGTTTAGTGAACAGAAAGCAGGGAATACAAATAGAGCATACACTGAACATATTAATTTTAAGTGATGCGGCCCCATTCTTCAGCACTTGCTCACAGCAGTTTTTCCTTCATATAATAGAACTGCTTCTGGTTTATGTCATGTGAGTAATAGGAGAATCTATACTGCCATTTAATTAGGCTTCATTAGAAACAATGAAAACAATTCTAAAGGCATGCATATTTTAACAGCATAAGCACTTCACCTGCACAAGCAAGATATCTTTATTGATCCAAACGAAGTCACTTTAGACTTAATAGGGAGAAAATAGAAATCGAGAAAATCAACTTGTTCACTTCTTGTTGAAGTTCACTGAATTTTTGCTAGTTCTGTTACCTTTTTATTCTCTTTAACATCTAGGCAAAGTGAGTGCAATTAGGTGTAAGAAGCCTTCTGGTTTTTTATGACTACTATGTACTGTTTTATCATTACTTGCATAGGCTTTGTATTGACTGGATCTTGCAAGATTGCATAGCTTGTCTGGACTTGTCTTAGCCTGTTCTGATTTTGGCTTCTTTCAGTTGTGACAACAATTGTCTAGCCATCAAGTAAGTGTCATCCAGATTTGTTTAAGCTTTAGTTTAGTTTTGTGGAATTGTATGGTGTACTGCCTAGTGTTCATGGATAAATATTAAAACAAGTACTCTTCAGGGTGAACTATCCTATGACCCTAGAATAAAAATGTACAGTTTAGGTGAGGGCAGGCAGGAGCAGAAGATGGCACAAGAAGTACTATGACTCTACACACAAATCATGGTGGCCAGATACTGGTGACTAAAGGTAAAAACAAATAAATAAACAAATGTGAGTCAGATGAAAGAGATTTCAGGGACAATAATAGAAAAAAAAACATATTGTGGCACTGGAAACCAATTAAGTACTGGATGATTCACTGCAAGGGTAAAAGAGAATATCCTTCTAGAGGAGGACTGAAGCTGATGGCCTTCAGAAACAAGTGAACATTGGACAGGTGAGTATAACACCACAGAAGAATGTATAGATCCTAGAAAGTTTTTGTTTATCAATCTTAACTGTATTATTAACTAAAAGGGTTAGTAACATCGTAACTGGACTGTAATAAGTTGTGCTGTGTTTATAAACATGGTATCAGTTATTATTTTGCACTTCACTAAGAGTTAATGAACGATACAGGAGTGATATTAATTCTGACAGCTTAAGAATAAATTTTGAAAAGCATAGAAATACTTACATTGCAAAGCCATTGTTCTACTTTGTTCCTGCCAGCTGAACCCATTTTCTTTTCTTCAGTCTTAAGGGAGTGTAGGGTGTGCTCCAACTTACATGCAGGAACAGAACAACATGGATTGTACATAACATGCTACTACTTTGTGACGTGTTAAACCTAATTAAATATGAGATGCTTTCCAGATTGAAGCTTAATCTCCTTACACAATTTGCTCTCAAACTTCTATGGAAATTCATCTGTTTTCATTAGTAATAAATAAAATGGAAACTACAAATTCATTCCTCAAATTCACAGTTAGAACAGATTTCTGAAAAGGTCCCTCTATCAAAACATTGAATATTAACAAATAAATTGTTTTTCATTATGTGCGTGCTTTTGAGTCTGAACAATCTTACTTTGGCAGTATGACAAAGACATCCCTAATAACTTTGCTTTTATAACTGACATTCATTCCAGGTTAACTCGATTGATACCAAAGGATTTATAACATGTATAATAACCAGGTCTTGGCATTTCCAAATTCATTTCCTTAACATAATATAGAGACATAATCATAATTTTGAGTCTTCTTGCAAGAAACTTTCCTCATTCCCATTAGTGCTGAAGCAAATATTAGCAAAGTTTATTCACACTGAAGACAATTTTGCATTAATTCATTTGGGACCCCTTATCAGTGAGGGCAGACTACATCCCTGAGTACTTGCTTATGTCTATGACAAAGGGATGCAACAAGTACAGCAGTGTCAGTACCTTTAGAATAGTTCAGGTTTCTGCCTTTTGGGGATTTCTTACTTTTCACATCAGTATGTATGTGAGTGACTGCCTTCTACTGCAGTGGACCTGAGTATATATAAAGGATTTTCCTGCTAGCAGGGATTTGCTAACTGTTTTGGCTCTGACAAGCACAAGCTTATTGTTAAAGAGCATCAGGTCTCACATTGAGAAATGCTTTCTGCAGCTGTGTACAGCTGACTGGCATCCCCAGTACCTGTGTGTACATGGCCACAGATCATCATAATTGACTCTCTCTGCTCTATTGGTTTAATTACCAGGAAGAGTTTGCTTATAAAACGAGTAGTCAAGTTTTACACATTATTAACTTTGTTACATTACAGTGTCAGTGTTGCGCAACTGCAGCTAATGTGTTGTCTGTCTTTTGTGACCTCTCTGACTTTTTTCTGCCCCTCCTTGCAGAATTTACTAATTTTATCAACAATGCAGACAGAAGGTTGTATGGGATGTACCATGGTTGGCTGAAGATGACAGCAAAGAGCTCTGGACAGTCTAGAAATACAACACGAGAAGTGGAAGACAGCTGAGGCAGCAGATGCTGCAAATTCAGAGCATCTCCTGAGGACTGGAGATGCTCAGAGAGGACCTGAGTGATCTTGGTCAGTCACTGAGCCACAAGACGATGCTATTAGAAATAATTTACTTCTGTATTTGAACACATTCATATGGAGTAAAGGAGCATAATGCAGAAGTCTTTGACTCAGTAGAAACCTGGGAAAGTCCATATGATTCTGCACAGCGTTTATGATTTTATGTGGTTGGACTTAGAAGCAGCCTAGCTGTGTTTGTGTGAATGCTGTCCTAGCTTATAAATCCTCTCTGTTGGCAGAGATGCAAAAGCACACAAATACAGCAAAGAATATCTTTGTGCTGCTTTTCAGTCCCCAGTCTTTCTGGTTCAGATAAGTAGGCAGAACTAACAGCTCCTTGTATAAACCCTGCTTTACAAGGCAGAGCACCAGAAAGCTACAATGCTTAGCGCAGCACTTCTTCAAGAACATAATTCCCCTTTTCTCCCTGTCACAATCTGTGGTCAAAGGTTCATGATTTTAAAACTATTCTCATTTCACTTGGCCTTACTCTTACTAAGAGCTTATGGAAACAGCATTATTGATGTGAAAATGAACTGCATATGTCCTATCCAGAGCCTTGCAAACCTTCATACCTCCTCATGCCCTCATGCTACTTTCCTCTATTAATGGTCATGCCCAGATGACTTGTTATGAACCGACACCACACTTTAATCAACATGGATATTAAGATCAATTGGATACCAGATGTTACATCATGAATCATCATAGTTGCCCTGTGATATACTGTGATATCTATTAAAGGTCCTTACTGGTCAGTAGCAATGTCTGGAATTGCCAAGACAGTTCATGCCAGGAATGTACTACCACATGTAATGTCTGACACTACTGATACTTAGCATTATCACTTGAGGTTGGCCCTGAAAACAAAGGAAAAATCCCAGAAAATTACATGACCAGAGTAGATTGCTTGAATCACCCTATACAACTGAATTTAGTTACACAGAAAAACAAGACTTCTCTGAGACTACAAATATAAGCAGTATAAATATGATTTTATTCAGATAATATTCAAGATTTGGTGAAAGTCTCCAGTGTTGGCCCCTCTGTATAGATGTGCAACAACTTGCTTGAATGTCTTGGCTTTTCTTGCAAGATCTACTGACCTGAATCAATCAAAAGAGAGCTAAAATTAATCTTTACTGAGGAAGTGCTCATGGCTGTGTTCTTCTTTCATCTTTGCCAGTGTTTAGCTACACATAATCACTTCTTTAAGTTTCAAAGGAAATAATTTCTCCAAGATAAAATGAGGCTGAATTCATGAAAATTTTCACCGAGTATGTTTTGCAGTCCTTAGATGACAACTACCATATTATGGGAAAACATATACCTGCATATCTTATGATACATCGAGAAACAAATGCTTCAGTAAACTTGACCATTTGGAAATACTCTAGTCTGATTAGAAAGTGCCAGTAGAATCATTGCCTGTCTTTAATTACTACACAAGAATGTAGGATAGGGATTTCAGCTAACAGCTACCCTGACAATAAGATGGAAAGTGGACTGAGATACTTTATGGAACATCCTACTCATTAGCCACGACTGCATATGCAGTGAACAGAAGTATTGCAGTTCCTCATAACAAGAGATTAGATCACAAGTCTGTCAGTCCAGCGTCTTGCCTGAAGCACTGGACAACACCAGGTAACTGATGGCAGTTACAGCAACTCAGTCTCACAGTTAAGAATGTTCATTACATTACAGGTGACTTGCATTAAATCAGGAATAATGGACTGACCACTGCAACACCACAGACACACTCCTTGTCAGCCCAAGATGCTCACTGCACACATCAGGTATCACCTGATGACTAACGCAACAATTAAGGTTCTGTCACATCACATGCACTTGGCAGCAATTTGCCTTAGTTTTGTATTGCCTGGATTTCAGGCAATTATTCATGAGGCTAGTAATATATAACTACCATTCAGAAATGAGATACCATATCAAACTGGTATGTAAAAATGGGAATGCTGTATAGAAGACATGGGAGAGAGTCATTCAACTCTATTTTGGTGTTCAGGACTTATTCTGAGAAAAGCAGAAATGGCTTAAGGTGGTAATATTTTTTTAACCTTTAAAAGAAAAAATGGAGAGTGAAGTGATTCTCCAATAGGAAAAGGATGAGCAAAATACAAATGTTGATCAATTGTCTCCATTATGAAAAAAAAAAAAAGAAAGAAAACAGATAAATTTGAATACAGACATTTGGGACTGCAGTTTCTTTGGTAGGAGAAGCCTCGTCTTCAGCAGTCTGAGATCAGTTAGATTAGCTAGTCAGAGGTGTTGTAAGCATGGTTGGCCCAGGTGAGAAGGGACAGTATTAAACAAGTTCTCAAAACATCTTCCATATCTTCTTTTCAGTGATTGAGCCCTTTTTCTAACTTTGCTATCCATGTGCCTGCCTCCTAATTCCTGCTTTAATTTCCCAGGTTGTTGCAGTGTGGTTCCAGAATCAAATTCAAAAGAGAATAAAATGCAGATTTTCAAAGTTTGCATTTCCTGCATTGTAACTCCAGACAGACAATTTGGTTTTTTTAATTTCCACAAAGAGCGCAGGTGCTTACTGTCAAAAGTATTTACATATCATGCTCTGATTCAGTGTCATAGTCACCTATGCCATGCTTCCCACAACATAATAATGGTGAATTAAATGGCCTCTTGAGCCACAGACACTTCAAGAACACAAGCCTGAAGGAAATTTGCCAACCTGAGCTCCAGAATCCTTTAAGATGTTCTTCAGCACAAAGCTGTTTGTAAGAAAAAGTTACTTGAACAAGGTAGATTATCATCTGATAGTGCTTTCTCTTTTAATTGTCTACACCAATATATGCAAAACATTCCATTTAGTAGATGTGTTACAAAGTACAAATTAGACAAAGATTGAGACCTTTTGTCCTCTCATTGAGTATCTATAATATTAATGAAAAAAGGGTTTATTAAAATAAAGTGGTTTCTCTGGCCTCCCCAGCAAAATACCTTTAAATTGTGTTATGTGCTTTCTGTGTTACCAAGATCAGTAAGTAAAAATTTATTGATTTAATTCTTTGTCCATCTTCTTGACAAACTGCAGGGGTACTGTGTGCTGGCTTTTGTGATACAGAAACTTTGTATTTTGAATCAAGACTACCACATGATTTCACAGTGGGAATGAAACAGGCATCGCAAAACAGTGTTTTTTCGCTTCCAAACTGCAGTAGGCTCAACATAGAATCTTCAGGTAACTTTGTCTAAAGTCATCCAGAATCAGACTTGAACCTCCTGAAGATCCATCACCATTCCTTTTGGCAATCCCTCCTAGAGTTTCAGTTCTCACGCAAGCTCTGTCTTGCACTAAAGAGATAATGAGCACTAAATTTCTTGTTATATTCATTTGGCGCCTCCATGTTCCCTTCCTCCTTCTGCAAGAAAACTCAGCAGGATTTTTAGCCTACTGGAGTCTGGTGCATAAATATTTTCTAAGAAAAGCTCTTCAGCAAACTGTTTTCCCTCTGCTCTTTTGTTTTTCTTTTTTCTTCCATTCATCAGAAAATCCTGATTCATCCCAAGAAAAACTTTGCTGGGAATATATTTTCTTGGTTGCATTTGGGAATTTTCCAAAGATGAAGGTGGAAGTCTGGGTCAGAGGAATTCCTCTCCATTGCTGAATAGCCAAAATCGCTATGGAATATACATAGCCCAAAGCTTTTGTTCTTCCTTTACCTCATTCAAGACCTGTTCAATGAAGGTGGAACATAAATTTCTCCATCAGAAGTTACCATATGAATACATGGAAAATTATTCTGTGTTTTCTTATCATTTTTTTCCACTCTATAATGACTCTCACTGGCAGGTTTGTTTGTTTTTTGTTTACAGTAAGGAACTGGGCTGCATTCTGAATTACCTGAAAATATGTGCTTAAACCTAAGTCAGTAAATGTACTGGATAAGAAAAGGGATATTTTGTTACTTGTTCATACTAATTTGCAAGTTCATAAATCTCACAATTTTTTTGCTGAATTGCTAACAGTTGGGGGCAGGGGGAGTGATATTTCAGATGCACCTGAAAGAAATTCATCTGACTGTGAGAAAATTAAGGAAACACCTGCATATCTTTATGGTGTGGCTGGCAAGAATGAGTAGTGAAACCTCAAAAGACTCAGTTGTTAAGCTGAGACAAATCTCCTAACAGCTATGAAAAATTATTCCTTGAGTTACACTCATGCAGTCTGACTGACTTCACTGGGTGTGAATGAAGGTACCCTTCATGTCAGAGTTACAGGATGCTCACAAGGGCTTTATTTCCCACAGACTGCAATCTATTCTTTCAGTCTTGCTGGGAATAGTAAGACCATAACATTAAAGACTGAAATAGCAATACTTTGAAGTTTTGTTACGTCTTTTCTATTAATGCACAGAAAGAGGATTCTGGGTTAGTAGGAAAGGAATATCTGATCTATATACCTCATCTTTAGATAGCTCAAATAATATACCTCCTACCTCTCCCACTTGTGTGTGAGTAAGTCTGGAGAAAGAGAAGAGCAGAGTGGGCCTAAAAGTGTATGGGAGTCTGAAAACAAAAGCTATTAGAAGGAAATTATTGAGCCTTTAGAACTTTAAAATATTTCTAGTTCAAATCTGGTACCAAAATTGACGTACACTTGTGTAAGAAGGGAGGAAATGCAGTTTTGTTTTCAGCCACTTCGCTCATGCTCTTCAAAACTCATCATTTCTCGTCTTCATACTGTATTACCATGCAAACTGCCAGCTATTTGAGAAACTTTGAAATGTATGAGTAGCTGCTACAGTATATTTACAAATTAAACTAATCTTTAGTATAATAGTGCTTATCAAGAACCATCTGATGGATTTGAAATATTCATCTACTCTTCACCCCTCTCTTCTGGTATTAGCATAGTAATCTGCCTTTCCAGTTCAAATGCAGCTTTTGTAGTACTACTTTGCAGTATGTTTCTGATGTCTTCAGCCCTTGTCTATGTAATTTATGTTTGAAATGCAACAAAAGATTCTGGAGAACATGAGAACTACATAAATCCTTCCTTAAATCCTTCAATCTTTAGATTAAAAAAAATCCCCACATTAATGTTTGTAAACCCAATAATGGGACCCGGTCCAATGATTTATGGCTACATTTACAATTCAGTTCTCTGCTAACATGAAGATTAAGGAAAGGATTGATTTACAGCCCAAAAAAACACCGTTTAGCTACATGAGCTGTCAGTAGCCAAAGTCTGCTTTAATCACTGAATGTGCCAAAATGTAAAAATACAGGAAAGATCAAAATTATCATTTCTGATATCTCTTCTTTGAAACAAAGACTAAAACCGTTTTAAATGCACCCATATGTTTATTCCACGCATTTTTAACAGGTGAGCTGCCTTGGCATTCTGTATGGCCCCACAGGACTTGCCAAACTACTCTTGACCCTGTCTCGTTGAAGTTAAAAAATACGAAGGCACCAGCTTCAGTGTCTTTTTGCTGAGGGTAATTTGACAGCATTACTGGAGGTGAGCTGCTTCTCCTATGCACTGACCCAGGGTAGCAAAATGGCAGTCTGATCTGGCAGATAAACAAGTCTGTGACAAATAGCACTGACATCCTTGTCAAAAGAATAGACGTGACTCAGACCCGATGTATATACGCAGAGCAGTGCTAGCTTTCAGTGACAAATGGTTTTAGTCTGACAGTGTGTTTCACTGATTGAACTTTCATCTGTCAAAACAAGACACAGAAGCATGGGGACACAGACAAGAAGAAGAGAGCATGAGAGAAAGCCACAGATACAGACAGGCAGCCTGGCCTGCCCTCTTATAACACTGCTACCATTTTTCCCCAGTGTTTTAGTACCTTTATTGTTCCCTTGTGAATATTTTACTTCTCCATCTTGTTTGTTTAAAGTTAAAAAAATAAACCAAAAAAGTTTTAATTTTGTTATTTGTAGATTCAAGCATTAGAAAACCAGAAAAAAACATGCAATTTCTAAAATTTAATCTCTCTCCACATAGGACACTAGGAGTCAAATAGTTACTATTAGACTAATGGAAACTTTATGTCTGGCTAAAGTTTAAATTCCAGACAATTATGAACTCATGCTTTTAAGGCATCAGCAGGTTAATCACCTTCATCTGGCAGTTAATCACCTTCCTGCATTAACAGTTTAGATCTGGATTTCTAATTTTGATTTGTCTGCCTCCAATTTCCAGCCATGAATTCGTTTCAATTTTTTTATCCCAGATTAAAAAAAACACAAAACAACCTAAAATCAGTGCACCGTTGTACTGCATGTCTGTGCCCAGGGGAAGATTTCCTGCAGGAGCTGCGGCCGTGGAGAGCCCAGGTGGGAGGAGGTTGTCCCTGAAGGGCTGCAGCCCGGGGAAGGGCCCGCGCTGGGGCAGGGAGAGGGGTGAGGAGGGAGGAGCGGCCGAGGGGGGCTGCGATGGACTGAGCGCAACCCCCATGCCCACTCCTGCACCCCTTGGGGGGAGAGGGGTCAGCAGTGAAGGGGTGAAGGTGGGACTGGGAATAAAGGGGTGGGGGCAGGTGGGTTTTTTACACGTTTCTTACAGCACTTAGCAATATAATGCCAACAGCTGTTACCATGTTTTTCTATATTAAATTATTGACTGCTGTGGGAAGACAGACTCTGAAGTCCTGTGTCAGAAGAGTCTATTTATGCTAAAATCAGAGAGCCGTGTTGTATGCATACACAGACTGGGCCTGTATGACAGATGTCACAAGCCAGGCTTAGAACAACCACTTTCTTCCTAGGGTGCTGTAAAAAACATCATCAATTTCCTTAACTAACATAATAGTAACACAGCTCCAGCATGCAAGATGATCTGACAAGGCCTGTGGGTCTCAGATGCAATCAAAAGTAGAGAAGTTCAAGAAGAACAGAAAAGAATAGACAATGACAGCTAAAACACTCTTCTGAAACTCTTTGAGCAAATCAGATTAACTGAGGTTATTTACGGAGAAGGACAAAGATGTTGAATTCCTTAGAGAGCTCATTCAAATTGCAGTCATACTTACTTTTTTCAGTTTTAATTTCATTGTTTGTATGTGAAATAAAACACTCATTTTTGAGGAAAGTAAATGTTTTCCATGAAAAATACCATTTTGATGAAATTGATTTTTTTACTCACATATGACTCAGTGTTTTTGAAGCAAAAAGGTACTCTTAGATTGCATATATTTCACCCCATGGCACATACCATTCTAAGCTTAGAAAGTCCCTCAGTCTTTTACAGAATGACAAAACCCCACAAAATTCCAGAGATGCAGACATAGTTTTCTTATTTTTGTGTCCTATACCATAACTAAGCCTTTTACTTCCATGTCACTGCAACCTGCATCACCAGCTTAGTGTGGAGAATCTTCCTTTGCAGACCCCTAAGTATGTGTATCAGGTACACCTGCCTTGCAAGTGCAAGAGGGATTTTATTTCTTTTCCAAGTTTGGTGGAGCCTCAAGTGAAAATACACTAGAGGAAGAGTCAAACACCACACAGGCACAGTGAGGAGCAAGGAGAAAATGTGTGAGAAACAATCCTGCAAACACAAAGGCGAGAAGAGGAGGAGGGGCAGAGGTGTTGCAGGCCCAGAGCAGGATTCCCCACCAACCCTGGTGAGGCCCTGCTGGAGCAAAGCACCCATGGCATCATCTTGTTCTTCTCTCTGTCTCACCAGGATGAAGGTACATTAGTGAGGGTGCAGATATACACACATACAATGCAGGTCCCTGCAACAGCTAGTCTTGGACACTCAGGCTGGTCAGTAGCTGCCCCTGGGCCCCAGTCTTGCCAGGGCTGGCACCTGGGCATTTGGGCCCCAAAGCCTGCAGCCTCGCTCCAGTTGCTGCTACAGATCCCTCTTGTGCACAGCAACACACACACACACACACTAGGTCCCTCCAGTAATTGGAGTTATGTAAACACTCTGTCCAGAGACACAAACACAAATGTACCTCTGACATCACCCCCTAAAAAGGTACAGTCTCTCCAGGAGCTGTCCTGGACCACTTAATCTGTTAGGTAGCCAGGTCCTCCCGGTGCCTCGTCCCAAGACAGACACACGCACTCTTGGCTCCAAGTCTGCCTCAATACTCACCGGCGCTCACACACTCACTTATACATCTGCGCTCGCTCCAGGTGCTGCACCATGGACAAGGTTGCGCATAGCACAAGGGTGCCATAAGAGCAAAATGGATACAGATAACGATAGACACCAGTGTGCGGGGTGTCCATGCCCAGGTGCTGGCAGTGGGGCTGCAGGGTGACCTCTGTGAGGGGAGGCCAGGGCTGCCCCAGGCTGGACACAGCTGGTCCTAGCCAGCTCCAACACCTGAGAGCCATTGTTTGTATCAAGCAGCATCATCTCAGTGTTTTTTTCATAAAACCTATACTCTGGAAGGCTCTTTTTAATGACATTAATTTAATCCATCTATTTTAATTGTCCATAACATGATGCTTGATTGATGGTTTTCCTTACTTTAACAGGCTTACAGTCACCAAGTCAGCCCACATACTCTTTTTTTTAAAATTTTTTTTAATACTGAGCAAATGTTTGTGTTCTCCATGCTTTTGAATGTTCTGTTATTATATCCCTTAATAAATATCTAACTCTATATCCAGAGATCTGCTCCATAAACTCCCTAAGTCACTTGGGCATGATTTTGAACACCTTCTGTTTTAATGAAGACAGATAGTGTCTTCCTCAATTTCCAGCAAGTCAAAACTATCTGTGTGGGACAATAACAGAGTTTTTTTCCCAAATATAGAAGAAAACTTCTGGGATTTTTAAACAATTATTTATAATATCACTTGTGCCTAATAGACTCATTCTCAGAACTTGTTTCTCATATGCATAGTCATCTTCATTGTTTATTTGAGCCATTAATTTTTCTTTACGTGTTTGGCATTTCTTACTATATTTTACTCTTCATAACTTCTAATTTATATGAATTATTGTATGTGTCCCTTTTTTTCCTTTTGATAGATATTGATTTTTTTTCCCTCATTATTGCCTTCATTTTTCTGTTAGGAAAGGTGAAGTGCTAGACCAAAACTGTCTTCTTTACCAATATGGAATTTTTATTTCTCAAGTAAATATAAGAGAATCTCAGAAATTCTTTGTATAAAGCTCATTTATTACATAATCAATTGTTTCTTTTTTTAATTTATTTTTCATCTTCCATTTCCCATTTAATTCTCCTTAGCCTGGAAACTGAGCTTGTCTGAAACGCCATATATAATAATTCATACAGACAAGCTAATCACTAGCTTGGAAGCTGGTGGTTTCCTAGGAAGTGATGGTCAGGACTATCTTACAATCAATGAAATGAAATAAAAGTGGTTGGGACTACCTTTTATCTGCTTATATTAAATATAAGCAGGGCATAATCACCAGTCTCTAAGCAACAGGCAGATATTAATCCAGCAATTAATTCATCTTTATCCATATAATGAGGTCCAAAATAGAGTTAGCTTGTGTTAAGCACAATGCCTCTAGTGTGAGGGAAAAAAGAAAAAAAGAACCCACCCATATACGCATGCATTCAGGTACTCTAATGACTACCTAGGGCCTGTGTGAGACCTTTAATATGTCTCCAAAATTCAAATCCTCCTTAGTAACACAGTTTTTCTTTCTTTTACATACAGGTATTAAAAAGTAGATCCTCTGTTCTCTGCTTTAATTTAAGAATCTTGAATAGACTGAGTTTCCATTCTTTGTTATTTAGACCTTTGGTCCCTTAACATTGAAATCCCTAGACCTAGCAACCCTAAAACTGGTACTGACATTGCTACTACTGAATGCAATCATTTCTTCTCTTTGCCCTTACTTTTCACTTGTTCAACACTTTCTGACCCTGCTAAACACATTGTAAGCAGAACTGGCAGTTTTAGTCATGTAAATTAGCCCAACATCAAGGTTACAGCGACTCCAGTTATATCTCTCTTTTCTCAGAAGTGAGATGGTCAAATCCGGTTGCCAGTTTTGTACTACAGGCATATAAGCAACTGAAGGAAAGTGGGAAACTTTGTTCCACTGTGTTTGATAGAGCAATTTAGTCTGCATCATACAGATTTTCTTTTCTTATTTAATTTCAATCTGTTGTGGTTTGAGCCCAGTCGTAAACAAACCATGTGGTCGCTCGCTCACTCCTGCCTCCCCAGTGGGATGAGGAGAAAATGTAACTAAACCTGGTGGGTTGAGACAAGGACAGGAAGGGTTCACTGACCAATTATGGTGACAGGAAAAAGCAGACTCAACTTGGGGAAAAAAACCCAATATAATTGATTATCAATCAAAGCAGAGTAGGATAAGCAGACAGAAAAACTCAGATCTTAAAAATAAACACCCTTCCCCTCCTCTCCCCTTTTTTCTTTTCCAGGCTCAAGTCCCCTCACTCCCAGTGTCTCTCCCTCCTCCCCACTCAGCGGCACAGGGTGACAGGGAATGGGGGGTGCAGTCAGTTCACCAAAGATTGTCCCTGCCGCTCCCTCCTCCTCAGGCAGGGAGGGCTCCTCACACGCTTCCCCTGCTCCAGCATGGGGTCCCTCCCACAGCCCAGTCCCTCATGAACCCCTCCAATGTGAGTCCTTCCCGCGTGGTGCAGTCCCTCAGGAACGCACCCACCCAGCACGGGCTGCCCACAGAGTCATGGTCTGCTTCAGGAGCAGGCACCTCCCCTGGCGTGGGGTCCTCCACTGTTGCAGGTCCATCTCTGCTCCACCGTGGTCTTTCATGGACTGCTCCACTGTGATCCTCTGTGGGCTACAGGGGCACAGCCTGCCATCTCACCATGGGCTGCAGGGGAATCTCTGCTTCGGCCACCTCCTCCCCCTCCTTCCTCACTGACTCCAGGTATCTGCATAGGTATTTTTCCTCACATCCCTCTCCTTATTCTGCTGCAGGTCTCAGACCATTTCTTTGTCCTATAGCCTTCTTAAATACATTATCGCAGAGGCACATCTGTTATTTCTAAATGGCCCGGCCTCAGCCTCAGCCAAAAACAGGGGTGACTTTGAGCTGGGGGAGCTTCAAGTAGCTTCTTACAGGGGCCACCCACCTGTGTAGCCCTTTCCCCTGCTACGAAAGCCCAGCCACACAGACCCAACAGAAACCTGAATTTAGGATGCTCACTCTTGACTGTTCTAGCTATGCTCCAAGTAAGAGAAAGTCTCCATATTTGCCTGCAGGATGTAGGCTATCCCATACACATAATGCATTAGCTATGGTGCCGAAAGTCTCTTGCCATCATTCATTCGTTGGTCCTGTTAAACCACTAGCATAAGCTGGCAACAAGCAGCGTTTAAGAGATCCACCTTCAATGAAATAGACTTCTACAATAACATAAAAAAGGAATTTCTAGTCTTGAGTACACATGGCTAGCTATCAGTTAGCTCCATGAAGATGTTGTAAATGTCCTGACATCTTAAATGGCAATGAACACCTATGGTGAGTCAAACACATTGCACCTCAAGGAAAGAGTCATTGTAAGACTTACACTTAGCTCACTGCTTACACATTACTACTTCTAATCACCAGTGGTTGGATTTTTACTTTTTTTCCCTCCCCATCCCCACCCCCCAGTGATTATAAAATTTCTTAATAGTAGATAGCATAGTATATAGTATATATATTCATTTTATTAGTAGTACATTATTTCTTAATAGTACAACTGAAACTAAAATATTATACTGAGAAGATACTCATATTGCCTGCAACTTTTTCTTACTCTGTTTAGTTGCTGAGTATTCAGGTGGAAGACAGCTGCCCTTTTCTGGATATAGCTGTGACATAAGAAAAGGCTGTAATTCTTGACCGCACTTTACTGCTCAGCTGATGGAGACTACATCCCTCCAAAATCTACAGACTAGTTTATGTAAGTGCTCTCTAATCAATTTCTGGTAAAATTCATAGTTTTGTTGAGACTAACAAACTATTGCAGTTAACCTAGGTAATTTTGACTGAATTTAATCAGGTACTACTCTTGAAAATTTTGAATGGTAGGTGAAGGGGTTAGTAATATGCAGGGGAAAGTTAGTGAAGAAGGGGTAAAGACAGTAATCTCTTTTTGCTTAACAGATCCTGAAATGGATGTCTGTCAAGGGCTTCAGTCACCAGGAAACAAACTGCAAACATTACACACAGTCCCCACACGGACTACACTGGAAGCTGCAAAGCACCATCTAACAGAAAATGAGAAATGTGCCAAATTAGCACAGCTACAAGCTCCTTTGCTCCTGTTCAAGATAGCAGATCCCTTTAACACTCTCATTTCTTCTTCCTATTTTTTAGATCCCTTCAAATAGACTTTAAACCTAACTTGCAAACTCATTAGGATTGAGCAATGGTAAAAGGTCAAAAACAATCAGGGGAGTCTCTGAAGTGTTCTGTTTTTCATGTGGTTCTATTCGTTATTGAATCATTGGCTTCAATGAGTGCTGCCACCATTAGAGGTTCAATATTTTTGCTTTAGAGACACATTGATAGTTGTTTCTCTGTTCTTTTATGGATATTCTGGACACTTTAATGTTTTTACTGATAAGAACCAGATTTGTCTGAAATCAGGAAGAGGTGAGAAGACATCATCTACTGGTTCAGAGTCTAAAAATTTTTTTTCCCTATCATTACAAATCCCAAGCAATTTGGGCAGTTGATTCTTGTTATCAAAAGTGGAATTTACTCATTCTTAACAGCCTAAGGCAGGAATTATTTAAAATAATCTTAGGCAACTGAAAAATAGATTTCTAACTGAACCTATTGGCTCCGTCTGCAGTTAATGGAGATATACCTCCAGAGAACAAATAATTCAATTTATTTTAGGATGAAAATAATCATCCCATGGATGTATCCACTTCCAGTCACTACAGAGGAATCTTAGCTATTCATGTTACGTACATCGTACCTTTAGACAGGTACAATGAACCCAACCTTGAGTTACCTTGGCATACTAGTTGCGTGATAACTGCTTAGGAGACAATCTACTCTGGAAGATAAAACAACATATTAAGTGAGTTTGACAGTGACAGACACTTCTGGGATCTCATCAGCATTTACAATAGATATCTCCAAGAAAGACTAGAAAGAAATAAATAAAATTTAGTATACTATCTCACTTTTTGTTAGGATGAATGCATCTTTATTTAAACTTTTATAGAAATACAACTTGATGTCAGCCACACCAATGAGATTTTTTTTAAAATTTTATTTTTCAGAGAAAGTAGCTTACTGAAATAAGTGCAATAATGTGGTGTACAGTTCTATTAAAATATATCCCCATACAGAACTGCTCTACACGCCTCTTTAGAACATTAAACTATTTCTATTTTAATGTGCTATTTAAACTAATATGGAGATTTGTGGATATTCAAAGCCCAAAGACTATAAAAGGATATTCATAGAGATGATGTTTGTTTACTTTTTCAATTTAAAATCTATTTTTGAGCTAACTTGATGTCCAGCACTTACTAGGTGCATGAATTTGTTACCTATATTTGAAAATACTTCAGTGCCATCTTAGCCACTTCATTTATGTGCAGCGATTTAGCACTGCTCTCAATAGCTCCTTCTTTTGTCAGGTTCTGATTTATAACTTACAAAGGTCTCTGATAACCCCAGTTCCTCATGTGTAATTGAATGAACTCTCAGGTCTTTTAGAGATGTATCCTAAATGACTAGGTTCTAAGCATTTCAGAAAATGAAAGCTTATGTAAACTTCATACCTTATACTTTCGTTTAAGTCTAAGCAAATTTTATAGTTTAGTGTGTTAGACCAAAATTCCAGACCCTTTGTGAACATCAAAAATTACCAAGTAGCTATTAAATATTAAGGACTAATCACTTTAACTTAGTGCAAAATGAAATCAGGTATCTTCTCCTGAAATAAAATGTTAAACCTATTTTCCTCCCTGTAAATTCCATTTCCCAAAATGTCACATATTAACTAATGCCACTTTTGTTCATTGATATAAATAAACTGTTCAAACTGTTCCTGTACTTACAAGAATTTTAAAGCCTACAGTTCACTTAGCAGGCAGATGTGTCATGTTTAAAATGTTCTAAACTGTATTTATGAAACTCTCCACTTTATCTCTTGTTTGAAAAAAGATAGCAACAGTCTATCAGTTCAGATTCTTCTGAAAGTCAGGGAAACATGTTTTCAATCTTCCATGTGAATCCACAATTTCACTGGTAAGTGCTTCTACATATGTGGCTATTAGGGAACTGTGAAATGATGCTACAATGAAGGAATGACTAGACTTCTGTGAAACTTCTGCAATATTTCCAAAAACCAGAAAAAAAATCTGATTTAGTATTTGAATTGGATCTGAAAATTACAAGCAGTTGATTATAATTTAATAGTTCAGGAATGACAAAGACATAAGGATAGGACTCTTCAGACCAATCCAAACATCTGTATGTAGACATCTAACTAGCTACCTGGCTACCACATCTGAATCTATCTCCACTAGACAGTGGAGAAAAATGGACATTTTTAGGGAGCAATCCAACTACCTTGCTCTAGTTCTTCATTATACAATGAAATAGAACAAACATTTGAAGGGTCAATATTCTTCCCTGACTATATTATGAATCTAGATGGTAAGCTTAGATACACATCTCTATACTGTCAAATCTTGCAGCTGATTCCCTGTCAGTGGGTGGGATTTATCCCGTCAGTTTCAAGATCTTATTTTTAGATAGGTTTCATCACAATTTGGCAGAACTTTGCTCTCTGTTCTCAGCAGAAAGGAGCAAATTTTTGGCTTTTCCTGATATCTTAGATTTTTGCCTATTTAAATCTGCAGAGAATCAATCCCACCCGTGGTGTCAAATTGAAAGCTATCCAGGTTAAGTCAATTTTTGTATCTAAACTCTGAGTTTGAACCTGAAACACAAAGAAAATTTTAAAAACGTGAATCTAAACAAAAAAAACCATCATGCTGAATTATAATGAAAAAAATTATTTGAATAGAGGCATTAACTTTGGGCTTTATCAAAATAGTCACACTATTATTCAGATTATGTAAATTAGAATTAAGAGCACTTTACAGAAATTGGCAAAGTTACATCGATTTTTGTTGTCTGTATTATACCACAGAAAAGATCTAAAGTAGACGATTACATTATTGGGGATTAAAAATTGATTGTATGGTTGAATTTTTCCCTCTGTCACAAAGTCTGTGAATATTTTTATTATGCTGATCAGTATCTGACAATTATCTCCTATTTATTATATTTAACTGTCTCTTGAGTTATACTGTCATAGATTAAACCTAGCTGGCAACTAAGCACCACACAGCCACTCACTTATTCCCCTCAGTGGGACGGGAAAAAGAATCCGAGGGTTAAAGTGAGAAAACTCATGAGCTGACATAAAGACAGATGAACAGGTAAAGCAAAAGCTGTGTGTGCAAGCAAAGCAAAACAAGAAATTCATTCACTACTTCCCATTAGCAGGCAGGTCTTCAGCCATTTTCAGGAAAACATGCGTCCATCACTTGTGCTGTTTACTTGGGAGGACAAACACCATCACACCAAACGTTCCCCCTTCCTTCTTCTTCCCTTCACTTTATATGCTGAGCATGACACCATGCGTTATGGGATATCCCTTTGGTCAGTTGGGGTCAGCTGTCCTAGCTGTGTCTCCCCCAACTTTTTGTGCACTCCCAGCTTCCTCACTGGTAGAGTGGTGTGAAAAGTCCTTGGCTCTGTGTAAGCACTGCTCAGCAGTAAAGAAAACGCCCTTGTGTTATTAACACTGTTTACAGCACAAATCCAAAACATAGCCCCATACTAGCTACTCTGAAGAAAATTAATTCTACCCCAACCAAACCCAGCACATATATATTTTGTATCTTTCCGTGGATATACCCTGTTTAATTCAAGACATGTAAATGAGGTTTATGCACTTGGAGTTTCATTGCTCTTTCTTTGCTAGTCAATAGAAATACACCTTGAGAAGAAAAAAAGATATAAAGCTGATGATTTGATTTTTTGAGATTTCTTTCTCTATAGTGACAGGAAAACAATGACACCAACTAAGATCCTACCTTCTGTTTTTCAGTCAACTGCCTCCAGTTCGGAAGGACTCAATTCAGGCTTTGTGCCTGCCATAATAGTAGTTGCTGTTTGGAGGCTCAGTAGAGCTCTGTAGAGGTTTAACCATTTTAACAGCACAGAACAGAACAAATCTCTTCTGTTCACAGACACTTCACATGAGCTATCACTTTTAAACAGTATTCTTTCATCTGATGCTGCGCTTTTTTAAGACAGACTTGTTTTTCTGATGTGCAGGTCTCCATTTTCTGCTGACTTCTTCAGGAGCTGAATGCACTCTGGTCATGCTATTAGGGACTGTTATATGGTATCACTCAAGCAAAAATGGAATAACTGGGCTCCAAAATATGGAAGTTTATTTTCCAGTGATTCAGTTTACCCTTCTTAATGAAAGAACTGAGTAGTAACAAATTTCTTTTTAACATCAATGATAAATGTTTGAATTCACTAATCCTTACAGTTGTGCTTAGAGGCCATCTGGTGGAAGATGTTTCTTACAGAAGAACAAAATATTTCATAGTTTATAACTTTTTTGTCTATGGTGTGAATAAAAAAAAAGCAAATATAAAATATGCAGAGATTTAAGTGTCAGCCACTGAAATTCAAGCTATTCTTTAATCTGATTTCCATGGAAGTGAGATGAAGTTCCTTTAAGCAGGGGAAATGGGAGAAAAAAATCTCTGAAGTAGTCACCCATTGTATCTCTTCTTTTGTAAATAAATGTAAAAAAAAAAACATTAAAAAGCAAGCAGAGAGTAGTCAGGGAGCAATTAATTATCACTACGAATCTTATACTTTATTCAATCATGCACAATTCATGATAGTAAAATTATGCCCTTGTTCCACTATTATAACTCCTTAGCCACACATATTCAGCAAAAATGCTAAGATCAGGAAAACCAATGAAGAACAAAGCATTGCAATTACTGAAATGGTATTTGAGCATCAGAGCAGTATGAGAAACAATATCAGTGGTCACTGTATCACAGAAACAAAGAAACAAAGGTTGTTGAATCTTAAGATGTTCCATCAATCTGATGTGCTGAAGGAATCACAGAATCAAAGAAGGGTAGGGGTTGGAAGGGACCTCTGGAGACCATCCAGTCCAACCCCCTGCTAAAGCAGGTGACCCCACAGCAGGGTGCGCAGGAATGTGTCCAGGCGGGTTTTGAGTGTCTCCAGAGAAGGAGACTCCACAGCCTCTCTGGGCAGCCTGTGCCAGTGCTCTGTTACCCTCACAGTAAAGAAGTTCCTCCTCATGTTCAGGTGGAACTTCCTGTGTTCCAGTTTGTGCCCATTGCCCCCTGTCCTGATGCTGGGGACCACTGAAACGAGCCATATATCTTTTGTAGGCATCTTTCAGATTTCAGATTACGAGAATTTATTCTTCGTAACTCTTGTTATGGAAATTTTTTTCCAGGGACTTTACCTCTTCCTGATATTAAAAAATTTTGTTTTCTTGTTTGTATCCCTCGTCTTAAAGTATACGACTGTTTTCACCTGGATGAATATTTCTTTTTCTTTTCCCACAGGACATAGACAAAAATAAATTACAATCTTGCCCAAACCACTTTTTTATTAGAAGATGTTAACTTTATCTCTTATTCAGTAATTTCTTTTGTAGATTCAGTAAACTCAATCTTTTCAACCTCTTTTTAATGGAGTGAATTGTTACACCGAAGAGAGAATTTAAGAATCTATCACCATATCATTATTTATCCTTCTAAGGTTGTTGTCTTGTGGACACGTAGACGTGTGGTAGGAGGAGTTCTTTTCAGCCTAATCCAGTCTCTTCTTAGCAAAGGAAGAGAAATAGAAGTGACAAAAACTATGTTAGAGTACAAAATGGAACAACTATGATTAGAAAGAAACAGTAGTTTAAGAATATAGAGGGTCTTTTCTCGCTTTATAGGGAAATAAACCTACAGGACTTCAATTAAAGAGAATAGGTTACACACTAAAACAGGCTTTCAGGAAAGAATTTATACTTTCTGTTTTACTTTTTTTTTCCCCAGATGCCTGGGATTCAGTGTAGCAACTTAACACGTTCTTCCAAATGTATTTGTCAGAAGAATTAGACATTGCTCTGCCTAAATCCCATTGGACTTCTATATCCAGGTACACTGTCCTCACCATGGACAGCAGCAATCTGAGGGATTTGGACCTACCTCCATGAGAGATTTTATCTCCTGTAGAGCGTCTGCCTAGTTCTCAATGACAACACCACAAACACTTGGCCTCCATAAGTCTCAGCTGTCTGGAGGATACATTTGGCTTCTTGGTCAGTTTGTTTCTTGAGCAGATAGCCCTTTTTAATCTGGGGAAAAGACGCTGAGCCAGAACTGGAACCTTTCTGAACCGTATTTCTTCTCACAGAACAATTACCCCATTGTTGTGCATTTATCTTTTCTTTCTTTTTCCTTCTTTTTTTTTAAAAAATGGATGAATAAATAAACAACAGTCTTAGATGATAGTGATGCTCCTCTTATTTATTCACTTGCTTGCCTTTTTGAGTTCCTTTGATGCAGAATCATGCAGGGACAAGGAGATTGAGGTTCAAATTCAGTGTGAGCATATTACCCATAAGATCATACCTTAACACCAGACATTAAGATGACTTGAGGGTGAGATAAGGGTCCTGAAAAAGTTGCTCATTGTGCAAACAGGAGGTGCAGATTCTTTTGGAATGAAGGACTCTGTCATTGGGAACATTGCTCCTCCAACCTACAGCTGGACGCTCATATTTCCCTGAAATTTTCATACCTTTTGCCAAGTTACAGTTTAACAGAAACCTTGCTTCTCTGACTTGGATTTTTTTATTTTTTCATTTTTCCACAAAAAAAGGGGAAGTCTGCATTGCCATTATCTTCTACTCTATGTATGGATAAAAAGAGAAACCCTGTCTGGAAAAATTCTCAAGTAAAATGCATGTGTACATATCTTTCAGATGTCATATGTTGCAAATGGATGGAGTAACATTTTAAATCTCTTAATGACATGCCCAATACAGAAAGGCAGACCCTTTCAGGTAACATATCCTGCTGTTAACCTGTGAGGTTCCCCACTGCACATGCTGCTGTTTTCAATCTTCTTTGCCAGGACTTAATTTTCCTATACACTGATAAAAAGATTAGGTTTTGAGTCCTGTAAGGCAAAGGGGTTATGCAATTTAGAAATGTAAACTCTAAATTCTTAGTTCTTTACTAATGCTAATAACAAAGGTTTCACTAACTCCACTGATATGAAATTAAGCCTTTGCTGCCCTAGAGTAATGAAATCAATGTTTCCTTCGTCATGAACATGTCTGATTGAATTAATTAGAAATAGCTTGCTTTGGGATTTGATCTCGCTTCTCTTTCATGTTTTTAATTAATTATTTGTAATCTGATTCTCTTTTTCTACTTCTAATGGGTTTTTTCCATTGATTTGTTTTCAAGTAATGTCCATCAAAGTGTAAACTTCACTTTGCTCATATGACACATCTTCTTTATATGCTGTTTTAAATATTCCATCTTGTTTTAGAATTTACTTTGTGGTTGGTTTTTTCCTTGCATAACTTTGTTTATACAGTTTATATTCTTTAAACTACAGATTACTTTCATAGAATCATAGAATGCTTTGGGTTGGAAGCGACCTTAATGATCTTCTACTTCCAAACCCCTTGCCATGGGCAGGGACGTCTTCCAGTATACCAGGTTGTTCAAGGCCCCATCCAACCTGTCCTTGAACACTTCCAGGGAGGGGGCATCCACAACTCCTCTGGGAACCTGTTCCAGTGTCTCTCACCACCTTCATCATAAAGAATTTCCTCCTAATACCTAATCTAAATGTAAACTCCTTTAGTTTAAAAACATTACCTCCCATCCTATCACTACATGCCCTTGTAAAGAGTGCCTCTCCATCTCTCCTGTAGGCCCCTTCAGTTACTGGAAGGCTGCTCTAAGGTCTCCCTGGAGCCTCCTCTTCTCCAGGCTGAAGAACTCCAACTCTCTCAACCTGTCCTCATAGGAGAGGTGTTCCAGCCCCCTGATCACCTTTGTGGCCCTCCTCTGGACTCTCTCCAACACGACCATGTCCTTCTTGTGTTGGAGGCTCCAGAAATGAACGCAGTACCCCAGCTGGGGTCTCATGAGAGCAGAGTAAAGGCAAAGAATCACATCCCTTGACCTGCTTGCTAGTCATGCTTCTTTTGATGCAGTCCAGGATACGGTTGGCCTTCTGGGCTGCAAGTGTGCATACCCAGCTCCTGTTGAGCTTCTCATCAACCAACACCCCCAAGTCCTGCTCAGGGCTGCTCTCAATCCGTTGTCTGAGCAGCCTGTATCTGTGCTTGGGATTGCCCCAATCCATTTGCAGAACCTTGCAGTTGGCCTTATCGAACTTCACGCGGTTCGCACAGGCCCAGCTCTCAAGCCTGTCAAGGTCTCTCTGCATGGCTTCCCTTTCCTCCAGCACGTGAACTGCACCACATAGCTCAATGCCATCAGCAATTTTGCTGTATCTTGCTGTTTTACCAATTCAAGATGCATTTGAAACCAGTGCTAACATAAAGCAGATTAGCCATTTTTGTGCAAATCACATTATAAAACTCTTAATTGCACTAGTGAAGTTAACACAAAAAGTGATTTGTTTTACATGACATGCTAGCAACTACATTACATCAGCTGAAGTGAACTATGATGTTTTAATTTTGTTGTATTACAGCACAAAGGTCTTATCTCTGCGGTCATGAAACTCCTAGGTACCATTGTGGGGGACATTATGGAAAATGCAACATCAAAGAGATTATGACAGATGCAATCATAATGAATAGGAGAAAGGACAGGGCTGAAATAGAAATAGTATCCATTACCCTAGTAATATATTCTAAAATTACTAAGTGCCAGACTGAGCCTAATACGCTATGAAACATCCTAATGACCAATGAGCGCATAAGACTAAATGAATTAGGAAGTCTACCTAAATCAAATAAATCTCATAACTTAGTATTCACAGATTATTTTTAAAACTTAATTTGAGGGATAATAAGGGCTGCCCAGGGAAGATTTCATCACTGTGAATCCATGGCCATAGGTGACTTTAAATTCCCTGTAATAATCAAAGACATATTTTCTTTGGATTTCTAATAACTGCTTGAAGTACTTTGTAGTTTGCCTTCACTTATAATTTCATCATATGCAACAAGAATAGAGTAGTGAGACAATTACAGCACACTGATGAACACAGGTTACAGATTTCAGTATTTAGTTAGAAATTATTTGCAGTTAGTAAATTTATTTGCAAACATGCTTCAAAGAATAAAGAATTATAAAGAAAAAAAAATAAAGACAAAAGTAACAAATTTTGATGTGTTTTTATATTTCAGTGGCCTTTGATTCCAACCGGCATGCGAAACGGAAGTGCTGAAGATTCAACTTAACCTTAGAGCTTCGTAGGTCATCCCTTTCATGCTCATACTTTAAAATGTTACCAGAATGCCAGTTCTTGAGATTGTATGCCATACCCTGAAGTGGCTTAAGTTAGAGTATTTACATTAACATGAAAATCTATGCCATTTAATATCAGTTGAGTGTTTCACGACAAGTTTCCATTCAGGTTGAGTTCTCCAATTGGCAAAGGTTATCCAATTCTTTTTACGAAGATGTCTGGTGAAGACTAACTACCCAATTCTGCTCTTTTTGTTAAGGCAGTGACTAACAAAATCTCTGTGGTTAAACAGGAGTAACAAAAATATACATATACACACATCTGCACACACCGAGAAGTCCTTCATTCATACACTAACATATGGTCTTTGTTTCTTATTTGGGGTGGGAGTGGTTTGCCATGAAAGATATTGGATGTTCCATTGCTACTCACCACAGCGCCTAACTAGCACCTTGAAGTAGTGTAAGAAACTATTACTGACAGATGCCACTGTTATCTGAAGCAAGTTCCCAGACTCTGCCTTTCTTTTCTCTGATATATTACATTCTGAAAGTCATCTTTCCTTCATTTCCAGCATCTTGTTTCTCTTTCTTCTTTGCTTGAAAGACTGAAATTGCTCATTATCTGCTATAAATTGGCTTCAAATTAGTTATCTCAATTTTTTCCAGCTGGACTAAAGCAGCGAATGGCTATAAAATGCTGTTCTATTTTGTCATTGAGTTGGCTTGGATTTAACGTATTATTTTTATTTCACTGGTAGGTTTTCGTTCTCTCCATCATCTTGAAATAAAAGTATTAGTAAATAAATATATCATGCTGTAATAATTATCCTTAAATTAAGAAGCATATATATTTATTTTACCAAGCTCATGCCAGCCAGACTGAAAGTACTTTTGAAAAGCTATTGTAGCAAAGAATTTGCAATGTTAGGTTATATGATAAAAGCTTATGTACAAACCCACAAAGGAGCTCACAGAGAGCAGGAGGGGGTGACCAAGTGATGCCTGCCTGCGGATATCCCCAGGCCCTGCCCAGGATCTGTTGATGCATCAAAGGCCATCTACAGAAGCCCAGAGGAGCACAGGAGCACTGGAGCACAATCGCAAGGGGAAAGCCAAATTAAGGACTCCGAGGAAGAGACAGCCTGTCGGGGCCTCCCCCCGAGCTCTGCCAGGAGCCCCTCATCCCTGCTGTCCAGAAGTGAAACCCATCACAATGAGTCAATGCTAGAGCACTCGTTTCTCTGAGGGGGTTTGCTGCCTGGGGGTATGGGGCACATTGTGGGATGCTAAGGAAGAGCATTTAAGGATTATAAAAGATTTATAGGATATTTAGGGATCAAGGGCAGGGAAAGAGTTAGGCAACTGCAAGCTGTAGTGTGACATTACAACCTGGTTCAGCTATGCACACAGCACACAAATAATATGCATCTTGGTTCTAGAACTCATTTACTATTGGTCTAACTCCATACTCAAGGCATTTGGGCTATTATTTTTATGACCAATTCAGTAATAATGCTAAAAAGAGCATACAGTTTCTGAAAACTCTTTTGGCAATATTCGAAAACATAAAAACCTTTTTAGTCACTTTGAGTTTTCTGGTAGGTTTGACTCAGTTTAATTTCTATTTATTTCATCCAGATGTGTTCACCTATTTCTACCTAGTTGCTTTTGTTTAAAAATCCCCAAACTTCCTCTGAAGAAGGAAATGCCAGCCAGTTTGAGTCAAGATCATAATGGATCTCCTTAATATAAGAACAAATCTGTCAGTGAAGAGTAGGCGGGAATAGCATTTTATAGCATTTCAGTTTAGATTTTCCCCACAGTACTAAGCAATATCTCTCAATAATTTGACTGGCATTTAACTAAAATATTGTTAACTGATAGAGGTAATTATAGTACTTTCTTAATATCACAAATCTCTCGTGTGCAATATAGAGAGTCATTAAATGGTATAAAATACGCAAAGGACTTTAACTAAAAGTTCTGAGTTCATTTAAACACTGGGTTGAAATAAGAACATATTAAAAAAAAAGGCGACAGGACCCACTTTCTAAATTCAATCAAAAAATGGGACTACAGGTAATCCAGATGCATACAAGTATAGCAGGAGAGTACATGTGATGAATCAGATCTTTAGGTTCTACACCACAAACAGCATCAGTGCACTGTGCTGATTTCTACCCACCAGAAATTATATATATATATATAAGATTGGTGCAAAAGATATAGAATGAATACCTATCTGTTTGTGCCAGAAGTATCCTCTATAACCATACATAGAAAATTTGATGAAAGGTGGCACTACTTTAACTAGAATGCCTGCAGTGGCAACTAACTAAAGCTGGCCTTACACGGAATCAAGATTCCCTCCTTCAATGATATGAGGTTCAATGGCATCAGAGAAATTCAGGCTAAGCATTTAGAGGTTCTGTTGAAAAATATTTTGGATATTGATATTCTATTTTGGATATTTGTATATTCTGTTTATCAAGTATTCTCTTGAAATTTTCTTTTTTTCTTGTAACATTTCAAAATGTATTAGTATTTGCCTAACTAGTCCTAAGACTAAAGTCTAAGGAAGATCTGATTTCTAATTCTTAAATTATTGTACGGGTTGCTGTGCAAGCAGCGATAAGGTTACAGTATTCTGATCGCTTTTTCATTAAAAAATGTATTGAATATTTAACTAGCTGTCAGATTATAGCAATAGCATAAACCTACTTCCTACCTATTATTGGCTAATTTAAAGAGCTTGCTTGTGTTAAACACTTGTATCGTGTTCAGTTTAGCTTTAAAATTATGGTGTACATAATAATACTGAAGGAAAAAATCTTTTTTCTGTCAGCATATTTCTTTCAATGAACTTAAGTGAACTGCTTGGTTTAAAGAAAGTTATGTTTCCAACTATGGTCACCAGAAATACATATAAATATATCATATGTGTCTATATACAGAGAGAGAGAGAGGCATAAACATATATTTAAAATTAAAGAAGGCTCATGAAAAAGATTCAATGTATTTGATTAATATTTTATCCAGGCCTGTTGTTTACTGAGAAATAATGGCAGAAGGTTAAATCAATAGGGTTGTTGGTAAAAAGGAAAGAACGAGAGCAATATCTTTAGATGAGTAATCCTGCAACCAGCACTTCAAGGTGAAGAGGGCAACAATAAAGCTATTATTTGAAGCCTTGACCTTTAGGCTGTCATTAAGTTGTACAACACTTTTGCCATGCAAACAGAACTCGAGTATATTCATACATAGATATGTGTGTGTGAGCTCTTTCATATTTCCTGTAGAAATGAAGTCTCACATTTCCTAATAAATAATTGTCATCCATCCCAATTACTATTTCACATTAGGTTCCATAACAGCTGGACATTTTTTTCCCATCAAAAATTATCCTGATGGTAAATATGGATTTTAAGAAAAATGCTGGAATTCAGAAGGTTTCATGCAAATCCATTGTGTGTATATGTCAGCTAATAGAGCATACGTCTTTTTTACCATTTTTCATCTCTGCAATCTTTTATACTTTGAGAGGAAAAGATAAAGATGATGGAAGAAACTAATAAAAATAATGACTTATCTTTCTCTCTCTTTTCTTTCTTTTTTCTCATTTTCATTCTTGTTCTTGTTCCTGTTTTCTCCTTTTTCCTCCTTCTCCCCTCCCTTTCTCATTTTTTCCCTTGCTCCATTCTTTTCTTCACTTCTTTCTGAAATGCAAAAAAAAAGGGGGGGGGGCGGGGAAAGAGGGGGGAAGTGGCAGAACAGAAAAGGAAAACATAGTTGGAGGTGAGGCTGACTGGCCTGTAGTTTGGAGTGACATTGACTTTCCTCCAGTCCTCAGGCACCTGTCCTGTTCACCACGACCTTTCAAAGATGATGAAGAGTGGCCTAGCAATAACATCTGCCAGCTCCCTGAGATGGATTTGTGGGTGTCCATTTTGCCTAAGTGGTCTCTATCCCAATCCTGCTCGACCAAAGGGAAGGTCTTTGTTTTTTCAGACTTTCTCTCTTACCTCCAGGGACTGGGAATCCTGAAGGCCAGCCTTAGCACAGAAGACTGAAGAGAAGGTGGCATTCAGTAACTCCTTCTTCTCTGTATCCTCTCTCACCAGGGTATCCACCTCATTCAGCAGAGGACCCACATTTTTCCTACTCTTCTTTTTGCTACCAATGTACCTGAAAATGCCTTTCCTGTTGTCCCTGACCTCCCTTGCCAGATGTAATGATTCCAAGTGAGCCTTGGCCTTCCTTGTTACATCCCTGCATACTCTGACAATGCTCCTATATTCCTCCCAAGTGGCCGGTCCTTTTTTCCACATTCTGTAAATTTCCTTCCTCTCTTTGAGTTTTTCTACAAGGTCCTTGCTCACCCATTCAGGTGTCTGGCTTCCTTTGCTTGACTTCTTACTCATAGGCATGCATTGATCCTAAGCTTGGAGGAGGTGGTTCTTGAACATTAACAAGCTCTCTTGGGCCCCCCAGGCCTTCTAGGCCTTCATCATCAACTTCCTCTTTCTGATCAGGTGGCCTGTAGTAAGCACCCACAACAGTGTCACCCATACTAGCGTGCCTCTTAATTCTTACCTATAAGCTCTCAACTTGTTCTTCACCCATCCCTAGGCCGAGCTCAATACATCCCAGCTCTCTAACATAAAGAACAACTCCACCACCACACCTTGCTGGCCTGTCTTTCCTAAAAAATACATAGCCATCCATGACCACATTCCAGTCATATGAACTATCCCACTATGTCTCTGTAATTGCAGTGAGACCACGCCCCTGTGACCATACATAGATCTCTAGCTCTTCCCATTTATTCCCCATGCTGTTTGTGTTGGTGTACAGGCATTTCAGGGAGGTAATCGAGCATGCAGTNACCACGACCTTTCAAAGATGATGAAGAGTGGCCTAGCAATAACATCTGCCAGCTCCCTGAGATGGATTTGTGGGTGTCCATTTTGCCTAAGTGGTCTCTATCCCAATCCTGCTCGACCAAAGGGAAGGTCTTTGTTTTTTCAGACTTTCTCTCTTACCTCCAGGGACTGGGAATCCTGAAGGCCAGCCTTAGCACAGAAGACTGAAGAGAAGGTGGCATTCAGTAACTCCTTCTTCTCTGTATCCTCTCTCACCAGGGTATCCACCTCATTCAGCAGAGGACCCACATTTTTCCTACTCTTCTTTTTGCTACCAATGTACCTGAAAATGCCTTTCCTGTTGTCCCTGACCTCCCTTGCCAGATGTAATGATTCCAAGTGAGCCTTGGCCTTCCTTGTTACATCCCTGCATACTCTGACAATGCTCCTATATTCCTCCCAAGTGGCCGGTCCTTTTTTCCACATTCTGTAAATTTCCTTCCTCTCTTTGAGTTTTTCTACAAGGTCCTTGCTCACCCATTCAGGTGTCTGGCTTCCTTTGCTTGACTTCTTACTCATAGGCATGCATTGATCCTAAGCTTGGAGGAGGTGGTTCTTGAACATTAACAAGCTCTCTTGGGCCCCCCAGGCCTTCTAGGCCTTCATCATCAACTTCCTCTTTCTGATCAGGTGGCCTGTAGTAAGCACCCACAACAGTGTCACCCATACTAGCGTGCCTCTTAATTCTTACCTATAAGCTCTCAACTTGTTCTTCACCCATCCCTAGGCCGAGCTCAATACATCCCAGCTCTCTAACATAAAGAACAACTCCACCACCACACCTTGCTGGCCTGTCTTTCCTAAAAAATACATAGCCATCCATGACCACATTCCAGTCATATGAACTATCCCACTATGTCTCTGTAATTGCAGTGAGACCACGCCCCTGTGACCATACATAGATCTCTAGCTCTTCCCATTTATTCCCCATGCTGTTTGTGTTGGTGTACAGGCATTTCAGGGAGGTAATCGAGCATGCAGTTTTCCCTGGGGGGGGGGGGGTTCAAGAGCANAGCAATAACATCTGCCAGCTCCCTGAGATGGATTTGTGGGTGTCCATTTTGCCTAAGTGGTCTCTATCCCAATCCTGCTCGACCAAAGGGAAGGTCTTTGTTTTTTCAGACTTTCTCTCTTACCTCCAGGGACTGGGAATCCTGAAGGCCAGCCTTAGCACAGAAGACTGAAGAGAAGGTGGCATTCAGTAACTCCTTCTTCTCTGTATCCTCTCTCACCAGGGTATCCACCTCATTCAGCAGAGGACCCACATTTNTTTATTACCCAGTTGGATGAAATGGCATGAGCATTGACACTTTGCCATTTTGGACCCCACCCCCCAAGACCTTCAGCTTAAAGCCTCACCAAGTTCGCCAGCCTGTTGCCACAGATTCCCCTGCCTCTTCTAGGCAGGCGGAACCCATCCGTCCCTAACAGGTTAAAGTCGTTAAAGAATGTCTTGTTGTCATAAAAGCCAAAGCCCTTGTGATGACACCAGCCACGCAGTCAGAAGTTGATGTTCCTTATCTGTCTGTTCCTGGCATCTACCTTACCCCTAGCTGGTAAAATCAAGAAGATGACTTGGGCACCAATGTTTTTCAATTGCACCCCCAGGGCTTTGTAGTTTTCCTTGATCCTGTCCTGGTTCTAGTGTGCGGTGTCATTCATGCCCACATGAAAGAGTAGAAGCAGATAATAGTCTCTGCTCTTAACAAGTTGTGGAACCCTCTCGTCAATGTCTCTTATCTTAGCTCCTGGAAGGCAGCATACCTCTCTCGACTCCCTGTCAGGTTGGCAGATGGGCACCTCCATGCCTTTTAACAGAGAATCCCCCACTATAAGCATTCATTGTTTCGTTTTATGGCATCCACTGTGTGAAGGTACAGGCTCTCCTTGCAGCCCTTGCTCATGGGCGTTTACAGGTGTTAAAGTTTCAAATCCATTTTCAGGTGTGATGCTGGAGGGTGGAGACTGAGGTGGAGTCCTGCTTTTGCGGGTCACCAGGGTCCAAGGTGCCTTGTTCTTCGTGGCGTCCTCTTCAGTAACATGGTTCTCAAACCACCTATCTATCTCCATCTCAGCTCCACCAATGCTATGCAGTTTCTTGACTGTCTCCTTGTCATGGTTTAAAGCTGGGTTGGCTATTAAACGGGTAACAGATGCTCTGTGTTAACTCCCTCCCTCCACAAAAGTGGGGGGGGAGGGAGGGGAGAGATAAACATGCAGTTAATTTCAGAGCATGCAGTTGCTCAGACGACACTTAAGCAAAAAGTAAAGTTAGTAAAAGAATATTTGTTCTGTCCTAGCCCAAACCACGACACTCCTGCAGCTCGGCCAGCTGGTGTAACAGATCATCAGCCTGCACATACCAAGTGCAGGTGCTAACCTTCTCACCAGGAGAAGGGTCTGGGCACTCCTTGCAACATACCACTTGTACTGGGGTCTCCTTCATTACCAGTTCAGTCTGGGTGGAGGCATCAGCCATCTCAGGGGCTTTCTCTGCAGCAACACTGTTTTCGGCTTTGAGGTGAGTGTCCACCATGTTGTCAGGGACTAGGAACACTTCTCTGGGCTGTGGACCTGCAAGCAGTTTGCAGGGCCCTGCCTGCGTGAACTCCCGCGTAAACTGCTACGCCATGCCCTGGCTGATGTGCCGCGCCCTGTTTGCCCACTCTATTCGCAGCACTCCTGGTTTTTAGTGCTCACTAGGGCCATTTAAATCTCCCGCGGTTGCTCCTGGCAATGCACAAGCTTCATCAGCACCACGTCAGCCTTGCTCCTGAGAGCTGTGGGCTCCTGGTGGGTCTCTTAGCTCTTCTTCAAGTTTCCCTGGCTCTGGGAACCGGCCTGCCACCTAATGTAGTGCTGAGCCACTGAAATTTGCATTGTCACTGCAGTGTGCCTCTCCAGCTGAGTGGTTCCTTCCAACCTGAACAATTCTATGCTTCTGTTATTCTGTATGAACAAACATTGTCATTTTTCCAAATTTGGATGGTCTTATTTCTGTGTCTTCGTGTACTGTATTATTAAGGGAAATGTGATAAATTTACTGGCATTATAATTCTCAAAGCAGAGACGCTTAATCATAGAATCATAGAATCATAGAGTGGTAGGGGTTGGAAGGGACCTCTAGAGATCATCTAGTCCAACCCCCCTGCTAAAGCAGGTTAGCCTAGAGCAGGTTGCACAGGAATGCATCCAGGCGGGTTTTGAATATCTCCAGAGAAGGAGAATCCACAACCTCTCTGGGCAGCCTGTGCCACTGCTCTGTCACCCTCACAGTAAAGAAGTTCCTCCTCATGTTCAGGTGGAACTTCCTGTGTTCCAGTTTGTGTCCATTGCCCCTTGTCCTGTCGCTGGGCACCACTGAGGACAAGGGAATAACCTGGAATAATTTAAAAAAAAAAAACAAAAAACAGAGGAAGATGGAATAGAAAAGTAAAATATATCAGTAAACTTAGTTTTTGAGGTTAGGAAAATACAGCTTTTCAAAAAAATACTATAGAGGATGAATCTGAATATAAACATTAACTTTTAAGTGGACCCTAAAAAACCCTGTCTGCAATGTGATTTAGTTATGTTTTTTCCAGCTTACAAAAATGTCTTTTGAGTAGTTTCTCAAATTTATTTTCTTCACCCTTCATGTCCACACTTTTATGATGTTTTTGAACAACATTCCTTTGCTCTCAAGGATTAGACCAGGCAGCTTAAAAAAACTGACAAAACACCCTTTTTTTTTTCCTTCTTGTTTTTTGGGAGTTGGTTTTTTTTTCTTTGGTTGTTTTTTTATGCTCTTGAATAGTTAAGATAATATCTGTGGAACCCAGGGAATTTCTAAATTAAATATTGTTTTAATTTTAAAAATGCAACTGAGTCCACCATCTCTCTCAATGACTTTCTATTTAACAAGAATATCTATTTCCTTTTAAAAAAGTTAAATATTTAGTGGGAATCCACAAAGACATTGCAGTCAGTAGAAAATGTGACTGGTAAAATTTACTAGCAATTTTATATGATTGAGGAATTTTTGTTGAAAGATCTGTTTTAAATGGAGTTTTCAAAATAAGTATCCACCCATAATGTGACAACACATTAATTTCAAAATGTTAGAATGGTGGCAAACGTCACTAGGTTTATATATTGCTGCCAGCAATGCTAAGAGCTGGATTAATATTGGTGACTGAGCTATGCGTGTACAATTAATGCTGGTCCATAAAGAAGAGGATTCAGACAATTCACAGAAGCGGTTAAACTGGCTGGAAGTAAAAATACCAAAGACAGGAATCTCTGTAAGGGAATTTCTCTTGGCAAAGAGATTAACAGTTGAAGCATTGCCTTGTAGCCATCCTGGGCTTTGAGCACTCAGGGGTCACCATTGGGCAGCAAAGCTGAACTGTGGGATGAATACCAAGTTGAGCTGAAACCCTCCATGTAACTGCTTATGGGACTGGTGCTGGTGCAAGGGTATATAAGGAGTTAGCTCATGATGCATCTTTACAGACTCCTTGTAGAAACACTTACGGTGGTAGGACTCTGCCCAATGTTCATTAATTTTTTTTTTCAATATTTAAGCACAAATTTGTGTTTATTTCACCTCAAGGGATATCATAAAAATTCCCCAGCAACCTACAGATAAATGTTCTAATATTCTAACTTATGCTTCTTACCTATACTGACTTTTCTTTGAAAAAAAAAAAGGAAAAGTAGCAAAATAAGTTTTGTTTTCCTGTTTTACACATGCTACAAAATAGAAATACAGAGCAGAATTAAATACAGTGCTATAATACTCCCGTGGATCTTCTCAAATTTTGTCCTGAATGCAGACTGCAGGGACATGATGTGTTCTACCTCAGATTGACACTTCCTGAGTTAACTGGACACACACAGTGAGTTTGTATTTACCTTTTGGTATTTGTTCTTCATGGAAGGAAGTGGGCAACAATTTGAGATGTAGAAACCTTACACTCATGTTCAGAGAGAGATAGCCCATGCACAGTGGTCTGTGAAAAAACAGTCCTGGAAGCACATGCGTGAGTGGTTTTGCTCAATTAAATCTGGATAGTTGAGCTTGATCCTGCTTCTATTATATAAAACCAGGACTGACTGACAGAGAACAGTGTATTACGTCTTCACTTACAGTTCTGATTATACAAGTATCTACGATATCAGTGTCATGGTTTAGGCTCAGCCGGCAACAAAGAACCATGTGGCCAGTCGCTCACTCCTCCACAAGTGGGGAGGAGAAAATATAACAAAAAGCTCATGGGTTGAGACAAGGACAGGGAAGGTTCACTCACCAGTTATGGTCACAGGCAATAAACAGACCTAACTTGGGGAAAAAAATTCAAGTTAATTTGTCATTAACCAAAATAGAGAAGGATAATGAGACATGAAAACCAGATCTTAAAAACACTGTCCCTCACCCCTTCCTCCCTCCTGTGCTCGAGTCCCCTCACTCCCGATGTCTCTACCTCCTCGCCCCTCAGCGGCGCAGGGGGACAGGGAATGGGAGTAAACCAACAACCTTTAGGAATTCAAGTTGCTGTTGAATACAGCTAGGTACCACAGCTTGAACTCATTTTACAAACTTTACTATAGCATTGCAATGTGTTCGCTGTTACTGTTACACATCCCAGTTATCTACACACAGTGGTACAATCCTAACTCTATAATGGTGTACAAACTTAGCAGGTTCACTTAATCTAATTTTAACATACAGAAATTGGCAGATAGTCCTAAACTTGCTACCTTCTATAGTCAGTGGAGAACTGTAAAAAACATTTCACCAAAAAGCAAAGAATCATGGAATGGTTTGGGTTGGAAAGAATGACCTTAAAGGTCATCTACTTCCAATCCCTCTGCCATTGACAGGGACACCTTCCACTACACCAGGTTGCTCAAAGCCCCATCCAATCTGGCTTTGGGGAAGCGGCAGGGGGGCATCTGCAACTCCTCTGGGCAACATGTTCCAGTGTCTCACCCCCCTCATTGTAACGAATTTCTTCCTAATATCTAATCTAAATCTATCATCTTTCCATTTAAAACCATTACCTCTTGTCCTATCACTACATACCCATGTAAAAAGTCCCTCTCCAGCTCTCTTGTAGGCACCTTCAGTTACTGGAAGGCTGCTCTAAGGTCTCACTGGAGCCTCCTCTTCTCCAGGCTGAAGAACTCCAACTCTCTCAACCTGTCCTCATAGGAGAGGTGTTCCAGCCCCCTGATCACCTTTGTGGCCCTCCTCTGGACTCTCTCCAACACGACCATGTCCTTCTTGTGTTGGAGGCTCCAGAAATGAACGCAGTACCCCAGCTGGGGTCTCATGAGAGCAGAGTAAAGGCAAAGAATCACATCCCTTGACCTGCTTGCTAGTCATGCTTCTTTTGATGCAGTCCAGGATACGGTTGGCCTTCTGGGCTGCAAGTGTGCATACCCAGCTCCTGTTGAGCTTCTCATCAACCAACACCCCCAAGTCCTGCTCAGGGCTGCTCTCAATCCGTTGTCTGAGCAGCCTGTATCTGTGCTTGGGATTGCCCCAATCCATTTGCAGAACCTTGCAGTTGGCCTTATCGAACTTCACGCGGTTCGCACAGGCCCAGCTCTCAAGCCTGTCAAGGTCTCTCTGCATGGCTTCCCTTTCCTCCAGCNGCTTCTTATCAACCAACACCCTCAAATCCTTCTCGTCAGGGCTGCTCTCAATCCATTGTCTGCCCAGCCTATATCTGTGCTTGGGATCGCCCCAATCCATGTGCAGGACCTTGCATTTGGCCTTGTTGAACTTCATGTGATTCTTACAAGCCCAAGCCCATTGCTCAAGCCTGTCAAGGTCCTTCTGGATGTCATGCATCACTTTCTAGATGTCATGATCTAGATGTCCTGAATCACTTTCTGAAGTAAACTAGATTAATAGTTTTGCCACCTAATTTGGAGATGGCTAAAAAGTGACAAGATTAATTCCATGCATTTGAACTGTATCAGTCCTGGATAATTAACCTGTGTTAGAAGAGGGCAGAAACGGACATTGATTTGTCAGCTCACAACATATCTTTGAATATCCCTTATGCCATGGTGTTTAGGGGTCAGAAGACCCCACAGAAGAGGTAGCTTGTTTAAGAATTGGCTACACTATCCTGTGGCAGACAAATGCATTAGCTGACTGCTTTATTGGCATTATATAGTGATCTTTATTTGGAGATCCAAAACAAAAAAATCTTGGGTTTGGCTATCTTTAAATTTTTAAATTTTCTATTTATAAAATGATACATGAACATGTTGGGTAAATTATTCTCTTTTCATTTCAGTAAACAGTTAAAAAGATGTAAATACAGAGGCAGCTGCCTATTTGGGATTGAAGACAAGTTTGTATCATGTTTTGTGCTCTGTGCTGGATGCCAAACGTCTTTCCACATACTGGCTTATTGTTTAAGAATCTGACATCTGGCCCAAAATGCAGCCAGACCTTCTTCTGGGGATTGCAGTGAAAAGGAGTGATAGCCTTCCAATCATCCACCTCTCATTTCCATACCTCCTAGTTTCTTTTTGTTATGAAATAATTTCAGTCATTTCTTCCTTCTTTGCCTTCTTATTTTGAACTATATAAACACTAAACAGAAAACAATACCTTATAAAAAATTTATCTCTATATCACACCTTTATCCTCATCTGTTTGTCCCCTTGCCTCCCATGGGGGCATTTATTTGGGGACCATATATCATCTGTGGATTAGACGTCTCCTCATGCTGCATAAACTCGTAGCAGAATCCTCCACAACATCATTTACCTTTAACATTTCCATTCCTGTGTCATGTAGTCACTAGATAATTTTATGCATGGCAGTCCGGAGACCTGATGCTATTCAAAAATGTGTGCAAATTTAGACTAAAAGATGAAGACTGTGAGGCAGCACCTGAGCCAGCAAAACCTATTACGGTGTCTGTCCTTGATGGCTTGCAATATCAGGAGATCTAGTCCAACCTTTTCTACTTGTATTGAGATTTTCACAGCTAAACAGATACTGCATAAGATGACCATGATGAGATGAGACGAGAGAAAGCAGAGGTGTGTAATCAGATTTTCTATTGCAACTCCTTCGGATTTTGCTTTCTGTCTTACGTAGCTTCCATTCACTATGCACCTTTTTGCAAAACCTACACCTTTTCACAGATCGCAATTACTCTTCACCTTTCCAAGGTAACATTGACTTAAATTATTGACACTTTTGTGTTCTAGTTCAACAACTGCAGTGTCTGTCTCCTCTTTTTTCTAAACCCTGAACAGGCTGAACTTGTATCATAAACCAGGCAAAAAATACAGTGCAAACAGTGACTTATCTTAAAAAAAGTCTGTCAGTGCAGACTCACTTTGAGACATTGCCTTTCTCCTTCTTCTGCCGCATGAATCCCTGTCTTGTCCAAAACCTGCAATATAGAAGAACATATCACAGACACACCAGCTAAGGGCAGTAGGCAGTAGTGGATACTAAGGAAAAGATGTAACAACAAGGTTAACATACTGTGATACTTTGTCCCAATTATCTTTTCAAGTTACAGCACCCTTTCACTTAGTGGCTTTCTCAGACAAAGAATTTATGTAAATCTGTTCTATATCCTTTGATGGGCTTTATTTCTGAGGAATGATATCACTGAGGTTCAGAAAGAAGAAACGATGGTGCTAATAGATGAGTAGGAAAGAATAAGAAAGGTGGTAAATAAGTAAAGAAAATAAATAAACACAGGTAGTCCATAGATAAGCTGGATAAAGATGAAAATTATAAATTCTTAGAGTGTATTGGATTTACATAGCAATGTTTTGGTTTTGGGGACTGGGAGAAGAGGGCTGAAGGGGTGGCCTCTTTAAGAAGACACCAGAAGTTGCTCCCATGTCCAACAGAGAGAGTTTTAGCCAGCTCCAAAGCTGAGCTCATCAGTGACATTGATAGTGCCTCTGTAATAACATATTCAAGAAAAGTTAAAAAGTGCTATAGAGCAGCTGTGAGAAAGGGGTGAGAAAATGTGAGCAAAACAGCCCTGCAGGCACCAAAGTAAGTGAAGAAGGAACAGGATGAGGTGATTCAGGCACCGGAGCAGAGATTTCCCTGCAGCCCATGGTGAAGATTAAGGAAGTTGCAGCCCATGGAGATCTCACGCCAGAGCAGGCTCCTGGAAGGAGCAGTGACCCGTGGAGGACTCACACTGGAGCAGTCTGTTCCTGAAGGACTGTACCCTGTGGAAAGGACACACACTGGAGCAGTTTGTGAAGGACAGTATCCTGGGCAAGAACCCTGTGCTGGAGCAAAGGAAGAGTGTGAGGAGAAAGGAGCAGCAGTCATGAAGTGTTATGGGCTGACTATAATTCTCGTTCCCTGTCCCCCTGCACTGCTTCAGGGGGAGAAGTTAGAAGAGTTGTCAGTGAAGTTGAGTGTGTGAAGAAGGGAGAGTTGGGGGGAAGATGTTTTTAGTTTTGTTCTTATTTCTCACTAAGCTACTCTGTGATTAATTTACAATAAATTAAATTAATCTTCCAAAGTTGAATCTGGTTTGCCCATGACAGTAATTCGTGGGTGATCTCCCTGTCCTTATCTTGACCTATGAGCTTTTTCATTGTAATTTTTAACTCTTCTTGCAAGAAGGTGGAGTGATAGAGCAGCTTGGTGGGCACGTGGCAGCCAGCCCAGGTCAGGTCAGTACATAGAGTTATTAACAATCCTATTTTGTAAGTCCAGATCCAACTTTCTTTGCTGAGGACTAAGGAAATTAGTAAATAATTCCCTTCATAACTGCGTTAAGGTATATAGCTACAAAGAAACCGAGAAGTCACACTGTGTTTCTCTGAGAGATTCCCTTCCCTTTTCCAGTCTGCTACTTTTAAAGTTACTTTAGGCAGAGAATTTGAGAAAGTTGTTTTACGCTTTGCAAGAAGCAAGTGAAACCTTAACTACAAACTCTAATGGAAGTGTTTATTTGAGACTGAAAAATTCAGTATTTTTATCTCCCAGTCCTGTTCTCTACTTCCTAGAACACAATTCTCTTTCTTTCTCAGTTTATGAAGAAGTTTCATATCTTACAAAGCCATAATCATCCACTTTAAAAATAGAAAGAAAAAAAACCTTGCCTAATGAATATGAATGCAAAAGACACTGGATTGCCAGATCAGTGAATTTGCTAATTCAGTATATACATCTCTCCAGGGACTGTCTCTTACAGAGAAATTAATTCACTCCTTGTTCACTCTTTGGATAATCTATTGGTCTGTACAGTTGACTGCAATGTAAGTTAAAGATAGTTGATAACATCCTGCAAACACTGGAAGACACAGTCTTGTTTTCCTCTTCTGTGTGAAGGACCAAGTTTTAAACACTTGACTTCTTTGGAGATCCTTCTCCTCATAAAGCAATATGCTTCTAAAGCAGAAGTATGGCTTTTCTATGTATATGATCACTGTACCTTGACATGTGTAACCTCTTAGACATCAGAATAAACTTAGCAAGAGCTACACTGAGTTTCTTGGGATTAGCAAGACCAGACATAAGTCAATGCTGCACATGTTTTAGCAACAAAACCCCTTGAATATTTTTTAGGGGCCTTCTTGAATATTTGTAGTGTATGCAGATTCCTAGCTCTGGTATACTTTTCTCTCTTAGACACATTTTCTGTAATGTATTCATATCCGTGTTCAAAATAATAACAATAAAATATTCCAGAAAAATATTACTCATATGGGGGTATCAAAGCTAATCTCTGTTTTTCCTTCTTGCCTTACAGTATGTGTATTTTTTAATTGCCTGCCAGATTGTCCTATACATTTGACTAGAAATTGTTATTTTCTAGATTTATTACTCTATTCCAAGTAATTGTTTTGTTTTGTTTTGTTTTTCCTTTTTGTAACTGGCATAATGTCACAGGCACTCTTCGTCTGATACATCAGTCAGTTCCTGAGGCAATCAACATCCACAAGGTTGTATTTGGGAAGTGGAAGTGGTGAGCTCACACAACAGTGTGGAACTTCCTGTCACTGAACTGCATTAAAAAGGGACAGATTTTCAAATTAGTCAAATCAATACACGTAAGCCTCTAGATCAGATCTTTAGCTGAATGGTCCAAGCAATCAAGATGTCTAAATCACCATCACAGAGGTTAATCCATGACACAGAAAACATAACATAGTTTCAGTGAACTCACTGGGATGGATCATCATGTTCCTCCTCCTGATTTAACTGTATTGACATAAATAAATTATATCCAGACTCTCTTGGACAAATGTATTTGTTGACAGGCATTTTCAAGATTAAATTATTCCAGGCACTGTTGATATGACTAAAACTGCAGATAGTATCACTTTAATTTATCTAATCCTGACACTTGCGTGTTTTGGAACAAAAGACACAGACAAAATTAGCAAACAAACAAAAATGCAACCAAAAGACTAGAAAATAAAGTTGTGTTTAGATACTACATTCTACCTTCAAATTGCAATTCTATTATGATAGAACTTCTAATTCACCTCTTCAAATTGAAAATTTCCCAGTTGTGAAGAGATACATCCACACAGGTAGCAAAGATCACTTCAATTTTGGCAGAGCTATATGGCTCTAAACTGTTAAGGATCCAGAAACTAGGTTTTCCCTTTTAAAATCCTTGAGGGATTAGGTAATTTAGAAATATTTTGATGATGTCTGAAACTGCATCTGAAAGGACAGATTGCATTAAAAGAGTGTCATCTGCTCTCTTTTTCAATTTTTGCTCTCTATGAAGGCAGCAAAACCACCCACATATTTTTCTAACACCCAAGTGGTTACAGCACTCTGATTTAATTCTGGCCTCATCTCAAAACGTTTCAGAGTTAAAATTCTTCATTGCCAGGAATGTATCCTAACCACTGGCTTGCAAGTTTTCTGAAGATAGAGCATACTTCAGGCCTTCAGTTACTGCTATGTTATTCTGCACAAAAGAATTTGGACACAGTGGTGAGAAGACAGAAATGAAAAGTTCTCTGTCTCTAAGGGTTTAGAATAGTCACTTGAATATGAAAAGTCTGGAGGTTTAATCCGTACACCCAGAAATCATTTTAGCTGGCTCTTTTTTTTATTTATTTAAAGTCTTCATTCATTTCTAAAGTAACAAAGATTAGAACTATCTGTCAGTTTGTAAAATTCTCAACTCTGTTGCTACCATCAGACAAATCATACTTTTTAACGAAAAATATCATCTGAGTAAAGGGAAGAGACCAAAATCCATGTCTTGTGCTGGTTTTGGCTGGGATAGAGTTAATTTCTTCATAGTAGATATTATGGGGCTATGTTTTGGATTTGTGCTGAAAACAGTGTTGATAATGCAAGACTTTTTCATTATTGCCAAGCAGTGCTTACACAGAGTCAAGGCCTTTGCTGCTGCCCACTCCACCCCACCAGTGAGTGGGCTGGGGATGCTCAAGGAGCCGGGAGGCAAAACAGCCAGGGCAGCTGACCCCAGCTGACCAAAGGGATATTCCATACCGTATCACGTCATGCTCAGCATGTAAATCTGGGGAAAGAAGAAGGAAAGAGGGACGTTTGGAGTGATGGTGTTTGTTTTCCCAAGTAACCATCACGTGTGATGGAGCCCTGCTTTTCTGGAGATGGCTGAACACCTGCCTGCTGATGGGAAGTAGTGAATGAATTCCTTGTTTTGCTTTGCTTCTGTGTGCAGCTTTTGCTTTACCTATTAAACTCTCTTTATCTCAACCCACTAGTTTTCTCACTTTTACCCTTCTGATTGTCTCCCCCATCCCACCAGCAGGGAGTGAGAAAGAATATATGTTGTCCTTAGTTGCTGGTTGGTGTTAAACCATGACACCTCTTGAAGAAAAGACAGAATTATCTTACATTTCTTTGTTTTGGCTTCTTTGTTAGACAGTAAACACTTATTGGCTAAAGAACTAATGAATATACATACAGCTTTGAAACAGCACTGCACTGAGTACTGCTGCTTTCCTTACAGGAGAAAACAGGATGTGTGAGGGAAGCAAGAGTATTATGTCATTTAGAGAACAAACTGGGAAGTGATGGTGTTAAAATGCTGATCTAAAAACAGAGGGCAGAATCTCTTAGAAAAACAGACCTGGTGTGTTTAGGTGATCTACCAAATGATTATTTATATTCTATAAAGTGGATATTCCTTCTCTCAATGTCTCATTCATTTTTTCCTTTATAACAGCATGAATTAAACAGGAGGGTAATAAAACCCTGTTCTTCCTTCTTAGATCTCACAGCAGACTACTTTACAGACTTCTAGCAAGAACATGCTTCGGGAAGGAAGAGATACTGTTTTGAATCTCTGAAGTGAATGGAATAAAATGTTCATCTGCTTCATCTGAAGACAATGTTTTAAGTATCTGTCTATTGCATGAAAAGAAGGTTGCTTTTTTTAGCATGTATTAAACTGAAGTGGGGGAATTTTTGTATATTTTGGATGGATTACAATGCAGTAGTTTTGATGTGAAGTCTTTTGAATGAGACACAAAGGGAGGGACTCAGTCTGAATCCCTAATTTTGGATATCTGTAAAGGCACTAGGTGTATCTAAGCTCCATTTCAGTCAGTGGATATTGTGTCAGTACAGTGCAGGTTGAAAATTCATTTGGATATTAGGCTAACATGGGCTCAATTCTGTTATCTCAATATAGGCATTGGTGTCATTTAGCATGCCCTCATGAATCTGCCACACCTGCACAGGACTCACAGATCTGGCACAGAAAGTTCAAGAGACCCACATCCTTATGGGTCAGGCTTTGGGGAACAGATAAGATACACAGGACATCTCAAATTACATTAGACACGTTTAGTATATGAGTAATGCCCTGTACGTTTACCTTTGGGTGATCTGAATAGCTCACTATGCTCTGGTGATAGTAGCAAGTAGTACAATAGTAGCCTACGCAGAGACTGACAAGTAGATCAGCCATTCAGCTGCTTAAAGATATGCATCCAGTACCTTATAAAATAGTATATATATCCCGTCTGCCCTCCAGCTGTGGTTGCAGAAGGACATAATTCTTCTGTTGGTGTTGATTATCTTTCAGCTCAATGTAAGTGCCTTAAATACTAAAGGTACCTTTAGCAACACAAGAATCCTACATTTAGTCAATTGAACTGAGAATCTACACTGAAACTGAGTCATCTCTTCTTACGGTAGCTTGAGTGGGTAAGAACAAATATTCCTAAATTTCTCTTAGAAATAGAATGTTCTGCAACAACTTTGCAATGAAAGTACAAAGAAAGCAGAAGTACAAATAACTCCAGCATTAGTTGAGGATTATAACAATTTTAAGGGTTGTACAATTTTAAGAAAAGTACAGTCTTAAGGATCGTAATTTTGTACTTGGCTATCTAATTCTTTAATTGCAAATTCTCTGAAGCAGGCTGTTACTATGCCTGAATATTACCTAGCATGGTGTTGCTCTCAGATGCAGGGTCTGTGTTTTGTCATAATAAAAACAACGAATAACAATAACAAATGTAAGAACTGTTACAGAACATAGACCACTGCCTAGTAATTAACTTGCATGTATTTTATCCACATGGTTTCAATGCCAAAAGCTTATATATTAGAGTTTAAAATATATTGTCCTGGTTGTGACAACAAATTCCCAAACCTGAGGCCATTTTCTTTGAAGAGGTATCTTTCTGGGTCAGAATTCAAGACGTGTCTGCACACACTTCAGTGTCCAGGTTTAGGTATAGTTTCTGTGGGAAGACAGCCCTATCTCTTCAAAGTACACAACTCTATTGTTTTGGAGATGTACCTTGTTACACTGCTAGCTATGGACTGATCATAAATATTTATACTCTCAGAAAATAGAACAGCCATGCCAATAAACACTGGTGTTTTGTCTTATTTTTCAGTATTTCATGAGTAGTATGCAAAAGCTGGACTGTGCTGTGACAGGTAACACAATCCGCTTCAGCAGCAGTATCTTGGAATTCAGAACCATGGAAAGCTCAGAAAAAAATCACAATTGTATTATTTAAATGTTTCCATTTCATAATCATTCACCTGTGTCATCAGACTTGCAAAAGGAGATGTTCTTAACTGGTCAGAATGTGCTCTGGCTTTTTCAGTGATTGACTACAGACAATGAAGAGAGTTCATTTTTCCACAAATGAAATGACAAAGGATTTTAAGGTTAAAAATTCTTTGGGTTTAGGCTTTTTTTTTTTTTTTTTAGACTGTTTCTAGTAATCAGTTAGGACAGAATGGAAATCCTTTCAGGCTACAGAATGTCCATCTCTCAAATATATTCTTTTACAGTTATGCCTGACAGAGTTTATGCTGCTTTTATCATTCTACACTTTCAAAGTATCGTTTTCAGGAAAATGTTATGATCACACAGCTAAAGGTAGACCTCTGTGTTTATATAGACAGGCATCCATGCCTAAAATCCTGCCCAGACTCTCTTATGTGTTCAAAGGCAAAGTACCATAATATGACATTTTCATAATACTATAAAGGCTTCAGTAGCCTCCCTCTCCTAAGCTTTCCCTGATGTAGCAAGGAGAATTTCAGTCTAATGGAGATAAACAAGGATAGCACAGTAAGACTTGGACAGTAAAACTCTGAAGTTCATTTTATTGTAAAGGGATCATCTTATATTGCCATAGCATTCATTTTAAATGCTGCTGGGGTCAAAGTTGTTCTTCTACCTTTTGTGAATCAAGGTTGAGAGGAGAAATTGATTAGTACTAAAATTGCAATAGGAAAAGTACAAGACCAAAATTACTTGTATTCACAGTTATACTGTTGGTAGGCCAGAAATCATGGACAGCACATGAAAAAGTTCGTTAATGAAGGATGAGAGTATTCTTTTGGGGCAAGGGATGAAAGCCAACTAGAACACAGGTCTTTTGATACAACTCAGTCACTCAAAATGCTTCCAGTTTCACATTTCTTAGTGTGCTGTAATTTTTTGGTCTTCCCTACAGTGAAGAAAAGCAGGAATACATTATTCCAAGACTAATTGGAGTTCGGAAATGGTCTGATCTCTATTTCCTTTTCAATGTATTAAAAGTAAAATTGATGTCTGCAATGATATTTAAAATCAGTCTGGAAGCTTGTCTCAACTACACTAAGACACCTGAGCTGCCTGTCATCTGCACGTTATCTCTAAGCTGCAAATGGTTCTTTATGTTGCTAATTTATTTATGTAGAAACACATAAGATTAGCCCAAATTTCTTGTGTGGTAAGGAAGTGAAGCCACCCTAAAAATGCATCTCTGGACTATTTGTATCTCCACGTAATCCTCTATATGAGAGCAAGTATGGAGTTGCAGAAAAGTTTCTGGTAGTACTAGACATGTTGCGTAGTAGCTGGCAGAATTTCCAGTCTCAAGACAAGGAACGTGACAGTGATTTCCAAACACATTGCAGAAGGACTTGTTTGTGACAGTCAAAAAGGAAAGCAATCTTTTATCAATTTTCAGCAGAGCTTCTCAGCTCTGAGCAGCTGCTGCATGTTGAGCCTAATGCCTTGCAACACAGGCGGTCAATGGGTATGACCTGAAAAGTGATGTAAACCCCAAGACTAATAGTAGTATATATAAAACTACATTTATTTTTACACAAAACCTGAGAGAAACATTAAACTTGACTGTGATTTTCTATGAATAATGAGTATGGTTAATGAAAAGTAGTGTTTATATATTTTAAGTAATAACAAAGAAATGGATAAACATGAATAGAGATCAAGGAGAGAATACTACTTGTATATATATTAATATACATACACACATATATGTATATACAAAGACCTAGTTTCATTCTGTATCACATAGTGTCTATAATTCAGGTGTGGTCATTGAAACAAAATCTTCCAGTTGCTAATTTATGACCTCATATTATACACTTACGTAGGCAAATTGCAATTTGTTTCCTTTATTACTCCATTGCCTACAAAGCAAAGATGCAACTAGTTCGGCTTATATGGCTACGTTTAATATAATTCATTGCTCAAAATTAATTAACCTCATTGGTCTTACATAGTGAAGACAATAAGAGCATTATGAAGACATGCACAGTTGCATTAGGCGCTGAAATGCTGGAGTTCTGCAGTGGACATCAGCACAGTGATACTACGATGCTTGATCTGCCTGGCCAGCTGTGGTCTCATAGGAAAGGAAAATTAAGCCCTCCCTCAGATCCCTGACTATAAAAGTGCTTTTGACACCTGTGGTATGTGTTAAACAAAAAGGATTTGGCTTGACATTTCACATTAAAATACCCCTTAAACACCTGTGAAATTAATGGCATTATCTGTATCTTTTGTCAGCTTCTCATGCTGTTCTTTGTCACATTCAGCAATTTGTCATGTTGCATCCAGCACTTTCCCACGTCCTGTTTGGTTAGCTTAACCTCAGGTCAGGACATAGTCAGCAGCCTAATGCAACCTGAAGAAAGACATAATCAGATCTGAGGCTATAGGCACTGACCATCTTCAGAATGAATGTCCTTTATTACGTTCAAAATCTTGGTTGATGCATATGAGACATAAACAAGTAAAAGCATTTAGAATTTCCTAAAGAGGTAGATGAATGGACCTCAGTAACTCTCATATCCATGCTACGGTGTGTGCAAACATAAAACTCACTACAGAGCTTTAATGCATTTTGCCAACAGCAGCAGTTACTACAGGTGCCTTATAACTTGTAGATGAGTCACATTCATGCAAATTGCTAGAATTGTAGGAATGTACACAGTTCTAAGCTTCTCATATTTTATATATTTGCTTGAGTTGGAACATTCTGTCTTCAGCTATTATAGCATGGGTTTTGCTTGCAGAATCTTAGGAAGCAATGTACAACTTGTGCAAATATTAGAAAAAAAGAAAAAATGCTCTTACAGGATTTTTCTACTGAAGTATCTGTCTCTGGATCATATAGCTTGCAAAGAACTGGTCTTTGGATATATTGTTTGCTCCTAAGAAATTACCAAGTTATTTGACTTGTTCTCAGATTTTATAGCTCAGAAAGACAGTTTACAGTTCACTTCTTATATTGCAAAGAATACAAACAGATTGTTTTGTTTAAACTTAAAGCATAATAAGTCCTTCATTTAGAAATAAGAAGCATTTACAAGATAGCTCTGGACAGACAATGTTATCTTTTCTTTTTTCTTTATTTTTTTTTGCTGCCTCTGACTCTTGAAGGTCATATTTGCATAACAGTTCAGTTTGCCCATTCATCCAATAAAGATAGATTTCAGTGAGGTTGGTGATACACATGATGACAAGCAGAAATCTCTACACATCTTGGAGAAATATTAGTCAGACAGATTTATTTCTTCACTTTTAAAATTGCGTTGATGTTTATTACACTGTGTAATGACTGAATTATATGGTTGATTGTTTCCAGGTATTAGTGCAATATGAATATATTAGTAGTCACTTTCTTATTGCAATAAAGTACAAAAGCAAATGATATAAACCAGATTGAAATGGTGCAATGTGTATTTACAACACCCTATAAATTAACACCCAGCAAGTATGGAAAATAGAGAGTAGCATGTAATGCTTCTTAACCTTGTTTCAACAATTGTGAAGGGCAGTTCTGCCCTAGCTTTTCAGTGACTGAGAAAATACGTAAGGAAAGCTAATAGGCAGTTTTGTTTCTGTGTTCGTAAAAAGCTTTGTATTGATAGATTAGGAACTTTATATTGTATCCTTGTTCTGTTTGATAACACTCATTTGGTCAATTTATCATGGAAATTAAAGAGTCTAGGTAGAAGAGGAAAAAAGGAAATGCAAAAGGAATGTATATTATAGTGGGAAGAAGATGTCTTACCGAGTCTCTGAAAGTGTGAAAAATAATGACTTCTTTTAGGAGTTTTGTCATCACTTTTTATGCTTTAAAACAAGAAAGTTCAAAGTATTCTTTTTGTGACAGCATCAGAGAAATCCGAGTTGTAAAATTCTGAATAGAGATGTAAAAACTAAGAGCATTAATTGATCTCTATTTCATGTCTCTATCCACCAACGGGACCACTAAAGGACTGGATCAGTCAAGAATCATCATATTTCTGTGATCATGTTTGATCAAAAAGTATGATGAGTTCCAACTTTTTCAAGAGGAAATTTGTGACATTTTCCACAAGAGGAATATGAAGAATAAGAATTAATACGGCCCTGTAAAACTCACATAAAAGTATTCTACACCCTGCTTCTGTGAGAAAGTTGTTGCTGCTTTATTTTTAACTGTTTTGAAATTGCCGTTTTGTAACGCTATCAAATATCCTCCTCATACATTGGAATATATATGGAAAAGATCTTCTTCATCAACATTTTCTTGATCATTCTTTATTTTAAATTATTTATGTTGATGCTATTGCTGTTATCATTACCTACCTCACAGATCCTTTGTTTCATTTTGCATGCAATTCCAGACTTTTCAGTTCCTTCTAGGTCAATTTTAGCAACTGTTCTCTTTTGAGATCCCTCTAATTCTGGAATATAGCGTAAAGATTTGCTTCCTTCTGTCAACTGTATCAGAGCACTGTGAAAAAGAGGGCTATTCAGCATCTGAACTATTCTTATAGTGTCATATTTGTTGGTGACATGAAATTCACCTAAGTGAAAAGTAAATGAATGCCGAATCTGCAAATGCAGTTGGGTGAACAGAGCTGGATTGTCTAGTAAACTGGACCCATTAAAAAAAAAGTATATATACTATATATATATGACAACTATTTTTTGTATATATATATACACACAGAACATACATATTATAAGACAACTACTTTACTGTAACACCACTTATCCATCCAATAGAAAGCAATGCAATGCTTTATTGTTCTGGTTTGAGCTAGGACAGAAACAATTTTCTTTTAGCAATTTTACTTTTTCATTAAGTCTCTTCTGAGCAGCTGCTCTCTCTGAAATTAACTGCATGTTTTTCAGAGAGTGTCTGCTTCTAGCAGTGATAAGGCTCGGTGTTTATAGTTAGTGCTGTAACATCAGTAGGAATGGTATGCACAAAGTTTCTTGCTTATAGTTATCCCTATGGAGACCATGGTTGGTGCATGCTTCTGCTGATTTTCTTATGCGCCAGAAAGGAAAGAGCAGAAAAGTGATCACACCTGGGACCCTCCAGTGGGGAGAAGCGGGTCGGACAGGTGACCTAAAACTGACCAAATGCAGTATTCTATCCCATACACACCATACTCAGTATAAAGCTGAGGGATCATGAGGGTCAGTCTCTCTCTTCTTGTATGGCCGGCATCCGAGGAAGACTCTGTCCAATGTCTCTGCCTTCGATCCCGATCCGTGCCTTCCTGAATCCAGCTCCTGCCTGCTGCTGAGTACAATTCGGGACTTTACCAGGGCATGCCCTGCAGTGTTCAGATGATGTGATTGTAACCAGGATGGGGGGGAGCTCGGTATCAGTTTTGTATATATTTGTATAAATTTCTTTTTTTCCCTATTATTATTATACAATATATATTTTCCTATTATTATTAGATGTTATTATTATAGTTAGATTAAAGCTGGTTTAACTTTTCTAACCCATAAGCCTCTTTCCTTTTTCTCTTTTGCCCCATGTTTTGGGGAGGGAGGGGGTTAACAAAAAGCATCTTTCGTCCATTTAATAGCCAGCCCAGCTTTTAATAGTGACATTTATACATGATGAAGAATTTGTCATTGAAAGAAGTTGCTTGAAAAAGGATTCAGGTATTATAATTAAGAAAAAAGTTACATTATTTTTTTAAGTGCTGAGTATTCCAATGGATACTGATTTCTGTGTTATTGCTTATTTATAACATTAGATCTGAAAAGAGGTATGTGGCAGATTAAACTTGGCTAAGGGCCAAAATCCCAGTTGCTCTCTCACTCCCTCTAATCAACAGAAAAAGGGTACAAAACAGAGTGAAATAGATTGTGGCTCAAGTTCAAGACAAGGACATCACTTACTAGTTATTATCACAGGTAAAAAAGACTTGACCTGGGGAAAATTAGTTTCATTCCTGGAAAATTAAAATAGATTCAGAGAGTGAGAAACAAACATTAAAACAAACTTCCCCTTCTCCCTTTCCCAGGCCCAGCTTCACTTTCTCACTCCCAACAGGGAGATCATTTACTGGTTACTGTCATAGGTAAAACAGACTAGAATTGGGGAAATTAATTGCATTTATTCCCAATCAAAATAGATTCAGCTAACGAGAAATAAAATCAAACTTAAAACACCTCTCCCCCTCACCCTTTCCCAGTCCTACCTTCTCCCCTTCACCGCCCACCCCTCTTCCCCTAAGGGGCCCAAGGGTGGCCATGGGGGGTGCGCTCAGTCCATGGCAGCCCCCCTCAGCCACTCCTGCCTCCTCACCCCTCTCCCTGCCCCAGCGCAGGCCCTTCCCTGGGCTGCAGCCCTTCAGGGACAACCTGCTCCCGCCTGGGCTCTCCACGGCCACAGCTCCTGCAGGAAATCTGCCCCGGCTGCAGCGTGGGGCCCTCCCTGGGCTGCAGGGTGGGTCTCTGCTCCAGCGGGGTCTCTCCAGGGCTGCAGGGGATCCCTGCTGCGGGCCTGCGAGAGGAGGAGGAGGGGCAGAGGTGTTGCAGGCCCAGAGCAGGATTCCCCACCAGCCCTGGTGAGGCCCCGCTGGAGCAAAGCACCCATGGCATTACCTTGTTCTTCTCTCTGTCTCACCAGGATGAAGGTACATTAGTGAGGGTGCAGATATACACACATACAATGCAGGTCCCTGCAACAGCTAGTCTTGGACACTCAGGCTGGTCAGTAGCTGCCCCGGGCCCCAGTCTTGCCAGGGCTGGCACCTGGGCATTTGGGCCCCAAAGCCTGCAGCTGCTAAGGATCCCTCTTTTGCACAGCAACACAGACACACACACACTAGGTCCCTCCAATAACTGGGGTTACACAAACATTCCATCCTGTAGGTGGTCCTTGATCTTCAGTCTCCCTCAGCGACTCCTGCACAAATACACACAAACAAGTCTCTCAGTCCAACCCTGAAAAGGTGCAGTCTCTCCAGGAGCTGCCCCAGACTGCTTAATCTGTCGGGTAGCCAGGTCCTCTTGGTGCCTCACCATGAAACATACATGCACACCCTTGGGTCCCAGGTCTGACTTGATGCGCATTAGAGCTCACACACTCACTTGTACATCTGCGCTCGCTCCAGGTGCTGCGCCATGGACACAATCATGACATGACAGCAAAAGAAACACAGATACTGAGCAGGCCAGTTGTCAGCAGAGGGGCTGTATTGTGACCTCTGTGACGAGAGGCTGGGGCTGCCCCGTGCCGGACACAGCTGGTCCCACCAGCCCCACCACAGGACACAGCTGAGCCCCTCAGTCAAGCCAGGGGCAAAGATGTTCCAGAAAGGGCCCAAGGGGCACAGGCAGAGGAGGAGGAAGCCAAGGAGGCAGCAGCAGCAGAGGGACCCCGAGGCCAGAGGAGGAGGATGAGGAGGGCAGGAGGTGCTGCAGGCCCAGTCTGTGTATGCGTACAACATGGCTCTCTGATTTTGGTATAAATAGACTCTTCTGCCATGGGACTTAAGAATCTGTCTTCCCACAGCAGTTAATAATTTAATGTAGAAAAATATGGTAACAGCTGTTGTCATAATATTGTTAAGTGATATAAGAAATGTGATCGCCTACTCCAGCTGCTCCATCCCAGGTCCCTGCTGCCCGGACCCTGGATCTCAGCCTGGTGCCCGGGACCTGAGGTCTCTGCTCAGGCCGAGGTATGTGGCTGCCACTTTCCCAGTTGCAGTTTCAACCAGTAAGGAAGCAGAGTACATGTCACAGAGACAAACACGCAGGCAGACATACGGAGACACAGAGGACACTGAGAGGGCTGATCACAGAGATTGCCACAGGCAAGGCGCTGCCTTCGACAGCACCTACATACAAGATTCACATACCACATAAACACTGACAGGCATGTCCCCTCCTCTTCTTTGACTGGCAGAGACAGAAGGTCACACAAACAGAACTCTCTAAGTTCACAAGCACTTACATATTTGTGAATCCCTTGAGCATCATTGCAGCTCCTCTTTTTGCCTGGCACCCCCAGGCCACCTTATCCAACACATAGGTCCCTTACTTGCCAGCTGGTCCATCTTGATGCTCGCTGCAAACATGCACACACACACATTCGTCCCTTATGCACTACACACTTGCAGATCCTCCTGCGCTTAAAAACATGGACCCCACCACGGACCCCACCACTTGCTTGATACCCAGTCCCAGATCCAAGGTCCAGCTTGAAGTTTACTGGTGAATACACATACATCCCCCCCACACACCAGGACTGGGGATGATACAGACACTTTCCCCGCCCCAGCAGCAAGCACCAGGCACATGGGTGCTCCAGACACTCTCCTTCCACATGATTTTATTACTTTAACAGTGGGTTTGCACCTATGTCAAACTGCCAAATAGAGGCTCAACAATGGGTTGTGCCAGGAACAGTTCACACCCATAATGAAATTATATTCCCAGCCTTCATGGTTTTACAGTTTAGTATTGTAAGAAGACAAAATAGAGAACTCCAGAGAATAGAGTAATCCACGTAACAATAAAATTATTGTTTACTAAAATAAACCGTGATTGTAGTCCATCAGCTGTCTAAATGAACTCAAGTGTATGAGTATCAGAGAATCACAGAATCACAGAATGGCAGGGGTTGGAAGGAACCTCTGGAGATCATCTAGCCCAACCCCCCTGCTAAAGCAGGTTTGCCTAGAGCAGGTTGCACAGGAATGTGTCCAGGTGGGTTTTGAATATCTCCAGAGAAGGAGAATCCACAACCTCCCTGGTCAACCTGTGCCAGGGCTCTGTTACTCTCACGGTAAAGAAGTTCCTCCTCATGTACATGTGGAATGTCCTGTGTTCCAGCTTGTGCCCATTGCCCCTTGTCCTGTTGCTGGGCACCACTGAGAAGAGCCTGACCCTGTCCTCTTGACATCCACCCTTCAGA